>JAOUZG010019115.1:2014012-2026299 GCA_026289955.1 Argiope argentata
TGTGTGTGTGTGTGTGTGTGTGTGTGTGTGTGTGTGTGTGTGTGTGTTTTCCTTTTCACTAGATATGATAAAATTATAGTTGATGTTACCCAATTCGGGTATTGCAATCAATCTTCTAATATAATCAAAATTCTAAACTCCCGAAATGCCTGCATTAAGCTGCAACTACCACGTTTTATTCCTGAAATAGTCTATGTTGCTAATGCTAAAACCTTCTAATATAATCAAAATTCTAAACTACCCGAAATGCCTGCATTTAGCTGCATATATCGCATTTTATTCCTGAAATATTCTATGTTGCTAATGCCAAAACCTTCTAATATAATCAAAATTCTAAGCTCCCGAAATGCCTGCATTTAGCTGCATCTACCACACTTTATTCCTGAAATAGTGTATGTTGCTAATGCCAAAACCTTCTAATATAATCAAAATTCTAAACTCCCGAAATGCCTGCATTAAACTGTATCTACCACACTTTATTCCTGAAATATTCTATGTGCCTGCAAATGCCTGCATTAAGCTGCATCTACCACATTTTATTCCTGAAATAGTCTATGTTGCTAATGCTAAAACCTTTCTCTTTTTACAGCAAAGCAATGTCTGTCTCAGAACCAGGATCCTCTTCCAAATCTAGCAACTTAGGAATCGTTTGTAGAAAAGAAGATCTCAAAGCCATTCTTTGCACTGCCAGCAAAAAATTCCCCCTCGCCTCACCTTCTAAAAGGCGCCGGGGGCAGGCCCCGCTGAGACAGACCAAGTCCGCATCGTTCGACACCACTGAAGACCGATCTTCTCGAAAAGAGCCCGTTCGACGAGCTGGGAGCGAAGAATCTCGTGTTCGACGCAGTAATCAGGTGGAGAGCAACGAAGCCCAGCAGCAGAAGAAAGACAAGGTGACAGTTCCGCCGGAACCGCCAATCGCAGTGACTGTCGACAGCCTCAATGCCCAAAATATTAGTTACGACACCGTCAGTGTTGCCGACGACCTGACCCAGAGCAATGCGAAAAATTACATGGAAGGCAGTCTGTCCACGGTCAAATGGGACGAGTGCGAGGTGGTCGACGCTGTGATCATAGGCGATGCTATCGAGTCTTTTCTCAAAGGATCCATGTCTGGATCCGAGAAGAAGGTTTCTTTCAGAAGAAGCTCTGACAAAAAAGCGAAATCGGATGGTTGATTTTCTTTTTTCCATTTCGCGAATGGAGATGTTGTTTTACGTATTTTATATATATATACATACATATATATATAAACTAATTGCGAAGTTCAAAGGCAGATCTTGAAATCATATCGTGTATATTAATTATATACGATAAACGAATTCCAACTCTTGATAGAACAACCGGCATCTAATTTCAATGTTTTTTCTTGTTCTGGATATACGGTATGTATAATTTTGAAAGCGATATAAAGTTTTGAATTTCATTGTTATCAAAATTATACTACAGCCTAAATAAAAATTTGCAATCAGCATGAAACAATAAGAACAGCACAATTTTATTAGCTTTCTAAAAAGCGATTTTTTTTTATTTTGGTTATTTTCTACTGTTTTATTATCGTGTGAGAACATGTTGTTATTTTGGTTTGGAGGTTTTGGTGTCTCCGAAATTTAAAGGTTGGAAATATTCGTTTTTTCATCGGTACATAGCAAGTCACCTGACCCATGGCATTTAAGGCTGGTTTTGCCAATATTGTTTGAAATATTCAATTAAATTTACTATCAATTACTTTTTGCTTGTCGTTTCTATGAAATGACATCATCTTCCAGTTTGTTTACGATTTCTTATTATTAATTAATCTCGCTCTCAGAATATTATCATTTTTTTTCTTTGGAATTCGCTTTCAGTTTTAACTATCTCAATTTTGTAAAACGCGACTATTTATTCTTTAATGATATTATAAGCGCATTCTTACTAATTGTATTTCTCAAAATACTTTAAATATTAGAATATAATATTAATATCAATCTGCATTACGTTCATTGGATTTTACCTCACATACAATAGCTTCTAGTAATAGTGAACTATCCATCGAAATTACTGGGTTTTTTTTAATCTTAAAATCGGTCGAACTTCAAAATTTTGTTTGTCAGCTAGAAAAATTGAAAATGAAAGTTAAAAAAAATTATCATTAGAGAGAAGTCTGATAATTTTTTCAAACCGGTATAAACTGGTTAAAGACTTAAATAAAGACAAATAATCATTTAAAAAATAATAATGTTCTCACATGATAACTTGAAATTTGCGACCGTAGATTTCATTTTCTTACTTTTTATTTCATATTTAAAAATTTAGCTGATGGCAGATTTTTTTTCTAGGACAATAGAAGCTCACATCCAATTGGCTATTAATTCTAGGGCAATAGAAGCTCACATCTACTTGGTTCTCATTTCCTTGGGCAATAGAAACGTCCAATTGGGTATTATTTCTTGGGCAATAGAATCCAACATCCAGTTGGCTATTATTTCTAGGGCAATAGAAGCTTACATCCGAGGTACTCACTGCCAAAAAGTTGTGAAATTTTTATTACAATTTTAAATAAAAATACATGAGTTTACGGTGCGACAGTAGAGAGCATCACCCCATTTTCGCAAAGGATATTTAGCGCCAAATATGGCAACCCGATGTTGTCGTTGGAGGATAATTTATAAGACGCAAGAGTGCGGGGAGTTGGCGATTTTGAAAAGTGCGGCCAAGGGGGGTGATGTTCTCTACGGATCAACCGAGATTTTAATGTTTTTCCACAATAACTTCAAAGGGTATTACCGCACTAAAATCCATTTTTGAAACATTTTAAAATTAAGAAAATAATCTTTTTCAGCGATATCAACTCTGAATTCGCACAATTTTCCCCCCAATTTTTTATAAATTTACAAACTTATTTTACAGGAATAATTTTTTATTGTTTTAATTACTGGATTTATATACGCGCATTTTATACCAATATGTAATACATTTATTTGTATGTGTGTTTTTATTGTTGGTGGAATATAATTAAATTTTAAAAATAAAAAAAGTATTGACGAATTAAACTAAAGAAATTATTATGCAATGACATGTCGGGCCAAAAGTATTTTTTTTTTGTAGCTGAATTATGAAATGTATTAAATCCGATTTATACAATAACTCTATTTCTGAAAAAAAGCTTTCATAAAAGCGAACAAAGAAACTAACCGTCGCTTCAGGTTTTCTTTTTCTTTCTTTGCTTTTTTTCCCATCGCGATGAACATATGCTGTTGACAAGTCCAATTCAAAGACATTTGTCTTTGTAACAAATTAAAATAAAGAAAGCACGAATTCACGAAGGGAATAAACGCTTCTGGCTCTTCCTTTGAACTTCTTAAGATGGATATGAGATTATGTAAATATGAGCTTTGTTATAAGTATTATAAGCACCAGATGCATTTGTGCTATATGTAAAACTTACTGCATGTTGAGAAAATATTTTATACTTAACCAAATGTGTTCCTTTGGTGATACATTCGAATTGCATTTTTCCGAACAAAATTTAATGGATCACCTGTGATTTTTTTTCTCCTGTAGACAGCTTTTATTTTTATTTTTTGCACACTAAAGTTTTTGCGTTAAAACTAAAAGTTTATTACTTGTTGGCATTTTCATTCAGATGCTCGCACTACGTCGGTGCCACCGCTTAAATTATACATTGATCCATATTAAATTCATATTAGAATTATCACTATGATTTGTATATTAAATCAATTATTTGATGCAGGGTGATTCAAAAGTTTAAATTAGCTTTACCAATTAGTAATTCACAAACAAATGAAGAAAGAAAGAAGTGATTTGTAAAGTTGTTGTTGCTGAGCCGATTTAAAACTTTAAATCTGGAACTGGCATCAATACTGCAGAGCCAACGAAAGAATTGAAAAACTTAAGTTGGAAACAACTTTTATATTTAGTATTTATTTTAAAAGTTTAATCAAATGTGAATATATTTTTTGTTGTGTATGTTTTTGTGACGTCTTCAGCTGTGGCTACTTTATATTTAATAAATGATAAAAAAAGACAGATCAGGCCCGTTTAATTGATTACCCACGAACAGAGGCGAAGAAAATTATATTGAAGTCTTGTTTTGAAGCATCTGAATTATTTTGGGACTGGTCACGTTATGTTGGAGGGACTCAGTAAAAGAGAAATATACCTGAATCGAATTCCTGTTTTACATAAAATGGTGGACACCCTTTTAAATCCCTCAGCGCATTTAACATCAAGACAGCTCTTCTGTAAAATTATGTGTCAAATCTCGGACTTTCCAATCCCGAAATCTTGCTACTACGGTTCTACTATGGAAATAGAACCAAATTTTTAGGTATCGATTTTAACCTTCTTCCTGATACGAAAACCGTAAAATTTAAATATGTATTATTGATCATGATTCTTAAAACCTAAAACCATTCTTATATTTTGATTGGATATGAATGGATGAGAGATATTATGCAGAGAAATTGAAATTCTCAGACAAATTCTTTAAAGAGGTATGCACCTCACAGAAGGAAGAAATGGAGTAGAGTTGAGTTATTTTCCTACTACTCCTTAAAAATTTAAAATAATTCATCAACTATTATAATTACTCACTAGGCCGGGATAGCCTGGTTGGTAGAGCGTTGGACATATCATCAATAATAGGTACTTACGTATTAAACCGTCTTCGCCAACGATCACCAACCGTTTAGTAACTTTTTGGCGATGGATTTAAATTTGGCGATGAAGATCAACGGATTACACCATTACTAGATTGCCGTAATTAGCGGTTTAGCAACTCTTTTGCGTTAACTTCAAATTTGGCAATGAAGTTTGGCGGTATAATACTTAAGTACTTACGTATTATACCGTCTTCCCCAAAGATAGTCAACGGTTTAGTAACTATTTGGCGACGGATTTAAAGTTGGCGATGAAGATCAACGGATTACACCATTGCTAGATTGCCATAATTGGCGGTTTAACAACTCATTGGCGATGACTTCAAATTTGGAGATGAAGTTGGACGGTATATTACGTAAGTGTCAATAAATTCTACTTGTGATTAAAAAAATATTCCTGTTTGAAATCGGTTCTTTCTGTCTTTTTTCGTTTGTGAATTGCTGCTTTTTAATGTAATATTAACTTTTGAAATATCTTGTATATCACTTAATTAGTACAAAAAAAACAGTGAAAGGCTTTTTCATACAGTTGAATAATATTATGTCTTTTAAAACAAAAATTCAAAAGTGGAAATAGAAAAACTAATTATGGTTTTCTTTATTATATAATTACTTTTTGACACAGCCTTACCATTTAATTTGATTTATATATTTATGATCGCATGGTAAATCATTTTAGTATAACTTACAGAAATTTTCGTATTTATGTTCGTTATATTTAAACGTTAACAATAGTGAAAAAATGATGCAGCATTGAAAATTCTCATGCTCACAATTATAGAAATTTAACTGAAGTCCTCTTTTAAAAAGCAAAGATTTCTGAATAAATTATTCCAAGAAATATACTTAATTTTAAAAATATATATTTATTTACTATAACTACAAATAATTTAAAACTATTATTTGTTATAATCAATTATTTCATAATATTTTACACTTATTTTGCGCATATGCATTACTTTAGTATGAATAATATTCATACATCTATTAAATATTCCATTTAACTTTTAGTACAATTTTTTAACTTAACCATTATTAATAGTTTTCCCCCTTTTTATAAATTTATATCATCTTCTTGATGTATTAACATTTTTAATGTATTGGTTTTTCATTATGTTTTTTTTACTTTTTTTATTTTATAACGCAAAGGCGAGTAAAAAAATTTTATGGCTTAACTGTATCGATAAATTTCTTGAATTTCAAGGAATACTATCAAAAAATATTATTATTGAATGATTAAAATCTTTAAAATTCTCATATATCTCTTTAATTAACCAGTAGGTTCAAATAATAATAAAAAATCAAAATATACTAAATCAAACACTTTTAAAATATATTTAGTACGATTTGTGTTAAATTTAAACCACGGCCGGATTGAGAAGCAGCCAAAATAGGAAACTGCCTAAAGGTTGCATAACTTTTAAGTCTCCCAACCTAAAAATTTTGTTTTGGGGTATGTTCTAGGTAATTTAATTTTATGTCTTCATTTCACTTTAAAGAGATACCTTACTCGAATTTATTAAAATTAAAATCGCCATATAAATTTAAAAACTTAAGTCTTAGTATTTGTTCTGTGTTCTGAGGTATATATGGTATATATATTTCAGCGCAATTAGCCATTAGTTCACAAATCAACAGTTTTAATAAAATTTATATTAAATTATTTCGATTGTAAACAAAAAGGTTTGTAAATTTCCCCCATTTTGTTTTAAAATATCTTTAGATGATTTTTTTATTACATTTGAGATATCAAGTTCAGCCCAGTTATATTAACAACCCGTTTTAAAGTAACTCTTGGACTATTTTGAGACGGACCTCGTGATTTTTAACCGCGGTCAAATGACGAAGACGGCACCTGAGTGGCCACTCCCTCTTCAAACTTCTACATCACATTAACTCGAGGACGTTTGGCTCCAAATAATTTAACGTACTCCAGATCCGTTTACATCTGTAATCAGGATACCTATCGAACTTTGAGCCAAGTTTACTTTAGTTATATTAATGCCCTTTATAAAGTAACACTAGGGCTATTTGGGGACGGACATCGTAATTTTGAACCTCGATCAGATTACGAGGATGATATCTGAGATCCTTCGATTTCAAAGCCCAGGCCTTACCACCAGGCCACCACGGCTCAAATGAGGGATTAAAACTCATTCTCTTACAAGTGAAGCGCTCTCAAATTTTCGGGTTTTTCTTTTAAATTCCAATTTAATATTTTTTGTACAAAAAAAAGGCAGAAAATAAAGATTAAATTAACCCTTTCGCAAACAATGACGTGTCTGGCATGCGCATCGAATTACTGAATTTTTAGTTTCAAGTCTGCAACTAAGCCACAGAATTAAATGCAGATTTAAATACGCAAAAAATCAATTCGAAACGCTTTAATATCCAAGATGTTGTATATATTATTTAAAAAATCAAATGAACAATAAATGAACAAAATAGGATGTGTCATCTAATTAATTTCGTATTTAAAAAATTCGTTAAATAAATTCGTACGTCAAAGGGTTAACATCGCCGGCTTTCTGGCACAGAGGTAACGCGTCTTCCTCGTGTTCTGTGAGTCCCGGTTCGGGCATGGTGTTTTGTGTTCTCTATCTGTGAGATGTGTGAATGTGCCCTCCCCTCCTGTAAAAAGGGGCTGTTCAAGCGTGTAGGTGGGTGTTTCATCCTCATGTGAACTAGAAGTCAGACTTCTGCCCTCGGGTGCTCAGGGGTCCCTATCCTCAGAAGCTACTGCACCCTCTTTCCGTGGTAAAAAGCGGACACGACATCATCATCATCAAAGGGTTAACATGAGAAGGAGAAAGCTGAGAAGGAGAAAAGAATGCTTTCAATTCGTATTGTGCACGACCCCTCTATCGGATAATCCTGCCCTGGTTTAATTTGTAATATTGCAATAAGTGAAAATTTATTACACAAGTAAGTACTCAAAAACTCATTAAAATTATTATTCCTTTAAGGACAATAAATGTACTTAAAAACGGACAAAATAACACTTGAAGCTTTTATTTACGCACCATTGTTGAGCTTTACTTTACTACTTGTTACAAAGCGCCAAATAGTTGCTGGGCGGGCCCAGCTTCATTAAGGAGCTTTTAGTATTTGCTTATACGTTAAAGGTGAAATATTAATTCATTAGCCACGTTTAGCATGTGTAGTTACCAATGTAATAGTTAAGATGCGTTTGTGTCGCTCTCCCCGGAGGATTTTATACATCTCAGAGCCCCAAAGCAGTGGCATCAAGAACCGTAGAGTGCAGGCTTTTGTCAATGAAGGCATGGTAATTGCGAGCACATTATAAGAACCTCTCGATGGAACAATTTCTTTCTACTTTACTCTTCTTATCTGCATTGGCTTTTATATTAATAATTTTATACTCGTAATAAAGTTTGATAAAGTAAATACAAGAGCAAGTCAAAAATTATCCGCAGTTTAGGTTTAAATATTAAATAAACAAACCTAGTTAAGTTCTTGGTGTTTCTGGCTCCTTTCGGAATATATGATTGTGTATCCTGTAGAAGATTCTGATTGGATTTAGGATTCCATGTTCAAGATCTCAAAATGCAAACTGCCAAAGGTTTCAAAATTGCTTTTAGCCCTGTGGGGCTTGTATTATCGTATAATAACAGCACTGACCTGCGTCTTGATATAGGAATAGGGCGTCCGACGGAATTCTATCCCCATGATCTGAGAATCCCAGTTCGAGCATGGTTGTTTTTCTGTGTTCTATATGTAAGGAATGTGAATGTGTTACCTTGTAAAAAGGGGTTGTGCAAGCGAATGTGATGAGTAAGTAGCACAGGTTGTACTCTTGGCTTAAGTTGGCGCTATTACAAAACAAGAGACGCTTATTTCGGCTTAAATCCGCTGATTACCTCAGATAGCTGGTCCATGGTAAGAGCCATAAGAAACAACAACATAACAACACTTTCTGCAGTAATAGATCTGGCTTTATTACTGTTATTGGTTTTCACCTTATTAGTCGCTCTTATTGTGCAAATAATTACCACTTAATCTCTTTCCAATGAAAAGAAACAGAAAAATTCTCGCTGTTTTTTTCGAGAAGCTTTTCGGTATACTCGCAAACATTTTTTTTTTTCAACAGGACGTAGAGAACTAATCTTATCAGGATCTAACGTCAGTCTTGTGACTTCGGTATTAAACATTTTTACACATGCATCTTCTGTTGTCTGTTTTTTCGATAGAAATGCGGGTAATTTTTGACTTTCCTACGTTTCATAGAAAATTAAATAAATCAAAATATGTTTGTTTCCTTGAAAAGTTAAAATAATCAAACCATATATTAAAAAATACGACTTTAATAACAATATTTAGGTATTTTTCTGTTAGCCAGGTGGCGGCGAAAAATCGTTAAAGCAATTTGGTGGAATTCTACATTATTTGGCGATTTTTCGCTTGAAAATCATTCTAAGAAATTTGACGGAATTCTATATTGTTTGGAGGTTTTTCGCTGCCACCAGGCTAATGGAAAAGTATCAAAATTTATATTTTAAATTCATAATACACTAATAAAATAATTATATTTCAATTATTTAATATGATTCAAAATAAAATCAAGTTATGTATTTGAAGGAAAGTGATTTTAACCTTAGAGTATTTTGCCTTTAATAACATTATTACAATGCTTCGCATTTTAAATTTAATGATAACTTCCAGCTTAAATCTGCATCATTCCAATCCAGATGAAAAAAATTGATCATAAATTATATTTATTTTTTTCTTAAGTACTCTACAAATGACTTATTATCTTGAAATAAACCTAACCAATAATTTAAGATAATGGAGGAATAAAGCTATTACTCTATTACGTGACTAAGAAAAATGACACTATCTATGACACTCCAATGGAATAAACGTTTAACTAGCTCTATTAACAAGAATGTTTTGCTAATTCAGTCACTGAATGATGTTTTATGTCAGTTACACGTACACGACCTCAACATGCAGTGAGCTACTGTGAGACTGTATACAAAACATATCGGGGGTATTTTTAAAGAAATTCTATTTATTCCATGACAAGCTACTGTCATACATGCCACTCTCTGTCTCTGGGAGTAACAAGAGGGAAGGACTATGTAAATTGTCATTCTTAAGTAGCTTGTCCTCGTATGTGCTGAGCATATATATGTATGCGTCAATTTTTGTTACACAAATAATCTTATATATTGCTAGTTTGTTACGTGTCATTCTGAAACAATGTGAATGGCAGTTCATAAACAAACTGTAGATCTATATGATGCAAAAGTATATTAGAAATTAGCACAATAAACATTGCTGTATTATGACTGTCAAGCAGACTTTGTATTATTTCACTCGACAACATACACGAAAAATACCTTAGAATTCATTGCTTCTTTGAATACGATACATTATCATATCTCTGAAGACAATTTCTTTTGAATAATATGAAATTAAAGAAATCAGATCAGTTTAATTTCATTATTTTGAAACGATACTAATGTCATTTCGGAAAGTACTTAACAATTCTGAGTTTGAAACAAACGATGGGAACAACATTCCCGACACCGATAGGGGTCGCGCGCCTTTCCCGAGAGCTGGGCCTCCCAAGTTCGAGTTTTGGTTCGGGCATGGTTGTTCTTCTGTGTTCTTTTTGTAAAGCGCCCCCCCCCCCTGTAAAAAGGGACTGTGGTCTAAGTCATACTCTTGGCCCTAGTTAACTAGTAGCACACAAATATTGTACAATATTGTATGATATTGATCCATAATCACAATATTGTTTAATATTGTAGAATATTGTTTAATATCATATAATATCGAACAATATTGTACAATATTGTGTAAGAGGCTGTGCTACTAGGGTTGGTGCTACTTCAAAACAAGAGACGCTCTTTTCGGCTTAAAACTCGCTGATGCCTCGACGAAGCTTGTCCATATCAAGTGCCACTAATAACAACAGCATTCCAGACATTCTCTCCTTCAATTTCTATGCCATATCAATGAAAGAAACTCGATTTTTTAGATAACATTTAACGTGCGCCATACCCAGTGGAATCAGGTTTACAGTCCGGAGTTGTCTGGTCATTAAGGCACGTTCTTAATAGAAGGCTAAATAGCTCTTAAAACCCAAAGAAAAACTAAGCAAATTTTTTGTTCGATTTAATATCATATATCTTACAGTGCCTTATATCTTACAGTTACTTATCTAGAATGCCTTATATCTTACAGTTACTTATCTACAGTGCCTTATATCTTACAGTTACTTATCTACAGTGCCTTATGTCTTACAGTTACTTATCTACATTGCCTTATATTTTAGAGTTACTTTTCTACAGCGCCTTATATCTTACAGTTACTTATCCACAGTGCCTTAAATCTTACAGCTACTTATCTACAGTGCCTTATATCTTACAGCTACTTATCTACAGTGCCTTGTCAATTGTTCAAATAATTTGCTTTGGTTTAATTTAGATAGATTAACATCCCATTTTAAAATTTCATGACGATGTTTTTGAAAAATGGGCAATTGATGAATGTGATACCTGAGCAACTTTCTTACTTTTCAAATTTATATAATATCTTGAAGAATTTGACGTCTGATGTAGTATACGGACTCGTATATAACTAGCCTAAATTTAAATCCGGTCGGGAGTAATGACCCTCCAGTACCAAAACCTATTTTCTGAGCCAATAAGCTGTCAATGATTTTTTCACCTCAATTAAATGACTTTGCTTAACCTAAATATGTATTGCGATCTAAGTGACTATCTATATAACAGCAAGAGACAAAAAGCTGCGTTCGTAATCCTAAGGGCCATGGTTGAAACAGATGTACTCACCACCACACCCGCCCCCAGTAGAAGGTATGTAGCCTCATTGGAGGGGAGGTAACTCAATCCTATGGCATTACTACTGCGAAAAATAGAACATAATTACTTACAGAGTAACTTTCCATCTACATGCAATGAAATGTTTTGAAAGTATGAGCCAAGAACCTGTCAAAATTGCCATAGTTGATTTTTGTAAATATTACATAATGCGTTTCTTAAATATACGTGGATATTAGTGGAATTATATTCAAAGACAGAGGTCATTAAGCTTCAGCATGGCTACACATTCTGTTTATTTCAATTCATGATTAGGGCTACTTTTCAGTTTGAAATCAAAATATAAAATTTAAATAAAAGAAAGGTCCCAGAAAATATATCACGATTTTTTTTCATTTCTTGTTACTATTCTTATCTTGATTTCTCACTAAAAAATGCGCATTTGGACTTCTATTGATTTTTATTTCTACATATTCTTGGGAATAGACTGTAATTGAAAATAAATTAAGAAGCCAGATTCACAAAGTAAGTCCACTGACTCATTTGTAAATGAGAGTAAATTTATATCAACCGAATTTAACATGCTTTCTGAAGAAATTCAGCAACAGAAATCTCTCAAGAAAATATATGTTAGTTTACTTTAGTAAAGTATAATCAATCCACATTTTTAAAGGGTTTCAATTGTTTGCTTTTGTCAACCTGTCTTTGAACTAAAAAAAAAAAAAACCAAAGAAGCAACAAACAAGATTAGTTGGATTTGATATGCAGTCTTTACACAAAAACGTTAGATTTCTCTCTGTTTTAGGTAAAACCC
>JAOUZG010019115.1:2031583-2043744 GCA_026289955.1 Argiope argentata
ATATTTCAATGTAAATCCAATTTTTAATACAACTCGGATTTCGGATGCAAATTGTAGTTCATGATTTTTTTTTAAAAAAAACTCATTGTGCTGACTTTTGACAATGCTGTCGAGGACAAGACAGATGATTGCGTTATTTCAGACTAGAGGTTCGTATTTTAGTTATCGCCTTCACCACACACACACAGATGGCTTAATAAAAGAACTGATATAAGTTTCGGCCTGACTGGCAACGGGACTTGATTATGAAACATGGTTATCCCAATGTTTACAATTTGCAGCTAAATTTTTCACCGTTAACGTGATGTATACTTAGTAGATAATACTGTTAAGTTTCGTTGAGAAGGACAATGCTAGAGTTTTCTTGCAACGAAGAGGCCTTAGATCTTCCAGATTGGTATATACCTATTGCCTTCAACCATAAAAGACACACTGAAAATATTGAAGGAAGTAACACTAATACTCAAAAATGGAGAATGAAAGATCGGGTAATGTTTCTTTTTAATTTCAAAAATAAAATAAGATATTCGTCGTATTTTTTAAATTTTCGGAGCGCTTAAATTATTCTAATAACTTTATTTCAGCATATTTATTAAGAGTAACATCTATATCAAAGAAATATAAAATATTTGTTTTACAATCTGGTGGCTGAGAAATCATAGAGTTGGTATGTGTGAAATGCATGATAAAAGATATCGTTGTTAGAATCATTAATTTATTTTGTGTCCGATCAGAATTGTTGAGTCTATTATAGCATTGAAAATATTCATATTTGACTGTATGTAATACATATTTATTGTCACTTAATGATTTTTTATTTTGTTAGATGATATTTTTAAGTAATGCGGTATATCACATAAAAAAATTTAAATCCCAATTTACGATTCATTACCGTATAAACTAAAATAATGCAGAATCATATAGAAACAAGGAATATAATAGCATCTGTAACAAATTGATATAAATTCATTAATATAAAATATGTTAATTAAATTATACAAAATGTAAAAAAAATTGTGATCTATCTATCTATCTATCTATCTATCTATCTATCTATATATATATATATATATATATATATATATATATATATACTATTGCAAAGTTAATTATGCATGTTCTGTTTTTTAGATGAAGACTGTAAGTGTTGCCTTAGTTCTATGCTTAAATGTTGGAGTTGATCCTCCTGATATAATAAAAACTCAGCCATGTGCAAGATTAGAATGTTGGATTGGTATGTTTTAATGAATTAAATATTTTTTTCAATTGAAAAAATAAAATTATTGACAGTTATATGATATTTTATCCATGATTATTTAAAATTGCTTAAGATTTTTATAATTTTGTAATTCTGAATTATTTTATTTATTTATTTATTTTTAAGCTATATTATCCATTTCCCATCTGTATAAATGTGATTGAGATGTGTTTTGGGTACTAATATAATTATATTTAAATTTCCATTTTTTAAAAAATATCCCATCTTTTTTGTATTTTTTTTTGACCAAATAGATAATAGTTTTAATAAATATTCATTTTTACTTCTACAATTACTAAATAATTTGTTTTCTTTCGATTAAAAGTTATTTTATTTTACATTATGTGTGTATCATCAATTTTAAAGAAATTTATTAAATATAGCTTGCTTATTGTGGAATATTCATTTGGCATCAGATATATATATATATCTGTCACTCTGTAATATTTTTTTCACATTTTTTTTACATATATTAGTTCTATTACAAGAGTCAAAACTTTGAATATGATAAAGTTTTCAATCAGTTAAATTGTAGAGATATTATGTTCTTAATTGTATTGTGTGTTGCATATATTTTCAATAATCAATGTATTAAAATGATGGGAAAATATATTATTGTGGGAGAAAAAAAATCTCCTTGTTGTCTTTCTTGATTCACTGATCTAAATGAAAATCAGTTTCATTCTGTTTTTTTTAACCTTTACCTTATGTTTCTGTGCTTTTCCCCTATCGGTAAGAGCTGACATTTTTCATATATTATTGTGAAGCATTTGGCATATCACATTATAATGCAGTGTGTAAAAACATGTATGTAGGATTTTTTTTTTCATTCATAATATGCAATACTATTTCAGTAATCCTTTAATCTAAAAAAACTGTTTGAAATTAAAGGATAAATTTAAAATTGAATGCTCTACAGATTTTGTTATAAACAATTTATACAATAGGATATTGTACTTGAAATTGAACTGTTTATTGAAAATATGAAACACTTATTACACTTATATTAATAATATATTTTTTCTAAAATATTGCATATTAAAAGAAGTGAAAGAAGACAGAGGAAAAGTTCATTCCAGTTTACTTATTAAATCTGAAATTCTTGTAAGGTATCTTAAATCAAGGATATATTGTATATCCTATTTGTGGAAAATATTCATTTGTCCTTTGTTATTATTTGCTATACTCATATACTGAAGAAATATGTTATTATATCATTTCTTTCTTTCTCTCTTTTATTTCCTATGAAAAGATCCATTATCACTTGTGCCTCAGAAGGCTTTAGATTCAATTGCAGCTTCTCTGCAAAAACAATATGAAAAATGGCAACCACGAGCAAGGTATAAGCACAGTCTTGATCCTACAGTTGATGAAGTAAAACGACTATGTACCTCATTACGTAGAAATGCTAAGGTTGGTGTGTAAATTTGATTTGTCAGTCATTGTAGTTCCTTATTTTTGCATTTAGTATTCTCTATCATAAGAAACATAATTTTAGTTATACTTTTTCATATCAGTTGAAATCAATACTTATTTAATGTGAAAAATTATTTAAAAAATTACTACATTGTAATTTTTACTATGTTTGCTCAAATATATATATTTATATTTTCTTACAGGATGAACGAGTTTTATTTCATTACAATGGCCATGGGGTGCCCAAACCAACTTCTAATGGTGAAATATGGGTTTTTAATAAAGTATGGCTCTTTCATTGTTTTATTAATTTTTCAGTTTATATTATTTGACAAATGTGATGCATGTTTATTAGCAGTTAAAACAATTCAATTATAAACATTTTATCCTTTCAAGTAAAAGAATACACTTCCAAACAAATACTTTCAATGCCTGTTGATATTTAAATGGGAGTTTATTTTATTTTATGTAGTGTAAGTAAGACTAGTTCTTTTATTCAAACTATTTTGGTTTTAAATTCATGTGAAAGAGGAAAAAATTTGAACGCCTTCATAAATGTCTGATGTGACTGATACAAATAAATTCCTGCTAATATAGTAAGCATTAAGATTTTTTTCCTTATTTGTTTATTTAATTTCTGACCAATGAAATTCAAATGCAGATATTTTTATGTTTTTCATTCAAACTAACGCTATCATATTGTGTAATTATTATGAAAGTTTTTTTTTTTTTTTTTGGAAGATTTACTACAGAATCTTGTAAGATATTGAAAAAAAAAATAGTTGTTATCCTGAAAGCATTGTTTAGTGATTATTTTTTATTTAGTATAGTGTTTATGAAAATATAAACTGTCATACAAATAAAATAAATTTTTATTTTTGTTTCCTCATATATCTAATCCCATTGGAATACTAATAACTATGTGTATGATATTTCTTTCAGACTTACACTCAGTACATACCTCTTTCTATATATGATCTTCAGCAATGGATGGGTGCACCTTCCATTTATGTTTATGACTGCTCTTGTGCTGGGCTGATTGTAGAATCTTTTAAAAATTTTGCATTACAGCATGAAAGAGAATTCGAAGTACGCAATAATTTTCTTTGTATGTATATATTAGCTAGCTTTAGGCTTTCTTGGCAACCTTAAGATAATATCAAAATTATCAAGCTCTGTTATGCATAATGCAACCATCTTGATAATATATATTTCAGTTGCTTGAGGAATAAATTTGTCGATTGTAATATTGACTTTTTCCCCTTTAATATTATGCATTTGTTTAATTTTAAATTGGCTTACTTGCTAAGAATTGATTTAGTTTTCTGGAAATTAATCTTTAATGTTATTATTTTTATTTGGTTATCAATGAAATAATTTGTCAGTGTAAGGTCAGGCATTACCTTTTATTTTTTTCAAAGTAATATACTGCATTCTCTTGAAAAATGATGGGTACCATAATTCCAAAAAGTTCTTTTCTTATAGACATGATAATCGGATTATGTTCTAAATGAAGGAGATACAATGATTTGTTACTACAAAAAATACATTTCTTTTTAATCATGTACAATGGTTTGTCTAATACAATGTGGTTTGATATTCATTTATTGAATTAAAATATATGATTTTTATTTTATTTTTTCAAATATGCTTTATCCAGATTGTAAAACTTGTGTCCATGTTTGTTCTCTAAATTTGTTCTAAGACAAATATTTAAAATTAAACATTCCACCATGTCATCCCTATTCAACAAAAATGATTTAGTCTTTTGTTGGATTTTTAAAATGTTATATTTTGTGTAAAGTGTATACTTGTAGTGTATGTGAGCTCCATGATATCACTATTGGTGTGAAATAATTATAATGCTCCCATGTGTTCAATATGTGATGTAAGAATGCTATTACTTTGAATTTATTATTCCCATTTTCAATAATTGAATAAAAAAATATTATAATATTAAATGATTCTAGATTAGGGTATGTAGCTATCCAGCTATAATACTAAATTAAAGTACTGTCATCCTGCTTTGTAAGCTATACTGCACATTCTTACATTCTGGGAATTGCACATCATGATTTCGCTATGTCTGTGATATTTCAGTTTCTCTGATAACTGAAATTTTTAATAAATTATATATATATATATATATATATATATATATATATATATATATATATGGCATGTATATTCTCAGAAGTTGGGGGGAAATCTAATCTATCTTATTTATTTCTGTAAATTTTATTTAACTGAGCAAAAAGGATGTTGACAATTAAAAGGACATATTTACGATATTTTTCATCTAAAGTTAATAACTTTAATTATATATCTTTAGTGTCATTTTACCTTGTAACTTGATAGTGTCAGATTAATTGGCTATCAATTTTATAATGCTGAAACATTTATTTAAAGAGAGGTTGTATAAAATCTGTTTTTAAGAAATGTTGTATGTTATATTAACTTTTTAAGAAAGGTTTTTGTTTGTTTCTTTTATAAATATTTTGTTGATTTATATTTAAAATGAAAATTTGAATCCGCAAATTGCAGCTTTCTCATCTGTCTTCAGAGAGAGAGAGAACATTGTAATTTTTATGAATTTTGTAAAACGATTTAAAACAATTCTAATCTTTGAATAAAGTTATCTTTAAAAAAGTACTTATAAATGGATCAGGTAATTTAAAAATCAGTTGGTATTTTTAGTTTGACTCTTTCTAATACCCAGATAAATATACTTACCACAAAATGTGTCTTACATCAGTTATATATGTTGGTATTCTATGTAACTTATTCTGATGTTATGAAGACTTAGATTCTTCATTTTAATACTAGTTATTAATTTAACAAATTTATTATTAAATCAAATTATTATATCAAATAAATAAATTACTTTTCCTAAATCAGTTCCAAGCCCCAAAGGATTTAATATGCCATTACTAGTGCTTAATATGATATAATTACTTGTTATTTAATATGCCATTTTCTTTAAAGGCTTAAATATAATTTATCTTATATTGTTTTTTAATCAAATCTATAATTTACATAATATGCATTCTTGTGCATGTATGTCAAAGAAAGTGTACATTATTCTCTTTCAATACTAAAATTTGTTACTGTTGTAAATTTCATTTGTAATATAATGTTATTGTTTTTTCAGCTTTTAGTTAATAATAGTAAAACTCCTTATGATGGACCACCAATGCCTTCCTACAGTTCCTGTATACAATTAGCTGCCTGTGGAGCTACAGAAATTTTGCCTATGAATCCAGATTTGCCTGCAGATCTATTTACATCGTGCCTCACTACTCCTGTTATCATAGCTTTGAAATGGTTAGTTACTCTGTCACTGATATTCACTATTTTATATAATATTAAATTTATATATACTCCATAACCTTTAGTATATTGTTATTCAATAACCTGTTATGTACATTTCGTACAATTTGATGTTAATCTTTGTTGTATTTGTTTTACTGTCGATGAGCTTTTATGGTAGTTCCATACTCTATTAATACCACTCTTGCAGTTATTTAGATATGTATGTCTATAAATTGTAGTTTCCAATTATCACAATTATGGACAGTTGTATATTAGCTTTTATGGTTTTTGTGCTCATGCTTTTTATTTGTTTATTTATGTAAATTCCCCTCACTGTGAAAGCTCGATGAACAACTGATTAACTGGTTTTTAAAAAATTGTTTTACTTCACAAATCCCCTGATTGTCTATTTTATTATAAAACAACTCTAGAAGTTTAGAATTTGTCATTGGTTTTGCTTATGAATTTATTTATTCTGTATTGGAATTTATAACTTTAAAAAAAGTAACAGTTATTGTTTATTTATGATATTTAAAAGAATGGTATGAAATTTTTTATAAAATAATAAATTGTTCCCTTTTACATTATTTTTGTAGGTTTGTTCTTCAACAGCAAATCAGCAAACCATTGTCTACGGGTATCACTATGGAATTAATAGATAAGTGTGTATTAAATTTGTTATTGTAGTCTATCTAATTTTTTTCCAAACTTCTTTTATTATGTTTATATTTTTTTAAAAAATTAGAAGCTTGTTGCTATAACTTAATGTGCATTTGGTATCGCTTTTCAACCTTTTGGCTAAGATCACAGTGTGTATTTAGTGTTTGTTTTTGAAAAAAATGTATATTTATTATTAATAAGTTCTTTATTGGTGCACAATAAGTGAAACATATTTCTTATGTTACAAAAATAATTTAAAAAAAACAGTCAAGATATTACAAGACAGACACCTTTTATGCATCTTTTTTTCTGAATACTGTGTCAGTTGAATTTGCTTATACTATTACTGAAGTATAATAATATGTCTATAGGAAAAATTTTAAATTCTAAATGGGAGTTTTATACTTTATTACTTTTATATATGCAGATAAATGTATAAAATTATGAACAAAGGATAGTTTTTGGTTCAAAAGATGATAATTGTAAAATTCTGTTTTTAAAAAAATCAAAAGTTTTTTTAGAACAATTGCAATAGAGTTAAATTTCTATTTGGAATCTACTGAAAAAGAATTGTAATTTCTAAAATATGGTATACAGCTCATAAGAACTGAAAAATATTTCTGAATTATAAAGCATTTATTTCTTCACCATTAATGTCTAATTATATCTAATTAATTTGTAAGAAAATTGTGTAACAACATTTTTCATTAATATTTTTTAATTTGATAAATTTTAATGAAAATTTTTACAGTTTTATAATCTTTTATTATAAATTTTGTACCATGGTGCATTTGACCTGAAAAATGTATGTCTTGTTCATAGATTCAAGACTTAATTTCGAAGGCTTTCATATATGTCAGTCTGGTGTGTATTAAGTGGTTTATAATCAGAGTTATAATGAATATTTTCTTCAACATTTAATGAGACCTTAAAATGACATAATTTGTTCCAAAATAACCCTTCTAATGTTTTAAAGCTGGATATTAATCTAATTCAGGCTATGAAATTTTGTTTTGATTTCTACTCTAAATGAATTTTTTTTTTATTATGCAAGAATTTAAAGCTTTTAATATGAGAATTTCACATAATTATAATTTAGTTTGTTTATTTTTAATTCTTATTTCTTTATCTTTTCTTCTTATTATCTGAGATTGCAATTTTTATTTATTTATTTACTTTAGGATACCAGGTCAAGTGTCTGATCGTAGAACAATGTTGGGTGAATTAAACTGGATATTTACTGCTATTACAGATACCATTGCATGGAATGTCCTTCCGAAAGAGACATTTCAAAAACTTTTTCGACAAGATCTTTTAGTAGCTAGTTTATTTCGTAATTTTTTATTAGCTGAACGAATTATGAGATTTTATAATTGCACTCCTGTCTCAAGTCCATCATTGCCTTCTACTTATCATCATCATATGTGGTAAGGCATTTTTTTCAGATATTTTAGTTATAATGTTAATATAGGGTCTGATATAAAAAACAATATGTCAGTTTTTCATTAAAAAAAATATATTGAGATTTCTTTTTGTAGTACATTTTAATTCAGATTTATCATTTGAATCTGATAAAATATTTTATTTATAAGGTGCAATAAAAGTTCTATTTAAATATTTTTTATTTAGAAAAATCTCAGTCTATCACAAATAATAGCATTCCTCTCTTTAATCATCATACTATATAATCAAGTTCTTATTGTTCAACTTTTTATAACAAAAGAAATTATTTTCTTCTAAACAATATAGAATGTAACGTTTTGGGAGGAGAAAAAGATGTGAATTTATGAAGAGGTAGTGACTATATGCTTTCCTGCTGTTAGTTTACATTATGTCAAACATATTTAATGTAATTAATATTTATATAATTTTTATTAAATTACTAAATTTATTCATGTACTCTCTTTCTGCTTTTATTGTGTTTATCTTCTTTAGAATTAAGAGATCATACTCTTTTTTGATGCATCTGTTGAAAATTTTTTTTGTTTGAATTGTAATGCTATAGAGCTTTAAAAACTTTTGTTTATGTTAAAGTTTGAATATCTTTGATTGTATTTCAGGAAAGCTTGGGATTTTGCTGTAGATACTTGTCTAACTCAACTGCCTGCGATTTTAGCTGATCCTACAACTACTTATTCCTATAGTCCTTTCTTTTCTGAACAGCTCACTGCATTCCAGGTTTGGTTAAATCATCCTCAGAGTCAATCTAGTGTGCCTGAACAATTACCAATTGTTCTTCAGGTGAGCAATTAACATAATCACTTCCAATAGGTTATTACTCCTCTTGAAATTGAAATGTCTCTACTGTAAACCCTCTGTGGAATCATGAGCTTGTTTAACTCAATCTTTAATAATATCTAGATATATTTTATGAATATAGAAACTAAACATTTACAGAAACAAAGTAAAACTTAGTTAATTGAAAGATTTTAATTATTTATCAGGAATTCAAATTTTTTCTTTTTTCTGTATTATGAATTTCCTGTGTGAATACAAATAATAAAATATTATATGTATTTGAATTTATTTCTAAAATGTTATGTTATTTTTTATTAAATTTATCCATATCTTATGTGTTAATCACACACACATATTATGTATTACTTGATCATTAAAATTAACAATCATCTTATTATTAAAACTACTTACTATTTTTTTGTGAAAACTAATTATTTTCAGTTGGCACTGTTCTAATTTGCCATCATTATATCATTTTTTTTTTTCATTTTATATGTATAAATCAAATTTCTATTATTGTCCCATGGGCCTTCAAATTAGCCATGCTGCAACTATAATTTGCTTGCCAGCTTTTACCATTTCAATACACAATTAAATTATGATATCAAGTTGTAAATAACAGAATTGCCATGAATCTTTTTTAAAACATAAAATTCCTATTTAATTTTTGAAATTCATTTTATACGATTTGTGTGACACTGATGACTTTAGTAGAGTTGATCTCCCAGAATGCAATGTAGCTGATATGTCATGTCAGTCTAACTCACAGGGTTTGAAAAATTATGTGCTGAATTTGAGATGATATATCTCACATAGACAGTATTTTGTCCTTAAGTTGTTAAGAATTAATAGATATAATTACAAATCTGAACATCCTATCAACACTGCTTTGAGAATTTAATTGCAATGCTGTCACCATTTTTATAATCCAAAACTATATATGAATTCAGTTACTTATTTCCTTTTATTTATGATTAATATTTCAAGTCTTCAGAATTTTTTTTTTTCCTTTTTGTAAAAATTTTTGTCTATGGCATATTAATAAATATTATATAGATTTTAATTATTCATTTTTCTACTTTTTTTTTCATTTTTCAAATAAATAAATATTATGCAATTTATCCATAATATTATTCTTAAAATTTTGTTCTAAAATTATTAAAGTGTATTGAATGTTACACTGTCTGTATAGCTGTATGTAAAGGAAATTTTAAATATAAAAAAAATCAATTATTCAGGAGATAAAATAATTTGTTAAAATTTGCATGAATTCATTTTATTTTCTTAACATTTGCTTCTTTATGCTTAGCTATGAAATATGATTAAATTAAAAATCTGTTTTTAAACTAGAATTAATATATTTCTTTCTTTCTTTCTTTTTACTTCAGGTACTTCTAAGTCAAGTACATCGTCTTCGAGCATTGGAACTTCTTGGCCGTTTTCTAGATCTGGGACCTTGGGCAGTAAATTTGGTGAGTCACATGTTGATTTAAATGAACATCCATCTTTTTCCATAGCAAAATAATATAATTCTTTAAACATATTTTGTTTTTAAAAAGATTTCAATTTATTGCATAGAAATTTTGTGATAGATATTTTTTTCTAGTAGTTTAAAGAATTTTTTTTTTAGTATTTGTTGAATACATTATAAATAAATTTCAGAAAATCGTTTTAGTGTAATGTATTATTTTTATTTTAAATTATATCATTTTGCCAAGCTAGTATTAGTAGATTTTTCCTTTAAAAAAATTTATATTTAGTATATTAAACATCTAAGTATGATAATTGATATTATTTTGATTCCTTTTTTAATAATGAATATTTTATTTAAAAAATTTTATGAACTTGAGAATGATTTTTCATATATTATGTAGATTTTTTCAGAAACCATATAATTAATAAAGAATTAATTGTGTATGCTAATTAATTATACTTATTTAATCACAGATAAACAGATTTTATAGGCCACATGAAAAGTGTTTTAATCATAATTATTTTTTTAAGGCTCTTTCTGTGGGTATTTTTCCATATGTTTTAAAGCTGCTTCAAAGTTCTGCTCGAGAGTTACGGCCTTTATTAGTATTTATTTGGGCAAAAGTCTTAGCAGTTGATTGTGTAAGTTAATTTTTCTGATGATATATAATGCAATTATTCATAAAACTACATATATATTACTAATTACAAAACCTTGTAAGTTTTTTCCAGTATTTTGAATTGTAAAATATATAGAAAATATATTCCATATTATTATTGTTTTGATTAGTGTCAAATCATCTATTTTGTTTATTCTTTTTATTAACTTACAATTTACATTATATACAATGTTAAATAATTGAGACACTACCATTGAATATGAAACCAATGGTATTTTTTAAAACAATAGTTAAAGAAAAGGAAATGCTTTCAATAATTTTTTAAAAATTCTGATTGAGGTGAATAACTTTTAACCATTAATTTAATTTTGACTTTTTTTTCTTGAATCTCTTATCTTATCTATGAATATATATATGTGAGTGTTTTTCTTTTCTTTAAGACTTGTCAGAGTGATTTGGTTCGAGATGGAAGCTTTAAGTATTTTTTAGCAGTTCTCGGAGAACCTTATATGCCAGTAAGTGCTCATTTTTAAAGTATTTCTTTTATTTAGTTCAGTATCTATACATTTGAATATATTGTGCAATTAAGAATTATTATTGAAAATTAATTTTTAATTAAAATTGTGTTTATGTTCATTTATTGTTAAATGAAATTTTTGAAAAATGAAACTTTTTGTTTGTGTGTGTGTGCCTCGTTGAATATGTTGCGAATATTTTTCTCTCTTTGTAGGCAGAACACAGAACCATGGCAGCATTTTGTGTTTCATGTATTGTTAGCAACTATAAGCCAGGGCAGGTAGTAATTAATTAATCATTTCTCCCTTGTAACTTAATATGAGAATGATAAATATTTTTGCATCGAATTATCAGTGTTATTTTCATTGTAAAGCTCAAAATATATTTTTATATGCTTTCTTTGGGCTTCAGGTTGAATAATTATTTTATTCAAATGTCATTTCAGAAATCTTGATTAAATGACATTTAATTGGTAAATTTTAGTCATTTTATTGATTAGTATATGATTCAGGTGATATATGTTATGAAATAAATGCTTTCCATACTGAAAATGCTAAGTTGCTGCTAGAAATAATTTCTATCCTAAAATTTGTTGTTTATCTCTTTGATATATCTAAGGATCTGATTAGCATTTCAAAAATATAAACTGTATCTTTTATGTGTATTAT
>JAOUZG010019115.1:2062534-2085860 GCA_026289955.1 Argiope argentata
GTCCAGATTCTTCAATTATGCTTTGCCATACATCCCAAATAAATTTACACAACTGAAATGAAGTTTGAATGAATGAAACAAAAATTAATCTTTGAGAATAACATACTATTACATCAAAATTTTCAAATAAGAATTATTCCGACAGACAGTTTTAACAAAAAAAGTGCAATACATTTTCATACAGAAATGTCTAGTATAGATTACTTGAAAAAATATAGTCAATTTAAGGTTTATAATATAAACTGATTTCATCTGATATTTCTCTGGAAATCAATCTATGCCCATCTGTAGAACCTAGGTTGGATTTTTATCAAATATATCTAGAATATACCAATATTGAACAGCAGAAAGTGTCTCACCTTTCTCTGAAACTGTTGCATTATCAGTTTTCCTTGTTACTGTGAAAATTGATTAGTCAAAAGCAAATGAAGCAATTAAATAATATTGTAGTTAGTTAATTAGTAAAGATTACTACACTCTAATATATATTTTTTTATAGGGGTCATAGAATTGCTTTAAAAATTAATTTAGATATTCAGTTTTAATATTACCGAATCAAGTAGTTTTAATACTATGCATAATTAATTTAGAAACAATTTTAGGGCACTCATCTTTTGAAAAGAATTTGTGAACTTATATTCATATAGTGATTACTATATGATTGGTCGAAATCTTTCTATTTCCACAGAATGCTTCTATTCAATACAAACTTATTTGTATTCTTCTAGTGTTGCTGGCGATGTTAGGTTTTGGGATTTGAGGCATTCAAATAGTATCCGAAACATTCCTCCAGCCCATGGCATGACAGCCATGGCAATTCATCCACAGCTTGATTTAATTGCTTGGTAAGTAAAATTTATAGGCTTATTTTGGCATCATTGCATTGAATATATGCTGGTGTTATTATAATTATTATTGCAGAAGTGCTTTGACATATTTCAGAAAGAAATTCCAAAAATTAAGCTTCAGTTTAGTGGAAAGTCTGATAGTCTCAACCACAAATAAGAACATTGTATACATGTATACAAACAACAAAACATAACCGAAACATACACAATATTCGCTTGACTATTCACTTCTCTTGTTTGTCTAATGTAGAATAGATCTATCATCATGTTTCTTGTAGTTTCTGGAATCTTCAATTTTGTCACCAAGGCTTGAGGACATTAATTCAGCAGTCATTTGTAAACTATTTTACTTGCCATGAATTTTAGCTGCACTGCCTAGATATTGTATAAGTTCACAGTAATGTTTGATTAAAGCCTAGTGGGATTTCAAAGTCACATAAGCACAAAACATTTTTGTTGATGTGCACTGATTGTCCACTATAATCATAGTTGGATGCTAATTTTTAAAATTTTTAGATTTCATTTAAATCGGAGAAACGCATTATATGTAATGTATAAAATTAAAATTTATATTCTTTGGATCAGTAATTATATACAATTTAAAGAATTAAGGAATCTAACTAACTAATTTTTTTTTTTAAATCTCATTCTTATGTAAAAGTGATAACCTTCCAAGTTACAAAGCTTTGAATTTCTTATTTTATACTGATCAACGACTGCCTTTAAATAATAAAAGTTATTAATTGGTAAATTTCATTGAAAATGCTCTAATTCACTGATATTCTAATCCCATATCTTTGTTGATTTTGGTTGCAGAAGAATGGAACTTTATTTAAAAGTTTAATTTGTCTAGAATATTTTATTAAATTTGAATAATAGAATCAGGAGGACTATTAAAGTTTGAAACTATTTATTTTTTCCCAGTTGGGCATCCATTGGTTGAAACATTATAAAATAATAATTTTCTACATATTTTGTAGTATTTTCCCATTTAAATTACATGCCTGTCTAACAATTTATAAATTTTACTGATTAATTAATCAAAGAAGAGGGGGTTGTGTTGATTGACAGTACCAAGAATATTTTAAAAGGAATTGTAATCTTTAAGTTCAATAAGCTTTCATATGAAATCTTCATATATCTTTTAAGATAAGAAATTAATTTAATCACCTAAAGATAATTTGGCTGTCTTAACTTCAAGTATGATACAAATCACTGACAAGTGTCAGTGCAGGAAGAAAAAGAAATTGTTAGGATATTATTCAATGTTTTAAAACTGGTAGAATTCTCAGGTTTTTTCTTATTTAATAAATAATGTAGGTTTGTGATCTTTTAAGGCAAGACAGTTTAATCACCAGACAATGAAATAACACTCATTATATTTTGAAAGGCAAGGGAAGAAATTGAAGGAAGGAAGGCAAGGAAGACATGAATCATTAGATAAATTAGAAGTGCTTCAATTTGATATAGAAATAATTTTATGCTTAAAAAAATTAATGGCCGCAAAAATGAGAAGTACATTACATTAGACATTATTTGTAATCCTCCAAGTACACTATTTTTAAAATTAATATTATATAAAAAGTAACTTTTATTTAAATTTTTGTGTTTATGATTTAATTACTTAATTTAACAATCTGTTTTTGAACCATTAATAAATCATTTGTATCATGAATTTCATTTATAATTTCTTTTCTAGTATTTCTATAACACTTTTATTATTATTTTTCTCATTTCAGTGGAGCTGCAAACCAGTTTATAAGTGTGTTTAATCAAAATGGAGATAATATTAGTACAATCAAATATCATGACGGGTTCATGGGGCACAGAATTGGCCCAATAAGTTGCCTAGGTTTCCATCCATATAAAGTAAGTATTTACTTTTTTTAAAAAATTCTATGCTACCAATTACTTTTAATATTAATACATAGAAGATATTTTCTTTGAAATTCTATTACCTTAAATATGTTAGGACTCTAAAAAATACTTTAAAAGAGTCTTGCTTTTTCAAATACAAAAATTAGTTGGAAAAAAATTAATTTTTAAATATTTCTCAAGCAAAGCTATTTTATGAAAATCAACTTTCATACAGCTAGGGAAAGTTAAACATAAAATTGAGTTTAAATCCTTGCTACTGTTCCAATGCCTACACACCCCATAAGGGAGATTAGGATCAAATATGCTAGATGTGATGAATTGCTGCTGAAACTTGGATTTCAGCAATTTCAGAATTAAAATATATCATTCTGCAGATTGATTAATTTTCTTCTATATAATAATTCTGCAATACTTTTATTATATCAGCCACTTTTAATATAAATCTATTTTATTGTTTAATTAATCATGCATATTTTACATTTTGGTCTTTATGTTTTTAAAATTCTTCTGGAAATATTCAGGGTGGTTATAATTAAAATTCCACTTTTGAAATGGTCATAAAAGGGAAAACTAGGAGACTAAGTGTTATCAAACTTGGTAATAGTTTTTTAAAAAGTCATGAGCATTTTTTTTCCACCAAAAAAAGTTAAAAACTCATCGATAGGAGGAAAATTGCACTGTATACAATATTGTTAAGCAAAATTAAATATGAAGACATTGGTTTTAAATGTGTTTAATCGTTTCTGAAATGATTTACTAAGCATGTTCAATGTGGCATTCGCCATTTTCTGAAAGCAAGTTAAATCGCATTACTTCATTCTTAACAGTAGCTCTAAGCATAGGAGGAAAGTTATACATATGTGGGTGTATCACTTCTTTCAGTTCCTCCAAATTCTTTAGGTTATCACCATAAACAGTTCTTTTCAGATAACACATATTGAACATACTTTGTAACACATTTTAAAAGTGAATTAAACACATTTTAAACCAATGGCTTCTTGTCCTATTTTGTTTAACAATATAACAGTGCCATTTTACACCTGGTGGTAATTTTTTAAACTTTTTTTTTATTTTCCAGAAAAGAGGTTCTTATGCCCTCTTTTAAATTATTACCGAATTTGATAACATTTGGTCCATTAGTTTTCCTTTTTATCATTATTTCAAAGTGGAACTTTAATCAGCCTTCCTGTATATATTGTTACAAGCAGGCAAAACGCGCGCTGAAGGCGAAAACGTTGGCGGCGCTTTACAAGGTGCGCCAGCCGAGTTGACTTGGCTAGAGGAATATTTTGGTAATCTCGAGACAATTCTGCTTGCGCCGCGTTTTCTCTCAGCGCTTTCGGCCGGCTATATAAAAGACGGGCTACCGCTTTTCGGCAGTTGCCCTATAACTTGGATAAAAATGAATACAAGCCACTTAAAAATATTCCAATATACACCCCTAACTCTAAATCTAAAAGACCGCACAATATCCTCGTAAATTAAAATTTTTCACTCTCAAATGTAAAAACTAGTCACTCTACCCCATCTTTAATATGCATCAATAAATTTTGTCAAAAATTCAAAAATTTCATAATTATACCTATTTGTACCTAACTTAGAAAACTTTAACTCAATAACCAACCTTTCTGCCCAAGCAGCATACCCCCTTACTCGCACCCATAAAATAGCCAATCAGAATGAGTCCTCACACTCGCCACCTCTCACAGCTACCCAGGCTGTCTCGCATCTAAGATACAAGCGCAGAGGACCATGCAGTATAAAGAAAGTCATGTCCTCGCAACCTGCCATTACTGGGGTTAAGCCCTTGCCGGGGCTAGGTACCCCGTCAACCCTACCATCTATCGACAGTTGCCCTCTCAAGGAATTGAAGCGTTTTCCAGGACTAGCGGATTTTTGCTTGTTATTAGTGAGCTGTGTTTGCGTTTGCTGTTAACGCTGTGTTATTGAGCTCGCTGTGATTTGCCGTTGCTGTGCTATACGATAGCTGGTTTTGCAAACTGTGTTTATTGTGCGTAAGACTTGCATTTACACTGTGAGTGACTGATTATTGCTTTTATTTTTACTTTTTCAAGTCATCCTGTATATACCTGTAAATAAACTTATTTGCGCTGTCCTCAAATAAAGTCCATTCAATCCAAACCCGCTACGCTAAAAAGTAACAATATATTAGTTTGCATCATATCTGATATACTGTTCTATTGGCGAAGATTCATTCACGCTGAGCTCTAATTTTTGAAATACACATGAAAGACCTTAACACTCTTTAACTTTGAAGTTAACATTTTTTGAAAATGATTTTTTTTTAAATTTCTTTTCTAGGCGAGCTTAGGTGCTGGAAGCACAGACCATCTCATTTCTGTGTACTCTGTAAATAGAAAACATTAACTAAGGACAATCTCTTTGTAATTTCTTCCCTCCCTTCCTGAGCTAATCAAGCACTTCAGTTGTCTGTGCCATAAACAAGCTCAGCCATTGTGTCTTATAAGATATTATTATTATTATTATTATTGTAAAAAAGACTATTTGTACAGATATTTCATTTTGTGATAACGTTTCATATGTTCTGTGCCATTTTTCACCATAAAATATTAAGTTTAAAATACTTGTTCATTGTTTCACAAAACTTGCATTATTTTATAGTTGTGTTTTCCATAGATTATTATAATATTCATTTGTTCAACAGGGTGTATTAAAATATGGTTTGTAATATATATTTAGCTTTATTATCCATTATATTTAGCTCTTCCACTGCTCTGTTATAATTGATTTTTTCTTGGGATTTATATTTATTAAAGAGATGTTTCATTTTGCCTGATACTATAGAAGAATAATTGTTGTATAAAATATTTTATTAACTGTATAATTTATTGCTTTATATCTCAGCTGCTGTTGGCTGGTTGTTACTTCTTTACTTCTCCTTTTTAATTCTATATTGTATATTTTGAATTCTATGCAGATAGATTAGTAGTAGATATATGATTCAAATCTGTGGTGACTTTTATATTATTATTTATAAAGAATCAATGTCATAATCCAAAATTTTACAGTTATTCTGCTACCTTTGAAAATAAAAAACTATACTGTGTAATTATTCTTTAATTTTTCCTAATTTCTCTTTAACAATTAGATTTTTTTTTATCCCATATACTGTTAAGTTTTAAAAAGATTTCTATGTACAGCTTGATATTTTTCACTCGAGATTTTTGTTGAGAGAAACCAATTAAGCATTTTTATATATTTAGTGGAAGAGCTAAATCTTTTATGGTAAAATCGTCAAAGGATGTTATATAATTGCATGAAATGAAAAGAAACTAATTTTGTATTATATAAATATATATATATGATTAAATGTCATTTCGTTTTTACAATGATAATCACTCATGTTAACAATATCAAATGAATCTCCAAAGTCAAGCATCCTTTACTTAAATTTAGCTAAAAGCATTAAAAAAATAGATTGATATATTTTTCAACTGTATATATTTGAATAATCTATCATGTGATGCTGATTTGAGAAGTTGAGTTTGCTGAAATTAATTTTAAATAAAAAGATATGAAAAGAATAAAACTTGTGCATTATTTACAATAAAAAAATTAGCACATACATATATAAACTAGATATAATTTTATTTTGAGATTAAGTATAAAACTGCCTTATAGCTAATAATATTTCTGCGAAAACATACAAGTACCATAATTAATCATCACTGACTACAATTAAGTAGGTTACTTTTAAAAAAAAACTGCTGAAATTTCTGTGAAATTTGTAAGAATTGGATTACCGTTGCATAGAACAAAGGTTTCCAGTTTTTAATATATGTACCTCAAAAAAAAAATGCTGAGGAAAATTATGGAAAACAGAAAATATTAAGGATTAAAATGATTATAGAATTTTATGTTCACAAGTTCATGAAAAAAATGAAAGTTACAATATGTCTTGAAAATTTTTGAATAGCAATTAAAAAAAAAGAGAACTGAAAATTCTGTTGAAGAAATGAAATATTTAATACTGTTCACAGAAATAGAACTTGTGCACAAAGCATGGTCTGGTTTTTTTTTAAATAAATAAAACAGTACTCTTATACATTCAAATAAATTTATCTGCATTTTTACTTAACTTTATAAAACACGGTCCTTGAAACGAGCTTACAGATGGCATTGGAATTTTTTTCCATTGAATAATTTTAGTGAATTTCAACATAAATTAATGAAAATTAGTTCCATCTCTTCATGTGTTAGAATGTAGAATTAATGTAGTTTTATTAATGGAATGGCATAAAATAAAAATAGTTTGAATGTTATTAATTCAACATTTTATTACATACATGCCAGCTGCCATGGATTCTCCATAATTATCAGGTCATCCCTACAGCAAGTATATTTCCGATAAAAAATAAAACATAATTACCTATATATAAGATACAATAAGCCGGTTATCTGGCTCTGAGGTAGCGCATCTTCCTCGTGTTCTGGGAGTCCCGGTTTGGTCATGGTTGTTCTTCTGTGTTCTATCTGTGAGATGTGTGACTGTGCCCCCCTGTAAAAAGTAACTGCAAGCGAAAGTGTGATGAGTGTGTGGCTAAGTCATACACTTGGCTCTAGTTGGCGCTACTTCGAAAACAAGAGACGCTCATTAGGCTTAAATCTACTGATGCTTTCATCAGTGGAGCTTGTTCAATGGCAAGTGCCATAAGTAACAACAACAGATACAGTAATATTTCAGCTACTTCTTAATATAATAACCACCGGAAATGTAACATTTGTTGAATCATGGAAAAATATTTTACTGTCCAGCATCACAGAAAAATGTTGCCTACGAATGAAGCCAGTGTATCTATGGTAAGGCGACTAAAGGACAGTATAGATAATAGTCATCTAGATAAAGACAGGAACTCTAAGCTGAATGGTCTAACTGTCAACTAAATTTCTACAGCTTTTTTTTTTGTAGGTCTTAGCTTTTATGGCTTTTTTTTTAATGTTCTTTGCAACCTCCCTAATGTTGCGCAGCAACGTTTAGAGCATGATCTCATAGTCGCCGAAAGAGGAAATGAGCGCCGACGTCTTCGTATTCGATAACTACGGTAATGTAAGGGGTCGAAAAGTTAAGGCATACGATATTCACCCCCCCCCCCCACACACACACAATATCCCCAGCTTATGCTTTGATGTTTCTTGCCTTTTGCAACGCCATATTTTGTCATTTCGGATGACCGTCGTACTACACATTTTATATAAAATTTGCGGAAAAATAATGTAACTTGGAATGATTATATTATGTGTGTAAGGATTATTTTATTTGTTTCGAAGACATGATGACACTTTGAATTTTGAAGTTAGTTTTTTAAGAGATTAGCGGATAGCGCTAGGCCCGAACTCCCAATCTTATGGTTAGTAGCCGAGTATCATATCGATCGAGCAAAAGGGACCCTTTAGCTCGAAGGATATTAATTGGCTTTTATTGAAATCACCACAATTTCATAAAGGGAAACAAGCATTATGTACAAGCAAAAGCGACGCGCACAATATAGAACAAATGACGAAAAGCTGATGCAAGTTTTAATCCTCTGAATATATACCTTTAGATTTTAATAGGGATCTTTGACGCATGTCAATCACATGTACAGCTCGAGCAAGGGAATCATAGGGATCTTTTAATGGAATGTGTTTAGCTGGACGATTTTTATCCCTTCACCTGGAGCGTGGGGATTAGACGGCTTTCAGCTGATTCGCCAATTTTACAAAACTTCTGTCTGTTGAATTAATTAACTTATATTATATATATATATATATATATATATATATATACCTAAGCATTATATGAAAACTGAATATCAAAATAAATCCCTTTTTCATTCCTATATAATTATACAAAAGTCTCGGCAATTAAATTAACATCTATAACGATATACATAATTAATCCATGCGTATCATTATATTTATCAATCAAAAGTTATAAATGTTAGCCTCAAATAATATATCTAACAGCCTTATGACAAAGTTAAAACGTACTGCATGAATTAAAAAAGCCATGCAATAAAAAAACTTGAAAGATTCAATTCAAATATGAATTAAAATTAACAAATTATAAATTTGTTTGACATATAAATTGAATAATTTTAGTAAAAATATTTTATATATATGTGAAATGGGATATCTTAATTGCGAAACATTTTTGAAGACTTGTTTCAACTATCCGATGAAGTGTCATAAATTAGGCATTCTCCCTTTTATCGATGCGAACTTTATGAATTTGTTGGCGTTAACTTGTTTTCATAAGTTATTATTATTTTCTGTCACACTGAATTTGTCAATTTTTTTAAAAAAATATCAATTTCAGCTATCTAAAAGATGTTTCTCATGTTGCACTTGATATTGTTAGTCAAATTTTTCAGCAGTTACCTCATGCAATTTTCACTCTTCGCGAAATAAAATTTATGAATGTGCAAGTGTGGTAAAAATAATCGATTGTTTAGTTTTTATATCCATATCACCATATTAAGTCTTATGGGTTTTGGTTGCTTTAGTTTCAAAGACGCCCCTTTTTAATTTTTAATGAAAATTCCTTCATTATTTTGAGATATATCAATCAAATATACTTTATAACGTTCACAATTTGATTTTTAGGAACTTAAGTTTCCTTTAGTACATATTACTGTCTAGATATTTGAAAGGGGTGGGGGAATCTTTTCTGAAACACATTTGACATTCTTTTCGAAAGATTATGTAATCTATAATTATATGCTGAAAATGAATGTTCATATTTCTTTCATTTCTAACGGAAACAAAGTTTTCTTTTCTCATAAATCCGAATTATTTGTTTTATTAAACACATAAAATAATCATAAGCTGTAAGCAAATAACAGCAAGTTTCTAACATGTTGAAACCTTTAAATTTTTTTTTAATCTTGAGAAGCAAAAGCTTATTAGACACTCAATTTTATTTTAAATACAACCATTTTGCGCCCCCTTGGCAACTGCATCAGTTAAGCCATTGCACTTATACAAAAACAAACTGCAATTTTATGATGGAACACCAACCCATCTCAATTTTTATTTGTACAATTATAGCATCTCTTCTTGCAATTATACAAATTGTACGCGACAGACCAGCTCAATTTCTTAACAGTCAAATTTATTATAACTTCTTATTAGGGCATCTTACAACCCTTATTTATGATATTCTAGTTCACTCTGTTCATGTTACTAAAATATCTGTTTCAAGTGCCCATGTGTACAAAATACCTCCAATTTTGCATATTAAACATCACAGCTATAAAATAAAGCATGAGCAATTTGTTGAAAACCTAGCTTCTTTTTTTTTAATCAATGTGAAAACTCAATGAGAAATAAATACACATAGAAGGAAGAAAGGTTAGACACCCAACCTATCTCATTCCCATTGCATACTGAAATAGACACTTGGTAGATGCAGAGAGAATACTTGGGGTGCATGAAGATTTAATTTGATTTGATTTGAAAGAAACATTAAGACAATTTTTGGATAGTCAGTTTTCAACCACGATTGAATAACCAGGATGTCATAGACAGCCTTCTTAAATTTCCATGCCAGATCAGGAGGAAAACCATTTGGTCTTATCGGATTGAACATGATTCATTTACAAACCTTTGGAGAAATAGAATTTTGAGCCCGAAACTCTCCACTCACAAAACCCAAATTAGGACAGCCTTATCGGATTAAACAGGATTCACTTGCAAATCTTTTCAGAAATAGGATTTTGAACCTGAAACTCTCCACTCACAAATCCCAAATTAGGACAGCCTTATCGGATTGAACATGATTCACTTGCAAATCTTTTCAGAAATAGGATTTTTAACCTGAAACTCTCCACACACAAAACCCAAATAAGACCAAATGTGGCTTATGTAAAGGGGCTACAGGGACCTCTAAGATATTAAAAGAGGCAATTGGTCTGTTAGCATTGGTCACCAACATCCCATTATCATCCTCCAACATTGATTACCCAGTCATCAGTAACATTCTCAACCAATATATTGCATATTATGCAATATCGACGAATTATAGGAGAGCAGATATTTCCAAAGAATTTTAATTAGTTGAGAAATATTTTCAAGCATACGAATAATTATTTAAAAGGCATTTGCTATTGACTAAATATATAAGAAATAATTTTTATATAAAGTCACATGATTTTGTTAATAAAATAATTTAATACTATTTGAAGACATTAAAAATTTTGTTTCAATTAATAGCAAGCCTTTCTTAAATTACCGCAGTTTGTTTTAACACTATAACAAATTCCCAATTTTAATTTAATAATAATGACTTCAGTGATTTTGCATTCACGCCAGAAAAAGCTTCCGTTTGTTTGTTTTTTTCCTAACCACACTAAAAATACCCTCGCTGCCATTCGCTACTCAGTATTGCTGTGAAACGAGGATATTTTTGTAATTTTCCATTACAATGGTGATTCTGTAGCTATTGGGGAGTATGCATTTAGAATGAAACTGCATTGAGGTGAAAAAGAATAATACTTAAGCAATATGTTTGTCAATGGTGATGCATATTATATTATATTATTTATATATATATATATATATATATATATATATATATATATATATATATAAATTTCTTTTCATGTTTATTTCTCAATCTTGTAACTGAATCCATTCATTCTTATACAGAAAATGTATGTAATATTTTCAGTCACCTACTTATATTTGATTAATGAGTTTAGAGTGGATGAGAAATAACATTAATAACTAAAATAATTCTGCCAGTAAGAAATGTGAACAAAGAAAAACTATATCAGCCAAAAAACTAATCACTATGAAATTCAATTAAAAGTAAAGATTTCCTGAACCAAAACTAATAAAAGATATATTGTATTCAGAGAGCGCTAATGCTGCAATATCCAAAACACAAATGAACTTAACCGAATTAGAAATAAATATTCATTTAAATGTAAAAATGGAACCAAAAGAAAGAAATGATAAAAATAAAATTTCAAAAATTTGTAATAACAAACTTTCTTATACTGAAACAACAAACAATCTCAATAAAAACTTTATTTCTAATGATTTTCCTCACAACTTTTGCAATATAGAAGTTTTATTTCAAGAGAAAATTTATCAATTTTCTAAAATTCTACTTTTCCACAACTAAATATTTGTTTTATAGTCCATTCCTTTCGATTTTTAACTTATTAGATGATGCTGAGTTGGTCTATTTAGATGCTGAGTTGGTCTATTTAATTTCTTATGACACAAGGCAATTTCACCAGCATTTTAAGTATACTATGCAGCTTTATATATAGGGAAACTGAATTTAGTTTAACATTGTGGGTCTGTACTTTATTAGGTTTATTTTCTTCACAAAATTTTTACTTTCAATAGGTATGTTTATATGCTTTGGAGTTTTATGAGAAATGCTTATTTTTTTCCCTATTTTGGTTTTGATTTAATTTTATTGTGGTACTGCTAACATTTAATTTTTTTCAAAATAATAACTTGATTATTGTGTAATTTATTGTTTTTGAATTCCTGATAATAATTACGTTCAAAACTTCAATCTCTTGGGATTTTCAAATGATAAGGGGGTCAATATTTTGAATGAAATTCAGTCCCTTATAGAAAAAAAATCACTGGTTTGAATCTCTGCATGAGGATGGTCCTGGAAAAAGTCTGACCGGATTCATCATTTCTTCCTTTTGATTCCAAATTTTGCATTTAACTTCATATTTATATCTAATTTGGTCCCAAAAGATGATCATTTTAATAAAAATTTCTTTATAATTTCCTAAAAAAAGAAGAAATGTGAATGCAATTTTTATTTTAGTGTACGAGGAGCAGTCCTACGATGAGAAGGGTGCTTACCTTGCTGCATGGAAATAATAGAAGAGAAAACTAGTTCAAAAGTCATACATTGTTTTTTAATGAACATATATCTGTAACAGTATAAATAGGCTGCATGACCACTCCTCACAAAATAGTGGTGTTCTTTGCAGTGGAATGTTCATGTTGGATGCAACAAATGTGCAGCTTTACATTATGAACAGGCTATTTATGAATCAAGTATATGAATCTATAATGCATTTGATTTTTGTACTCAGAAATAAAAACAAAGAACGATAAGAATGGTTTTAGTTTAAATAAATGATATTACAACAAATCAAAGAGAGGAACATAGACAAAAATTCATATTGGTCTTAAAAACTATTTGATTTTTTTTTAAAAATGAAATAGAAATAAGCAGAAAAAGTTCAGACACTGAAATTTTAAATAGGTTATTTCTAACTTAATCTGATTCTATTTATAAATCTATATATAATATTAACAATATATGCAGTAAAATTACAAGAATGTTTTACATTCTAAATATCAGAATCACAACACAAACATTTTGTGTACTTCACATTACGATCATTATAAGCTCCTTTTTTTATATATATATATAAGAGGAATGCAAAACAAAGTTATATCCAATACTAAAACAATGTAAAGAAACTTAAACAATGTCCAGATTTTTAACATTTCACCAGAAAATACAATTTCATTTATGAACGAAAATTTGAACTCACCAGTAACATTTTTTTAAAAAAATATATTTTTCTTAAAAGAAGAAGAAAAAAAGATTTAGCTATTTCATGCTTACTATTATATAATTATTTCAATAAGATAATTAAATCATAATTATTTCAAATAAAATCATAATTATTCAAATAAAAAATTCAATAAGTAAATTGCACTTATGGAAGAGTTATATTAGAGCATAGAAATACAGCAAAGGACAACACATAAGTAGAGAGCATGGTTAAAAGATTAATTAAAATCTGAAGAAATATTATTATTATTAGACATCTTGTTATACATTCCTTTTTACAAATGACACCATCAAAAAAGTTTTTAAAAAATTAAATACTTGCTTAAACTGTGCCAATGAATATTGTTAAATAAAAATGCTTTTAACTACAGAACAAATAAATATGGATTCCATAAAAGATGAAAACCCTTAAAATTTTCAACTATGAAATTTAATTTGTGCCTAACTGCCAAATTCAAATTTACACACATCCAAAAAGAAAGAAAAAAAACTTAACAATTTACAATATAAATATAAAATTCACTTGTCATTAGTAAGAAAACAAAGTTAGACTCGAAAACATGATTCCATCATTAAATATTTTCTAAATCCGAATATTTATTTTAAGAAGGAAAGTTAAGACTTAATGACTGCTAGAATAACAATTGGTGAAACAGTTACCAATTTGGAAAAGAAGCAGAAACATGTTTTCGAGTCTCACCAAACATAAGGCCACAATAAAAGAACTTCAATTCGGAAGTTCATGCATTGATAGTAAATACATAAAAATGATTTATCATACTAAAAATGCAAAAAGCAAATTCAATTTGATAGACTATGGACTAGATAAACATCATAAAATTGGAAGAAATTTACAAAACATATCAATTTAAGAGCTTTTATACTGGGAATAAGCATCTTAAAGCAGATAAAAATACACACACTTGTCTTTTAAAAAATTATTACTGTTATTATTTTGATTTTGAAAACTATGTTTTTAAAATTCACAAATAAACTACAAAACACAAACACTACAAATTGCATCATTTTACACAAAAGTGGAAGACTTAAATATGCTACCATTTTGCTCCATGATTTCAAGACTCTTTTTTTTACATATGAAATAAATTTAAATAAACACCAAGTAATAATTTGAGATATATTCAAAATCAAATCAAAACAAAAACTAAGAAGTTATTCAGAAAGCATTTCATGAGCATTTTGAAAGCAAATCATACTCAAGAAAGAAGACATCAATTCATATATGGAATAATGATTATATGATATTTTTGATCATTTTTCCTGTGATATTATATTTTAGTTAAACTTAAAATCCTAAAAAATGGCAGAAATGAGAACATGTTTAATGCACATCCATTTTTGACAGGACAGAAAAAGAGCAACATATTACAAAAATTTTCAGCAAAAAAAAAAAAAAAAAAAAAAAATCAAATTACGGCACTTAAAATCATTGATTAATCAAACCTATACTTGATTATTAAAAGGAACAGTTCTGGAGATGATCAAAAAGTTCAACCAATGGCGAACAACAATTTTATTTCATACAAAAATTTAAAATATTTTTGAATAAAGGATAAACTGGTAGACATAAAAATATAAATCAAACAGAATAAAAAAGTATTTATTAAAAAAAAAAAAAAGGGCAGGCCCAAAACAAAATATTAAGGAATTACATCTTATCAAATTATACTACTGAAATTCATTAAAAATGAAACAAAGGACAATTTAGAAAAGAAAAAAATGATACATTTCACCTATTATAGATACGAAGATAAACATTAATACATTGATTGAAACACTGAATACAAAAGATTTTTTAAATTAAATTTTTAGATATGATTTTTTTTTACAAGGCATTTGTTAGAGTTTACTTAGAATGTTTTAATTATAATTCATTTATAGTCTACATCTACCATAGCCATTACAAAAGCCTTATACTTACTTGGTAGATAGATCATAATCAAAATCTAAACAAAGATTGAATATCATGCACTAACTTCTAGCTGTCTTTAATTAAATTTGATAATAAAGATGTTTAAATTTATTCTATAACAAAGGAAAAACGAAAGAAAAATGTCAGAAATATTGATTAAATGTATGGAATATTAAGTTAATTATTCTAAATAAGTTACTAACTTTTCGATCATCCCTCAAAGAGACACGGAAAATTGGATTAGTTTTTATATTCAATTATGAATTTACAAAAATGAATCCAGTTACATTTTATTTAAGTAAACACAAGGAACATAAAGCTGGCCATTAAACTGATATCCTATAATTAAAAATTGTATAAACAGAACAAGCTTTCTTTTGTCTGCATTTTATTGAACCTCTGTACTACACATAATAAAAAGAGGAAAAACCTCCCCTCCCATTTATATCCTACATTTAAAAAAATATACTGATTTAAATTGCATAAGTATTAGCAAAACTATGATAAAATCAATTTCAATGTGATAAAAAAAATAAGATTCACCAACTGGCAAAGTAAACCAAACTTAAAAATTGTATGAACAATGCAGGTTAATAATTTGAGAAAAAATAAACAAAACATATACTATTAATAATTAAAATATATATTAAAATATTTAAAATGTTAATTTTACTTCCTAAATCTTTAATATTAAAAATATTACAAGAAAATAAAAGCTAGAATTTAATAAATGAAAAGAATGAAATAAATTTGGTAATAAGACTTGTTTATGAATTCTTTATGCGATGGAAAAAGAAAAACATTCTGAATCGAAAAATCTAAGAAAATTTGATTTGAAAAAGTTTTAAAATTTAAATTATTACAAACCAAGAAATGAACATTTTTCTTGTGTTGAAAAACAAGAAAAAAAAAAGAGATCTTCAAAAAAGTAATTAAAGGAAATTAAGTATGATCATTTTGGAGAAAATATATTACAAAAAAAATTTTGCATCTTTTTATTATAGTATTTTATTTTATAAATAACAAGAGATTTTTGCCAATTCATCAATTAGATAGATATTTTTATTATTTATTTATAATGCTAGAAATATACTTCATTTAATAAGAATTTATGCAACAAAATGATTAACTTTAAACATTAAAAATTGCTTCACTCTGACTGCTTTCAAGTTAAAGTGCTACTTTGGAAAAATACAAAGAACATTTTGTTTATATTTAAGAACAGCAAGCAATTATCACAAAATAAGTGCTACAAAAATATGTATGGATTAAATTTCAATTTTCCTATTACTATATAATAAGTTTGATCATGCGACAATAAGCATTTATGAAAAGTATCAAATGAAATAACAGTTTTAAAAATTGTGAAAAAACTAGAGGTAGAATTTTAACAGTCATCTTTCCATCTAAATACAATGAAATGTTATAAAAAAAAACTAAAGTAACCAACCACTCAGGTATGAATAGTGAAATCCAATCAAAGAAATCGTCAAAATAGAGATTAAATCATTGGAAAAACTAGTAGTCAAAGTTATAAGCAAGACAATTCACCGGTGAAATTTTCTGAAGTGAATCTGGTCTGATAATACCCACAAACAGAATAGCTAGGAAAATGCAGTTAATAAAATTTTCATCAAGAGTGTAATATAAATTCAAAATTTAAATTAAAAACACAAATTTAAATAAAACTTCAAATACTTCTATAACTAAATAATACACGTTTTGATTGAAAATGTTTAAAATTTAAAAAACAAGGGAGAAAAAAAAGATTAACAGAAATTATTCAAAATTAATTTAGTTTCTGAATATGAACACCAACATAGATACTAAGGACAGTAATCACCAACAAATACAAAATATTTTTTTTCTCCTTGTATTTTATACAAGAACTTCCCCAGAATAAATATTCACAACCAATTGCATTTAAATGTGAATCAGCAATTCTTCCTCGAGTTTTGAGCATGCTAAATCAATTTAAAAGTAAGCAAACTTAGTGATATTTCAGAACGATAATATATATTTTTTAATACTAAGGAACCAGAATTTTAATATAATTTTTTTAAAGTATCTGTACAGTAGTTTCAAATTGCAAGAAAATATTTAGATCTAATGATTCAAATGCACACAAAAAAAAATATTGATTTTGGCAACAGCACTGTCAATAAAATAATTCAATATAAAATAAAACTTCAAATCTTATTAGAAATGTATTTTCAATAATTATATAATTCTTTACCAAAATAAACATATACACATCTTTGGTGGAAGTATGCAAGTCCAATAATATTTCATATAAATAAAACACGTTTTAAAACTATCGCTTTTTTAAGATTAAATAATTTTTCTTCAAACCATAAACTATTACATAATTTTAAAAAAATGGAAATTGCATCTCATTCCAACATGCTTTCCTAACATTAGCAAGTCTCTGGTAGAAAGTTCTATAAATAATACAATTTGAGGTAAGTATTAACAAAACTTAAATTTTACAAATGGAAACAACAAGAGAACTATATTTAACTTTCACAGTACAATTGAATCATCACGGTCAAATTGTGTATCATATGACAACTACATAAATAAGAAAATACGCAAAATGTATCCGTAAGCAGGTGTTCAAAGGCTGCACTTCATTTTAAAAAATTGCTCTTTGAACAAGTATATTTGATAATCAGTCTTGCTTGCACTTGTCTTCATTAAAAAAGAATATTTTTTTTTTCAATAAGCTAGAATTATAACTATCCATTTATAGTCAGAAATCACAGCACTAGAGCCAAAAGGCATATACTGATTACCATGGTTCGAAACTGCATGCTAAACATTCTTGTAGCACAATGATAAATGATCCCTGGAAACAGCAAGGTGCCACACAAATCAATAATTACTGTACTTTTCCCCATGTAGTCAAGCAAAGTTTCCTGGAACGTAATGCATATACACTGATGGCAGGTTTAAGTTTCTTGAGGAACAAAAAATGACTAAAGCATAGCAAGCACATTTTTTTTCCCTTTAACATCGATACCATTGGACCCAGTAGCATAGTTTATACACCAGACTAAGCCCATTTTTTGGTTTAAAGGAACTAGGCCTCCTCTGAACTGTCCTCATAGAACTTTACTTTTGAGCTATTTGTGGTACCTACAGAAAGAGAATACTCTATTAAATATCTTAAGAATTTAAAAGACGTTTTTGTAAAAAAAAAGGACATTTTTACCTGTTTTCAAAATATAAATCACATTTTTAAAAAAGTTATTGTTATATGGCTACCTATTGTCTCTTAGATAAATGATTTTTTGATTCCTTTGAGATTGATTGGAAAATCTTAGTAAAATTTAAAGGTTGGTGTTAATGGTTAGACTTAAGATTCTTGCATTTTGCATTTAAGTATTTGGTCTTTTCGTATGCATTCACATAATACCACAATTTCATTTTTTAAAAATTAACATCAATATCCACATAAAATAATCAATCCATTTTTTTTAAAATAGAAATAATAAAATGAAACCAAACTAGACAAGTAATTTAATTCTGCCATATTTTCCTTTAATTAAATGAAAATATTCAGCTTCCTGCCGGAAAAAGACAAATATATATCCTATTTGTCTAACATTATATAAATTTTATAATTTCACAATCAGAAAAAAGTTTTTTTTTTCTTGCAGTTCAGAAAACAAGTTATTTTCTGAGAGTTATACTGAAAGTTCACTATTCAGTATACACAAGAAATAAAAGGCACAATATAACAATGCCACTTGTAATCATACACTTGCATCAAACTATCAAATTTAAATAATTTTCCATAGTGTCTAAGATTAATGACACTAAAACTTAGATAAATTATATAAATACAAACCATTCTTATCAGATGTGTAGGTAAAAAGGATGGAATTTTTAGAGTTTTAACTTAAAAGAGTTTAATTAAACAGTTTAACAAAAAAGGCAACACTTAGGAAACAGACAATAATAAAATGATGTTTAATAATGAGATCTAAGTGCAAAAGTACCAACAATTTTTCCCTTCAGTGCTTTTACTACGAGTTTCTAATAAGAATTTCTTTACCATGAGTCGATTTAAGAAAAGGAATTTTAGGTATCTTTAAAAATTATTCATAAGCATTATGAAATTTTAGTCCTTTATTCAGAGTATGAAAAAATGAACAGACATCAGTGTTATAGAGCACTTATTATAATTTTTAAAAATTGATAAGATAGGGAAATAAAAAAAAGTTTCTAAATAAAATTAATATAAGCTGATTTTTTTTTAAATACACATATATCCATGGTTATAATTTATAATTAAGTAACAAAATGAAAAAAATTGTCGGAAGTGTTAGAAATGTGGACTTCCTCTTTCTTTTCTTTAAAATTCCCCCCAAATTTAAAGCAAAACAAACCCACAGAACTTAAGATGAGTTGAAAAAATCAGACCAATACATAAAATTTTCATTTTTCCTCATAAATATTTAAATCAAGAAAAGGTTTAATGGAATTGGCCCTTCTCTTAAAGAAGCCAGCACAATAACTTAAATAAGAATTTATTTTTCCAACAAAATTTATGTATTTACTCTCTCCACACCCCTTTTTTTGTAAATACTTAAATGACAAAATATTAGTGACAGAGAATTTTATTTTGAAAATATAAATATTATATAAATTATTAATAAGGGGAGAGAATTTTGGTATACAGAAACAATAAATTTGTTACTTAAATTCAATTCAGGCTCCAAATATAAAACTCAAATATTTGTATTGTTAATTAAAAATGCAATATCAAAAACTAAAATACTCACTTTCAAATTCACGTTTAACACTATGAAATTCTGAAAGAAAATAAAGAAAAATTACTCATGATATAAATCCCCAAAACAAACATAGAAATTAAAAGCTCATTTTTTTTCAACATAATGCCTAAGTTAATATTAAAATTTAAATAAAACATAAGAATTTTAAGCATATAATTTATACTAAAATGTCAATTTTAAGTTATCAATAAAAAATGACAAGCTATAAGCATAGATAATTACAATTTTCTAGTAACAGTAAAATTGTATCCTTCATAACTGATTAGCACAAACAAGACAAACTGAATCTAATATATTTTTTTATAAAATAAGAATATCAAATATAAGTAATTAATAAATCAATGTATTCTATTTTTGTAAAAAAAATTAAAAAATCAGTATGGAATAGAATAGCATTAAACATTCATACTTACAAATATATTTATCATAAATAGTTGATTGCAACAGTGGCAAAAACTGAAGGGAAAGTGTGGATAGAATATAAATGCCCACAATAGTTTTAGGAGACACATGGTAACAAAATACAGAATTTTTACTTTTAAAAGCAAATACTTTTGTTCCTTTTTAAAGCAAAATATTAGAGATCCAAAAATCCACGTGCAAGGGACACCTTTTGCACTTTCTGAGCAACTGAATTGACTAAGGTTGAGGGAACCTTAGATCTCCAGTATTACTTACCTTTGTTATAATACTCTACCTCTGTTTATATGTTCTTTTAAAATATCATGACAAATATGCAAATGATGATGTTAAACTAAATGATGTTAACTCACATATCCCTACACTAGCTCAAATATAAGAATAATATAAGAAATATATACAAATGTGTATTTTATATACACAATGTTTAGTTTTGCATTAATTTCTAAATCAAGTTGTAGCGTCAGTTTTATAAGCCACATAATATCCTTCGAGCTGAAGGGTCCCTTTTGCTCGATCGGTATATTATTCGACTACAGGCCCAAACGTCGCAGGTTCGTACCGCGACCTTCACTAGCCACATTGGTGACCTTGACAACGCAACCTTCCGCAAAGTCGTGGCGCCATCTGCCAGCCAACAAAGCCGTCGCTAACTCAACGCATCAAAGCCATCTCTTACTGAACAAAAAGCCGTTGCTAACTCGACGCACCAAATCGTTCGTCTCTCGTCCGACTCACTGGTTGGGGAGTACTGTAGCGTCGGCCTTATAAGCCAGATAATATCCTTCGAGCTGAAGGGTCCTTTTGCTCGATCGGTATGATACTCGGTTACAGGCCCTAACGACGCAGGTTCGTACCGCGACCTTCACTAGCCACAAGTTTAACTGAACAAGAGTTTCAAAAATCAATTTTGATAAGTCTACTTTATAGATATGTCATTCCTTAACATCTTACAATCCTTTAATTTTTTAAAAGCAATGAACATGCAACTTTAACTAGCTGGAAATGACATTTTAAGTTCAAATCAGCATATTTTCTAAGATTACGAGCCTTTAAAATAATTTTTCTCATCTAAAAAAGGAAAAATATTAAAGATAAAAGATTGTATCACAAATAATTACTCATTGTATCAGATAAGACACTGGTGGTACAATTAACAAGTTGAAATATTTTAACCCCACAAAAATATAAACCTTATTATAAATGCTGATCATTAAGATGCAAAAGGAAAAAATCTGCCTTGAATAAGAAACATATTTTATATATAAGTACTTACATGTTATTAAAATGCTTGGAATATAACTAAAACTGCTTTTCATGTTTCAATTACAATTAACTGATAAAATGAATAATTTTAAACAAAGCATTTATTTTTTCACCTATTTATTTTTAACTAACAAATAATTATGACCAAAAGGAGTTTGCAATTTCAATAGCCTATATAGGATCTAATTGTATTAATTACTAATTAATGAAAACCTACAAAAATATAAAAAAGCCTTAATTTAGTATTCTTTTTCATAGCAAATAAATTATATATAAACTTATTGACTCTACAAATAAATATGCTAGAATTTTAAGACAATTAGTATATAAAAGACAAAATTAAAGCTAAGTATTATTATTATTTAAATAATGCCTTTCTTGTCTTAAAGTTTCTTTATTACTAAAGACTTCATTCACTATTTTCTATCAAGGCTTCAAAGTTCCAAAACTGATATAATTTTTTAGTTCCAGAATAAAAAATGCACATAATTATTTGGCTAGAAAAAATTTGATAATATAAGATTAAGAAAATATTTAGCCTTTAATCCCTTTTTCAACTTATTGTATTTATTAAAGTCAAAAAATTTTAAAAGCATACACTTTACTTTAAAAAACACAAATCTAAATGTGAGTAAAGCAGGATGACTACTAAAACTACAAAGATTCAATGTCCCATATACATTGGCCACTATTTGAAAAAAATCCATTGTTTAATAATTCACAGATTTGGTTTTAATTTCTATAATAAGAAACATCTAAATCTCATTTACAGAAATTTGATATATAAGATGGATGAAGCATACCCTCCAACATTGCTTACCCAATCATCAGTAGCATTTCTTACAGATGCATTACATTTAATGTAGTATCAACAATTAATTGAATAGATATTTCCAGAGTTTTAATTAAAAAAAACATTATGAAATTATTCAAAATTTTTAACAGACATTTATTATTGACTAAATATATAAATTAAATTTTTTTTAGAAAAATCACAAAAAAAAATGATTAAAAAAATTGCCAGTCCAACATTTTTTTTTTCAATAAATAACAAATTTTTACATACATATTTTTTATATCATCACTCAGTTTAACACCATAATTAACTCCCATATATAATTTTGTAATGAAGAATTACTTGAACTCTTATATTTATGCTAGAACAAAATGTCAATATTTAGTTTCTGTGTTAGCTATTTATAAAGAAAATTACACTTTTCTGAGATCTCCAAGACAACCTCCTTACAAGTAACATTTGACTTCTAACCATTTTAATCAACAGATAGGTAGTTAGGAACAGTCTTTTAAAGCAATAAAATCATAAAAATAATTCATTTTGAATATTTATAAGCCTACAAACATAGCAGCAACTCATCAACGCAATATTCATTTTGTGACAAACTAATACTGAATATTTTATCAGAATCTGCCATGTAATCAATAAATAATGTTGCCTATAAAAGTTGGTTATAAATGATTTGGTACCGACTGATAAATTTGAAAATGATTTTTACTATTTTTAGAAACCAAAAAGATTGCAGAAATCAAAAGACAGCAACATCTTAAATCCATGCTTAATTTTGCTTCATAT
>JAOUZG010019115.1:2085960-2101575 GCA_026289955.1 Argiope argentata
ATATATATATATATATATATATATATATATATATATATATATACATGTGTGTGCATATATATACATACACACACACTTTATTAACTCAGAATAAATTGTCATTATTTGTATGTTTGAGGGATTGATGAAGTTAATAGTAATCAGGTGAAGGGACAATTGAAAGCAATCGAAAAACATCAAGATTTACTTTGATATTAATGATCATTAAAATTGCTGCGAGTTAAATGTATACCACCAAAAACTATCATCAAATAAATTTTTTCATTCAGCATATATAGGATTAGCAACAATTAAGTTTCCTACTTCAAAGAACTCGAAATTATTGATCTAAACAAGATAAAATTTGAGCTGCAGATAATTTAAATAATATACTAAACATTTATTGAATAAAAAATTTTATAGGTGGCACAGTAATATAGATAAAATTATTTAATATGCCTTATAATTGTTGAATAATATACTAAAACTGATCAATATGTCCCTCTTCCATGCCCAACCCAGTGCTCAAATAGCAGAAGTACATTTTCTCATAGCTGATCAGAATAAATTTGTCAGAAAGTCAAGAACAAGACAAAGAATGCTGCCATTCAGATTTAGCACATACTAGCTTTTGAAGATACTGTTTTACAAGAAACTTCACAGTTGTAAATTACATGGGGTGACATATAGTAAATGATGAGGCAATCTTATTAGAGAAAAATAGCTGATCAGCCATGCATCTGTGAAATGTCATCTTAACAATTCGCTTTTGGAGGCATTTAATGCAAAAAGATGCACAATCCTGAGTGAAAATGTTTTCAATTACTGACTGATCATGAAGTCATATCATGAAATCCATCAACATATCATGGAACTGTTGTCCAGAGACAAAACAAGTTAGAATTCTGTTTGTAGTTAGCGCTTAATAAACTACATTATCACTCTCATGGTGCAAAGGTTATTCCTGGATAATGTGACAGTTTTCTGCACCAACTTCAACAATCGTGGGCATTAAATTCCTTATTGAGGTTAAAGTAGACTTTGCACACCAAAGAATACTCCACAGCCAAGTGATATCAACAAGCAAGAAATTAAAGAGAAAGTGTCCTATGGACAAGTCCCTGTCTTGCAATAGGAGCAAAAACTTGATTTTGTTGAGATAAAAAAAGTAAAAGCCACAATGGGATTTTTTATATGATGACTCAATATATGAGAAACAATAAGATCATTCTCACTGCTATATGGTACCTAACTGTTGGTTCCAATTACCATTGTCATTGCATTTTCAATGATAGAGGAAGGTATTTGCTTTCATCTTCTATCTAGAAGAATGGCAAGTTGTCCAATCATTTCAAATTTCTGTATTTTCTTACATAGGGTACAAAGAGGCGTTGGATCTCTTCATATCTACTTCATATAATGGAATCTTTTTACAGTAGCAATAAAATTTTGTTAATTCTTGTAGAATAATTCCACCAATAGATCTAATCCTAGTTTAGAATCCACCTTCTCTTAATCCAAAGAATAAAACTAAAAGATGTGGTTTATAACAACTTCACACAGGTTTCACAACTTCAATACATGTTAATATATACTGTTTTTATTCAAGTTCATCTATTACTACATTTTAGTACTTAATTTAATAAATGTCAAATACATCATTGGAATTATCTATAGATCAAGTTTTATCTCAGTTGACTAAAGATTGCAATATCAAACCTTCTGAAAATAGAGCCTTATTTTCTACTGACCATGTTTGAGAAAACCATTTAAATTAGAAATTGAATGTTCTATTGACAAAGCTCTCCTGTTCATTCTGTGAAAAACTACTCGCCCTTAATCATCTTAAAATAAGTTCTATATTTTTTTCTTATGTCTCAATATTTTGCAATTTCTATTTTTATAAAAGTTTATTTTCTAACATAACTGGAAGTAAAATAATTACAAATTACTTCAAATTAATGGTATTAAATAGTTAAAACTTATATTTAATAAAACAGAATAAATTTTAATATAATTAATCTTTTTAAGCACTTTGGATTACTTGGGAAAAAGAAGTAAAATAAATTCTGAAACAATTAGCTGAAGTTCATTTTATACATATATCCTCTTTCAAATGAGTCCATTATTAAGATAAATCAAAATATGTATTCTAAAGTACCCTACATTTATTGCAATAATTGGGAACATACCAAGGTAACTGAGAACATTGCTGTAACTAAAATATTTCAATTCCAAAGTTGAAAAAGAAAAAAAAAGCCATTGTTTAGTGGTTTAGTGAATAACTACAGAATACAATTAAGCGTTCATATAGGTAGACTTATTAACCTTCTCAAAAGAACATTTCAAATGCAAGAAAATGAGAACATTTGAAAATTTCATTCCCAATTCTAATTGATTCTATAAATTGACTAACCCCTGCCAAAAGTGTTAGTTTTATAATTTTAAATTCTAAAATTTAAAAATTCTTATGAAATTGCTACTTAATTAAAGTACTAAAATTTTATTCAGAATATCAAATTTTCTTTTGAACAGAAAAAAACTTAAAACTGTATATATACACTATGCTTTAATAGTATGGGAGGAAGTATAAAATATTCAAGTATTTATAAATATAAATGAAAAAATACATACATTATAACTTTAAAATATGATTAATAGGAAATATTTGTATCATAAAATTTGTTACTAAAGCATGTTTTCTGGGATTTAAAATTGTGTATAACACTTCAAGAATGAATATTAAATTTCAATAATTTACAGAATACCAGACTGAATTGAATATGAACATGATTTTAAAAATTAAGGTACTCCCTAAATTTTAATGCAAAATAAACAAACAAAATTAAAGACAAAATTTAATTTTGGTGTTTGAAATCTTATTTATAAAATTAAAATAATAAAAAGGATAAAAATGCAATTCTATAAAAAATATTTCAAAAAATCTATCAAAATTTTAGTTGCTATCTAAGAACGTCCAAAATCTTGAATTTCTACCATCTCTAATAAACAAACTTATCTTTTACAATAACAATCTGATATTTTATTTTGTATACTTTTATTTCAGTTATTATAATTATCCTAACTTAGTTTGTCAACTCATAGATAAAAAGGTTAATTTAATTTTTCTTTCACATTAAATATTGTTCAACTAGTAATTTAAATTATAGCACATTAGTTTTTAGGAATATTCTGCCAAACTAGGAATTTTATAAATATTTTCATCTGAGATGCAACATTACATTTTAAAACTTCCGCAATAAGATTTTTGTTAAAAATATGTTTATTATACAGTGAAATTACTCTTTTTTTTGCCACATAATTATGTATACTGTATTATTAATAAAACTATTATACATATTATAAAATGAAATGTAATGAAAAAATTTACTAGTTTTATTTGTTTTATAACTTTATCCAATTTTCCATTTCAATTTCAAGCATTTCTACAATATCAGAATAGATTATACACTGTCTTTATTCAATAAACATTGTTTCTTGCTTTTCATCAACAAAGTAAAAAAAAACATGCATAGTTCTTTATGGACAAAATACATGTTATTTTGTTTCCCTAATTAATGTATGTATCATGTGTTTTGATGTATTGTACACAGATGACACATCCGCCTCTTGTTAATGTCCTGTTTGTCAACAGCCAGCCCCAAGAATGGGGATTTGCGTGACAGACACAGAACGAACTTGGGAGTGCCACGAGCATTAAGTTTCACAAATAGTTTACTATCTATAAACCCATGTTGTGATTATTATATATCTAATACATCAATGATTTTAGAATTCATTAAATATCACCCTTGCTCACAGATGCAGTCTCAAGCATAGCTATAAGTGAATATAGTTTGAGAAATTTAATTTTTGCTTAATTAGATTTATTTGTTACAATAGTTTTAGAGTACTGTCACATTCTGATATTAAAACTGAGCACCCTGCCAATTCCAGAAATATAACCTTCAAACTTCCCACAAAATTTATTTTCAACTAATTTATCACAGTTTTTCAACAATGAAAAGATATATGGGCAAAACATTAGCTTACAGACTAAAAGGTCAAGAATCGATGTTGAATATAATTTTTTTTTTAATGATCAAAATTATTTCAAATTGAACTTACAATTTTAATGTTTGTCATTTTTTATACAAAAAAATATTTATTTAATATCCTAATTGGAATTAAATATTAATATCTAAGTCATTAAAAATTTAAAATTACAAATGTAATTTGTCCTCAAAAATTGTTGAGAACAGCTCATATACTAGACATAATTAGATGGTTTTGATTTCAATAAATAAACAGAAATAGCACAAAGCAGATGTAAATCTATTAAACACATGGAGAAATATTTTTTAATGCAAATTTGTTTTTCGATAGATCAATGCTTTCATGAGAAACTTATTTAATAATTGTGTATAAATATTTTGCTTTTAATGCTTTTATTACAATTATTCTTATGGTTTTTCTATGCAAATGAAAACTAATAAATGTTGGAAAAAAATTTATAATTATAATTGATAAACAAAGATTTTAAATAATTGCAATTAATGTTTTTTCCCATTTTTATAATTATTTAATTGTTTAAAAAAGATCAATTTTAACTATTATGCAAATAAGGATTTTTTTTTTTTTTACTTGGAAAGATTTTTTTTATTAAAAATATTTGTAAATTTTTTTAAAAAAATAAGTGAAAAATGTTAGAAAAAAAATGTGAAAACCGAGTCTTGGATTAAATTCTGAAATTTGTCTTTAAATGAGTGCTCCACTAAATATGTACTGGCTTTTATTCTTTAACAGCCAGAACAGATTGGAGTTCATTGATATTTTAAAAAACATACAACCAATATATAAAATTTTCAATCAGCAACCTCTATCTGTAAAAAAATAATAATAATAATAATAATAATAAAGTAAAATAAGATATGCAGAAGAAAGAGGAAAAGTAAGACGAGAACAAAAAGGCATTTCAGTCTCTCTTCTACATAATATAATAATGAATTAAATGCTTAACCCATTAGAAAAGTATAGTGAAAATCATAAATAATAATAAATATTCTTTTAAAATTCCAGATCTAAACATCCAGGTTAAAGAAATAATTTGGAATAAAAAGAAATCTTAAATAGGTAGTGAGAGTAGAATCCAAAGATTGCATTAAAGAAAAGCTATAACTTTACAATAAGCTAATTATATAAATGTACTAAACTAAATATACAAAAATTTACATATTTCAACAATTATGTACAATTTGCAAAGAAAGTGTGCAGCTTGTTTTATATTCTTGAAATAAAAAAAATTAAAAAAAAATTTTTTTGATTTAAATAAAAGTTTTAATAAATTTATTATATGCAAATTCTGAAATTGAAAAATAACTTAAGAAAAAAAGAACTTATATTACCTGGATCATTACTATAACTAAAGTAATTGAAAATAATTCAAACAATGAAAAGTGATCCTCCTTTTTTTCATCCACACAAAATAATAAAGCTACTTTTTCTCGAATGAAAAAAGTAAGTATTTTAATATTTCTTCAAAATGCTAATATATATCCAGATACAAATATCTAGAAATATATTTTTAATTTGTCAAAAACAAATTTTTTCTGAAATATTTTTTAAAAAATTTTCATTAAAAAAAGACTAGTAAAATAAAATAATCCTAAAATTATATACAATATTCAAATAATTTAGTTCTAAATATGACACTTCTGAAGTGAAATAAATTTCATACACAATATAATTGATCTTACTTTCTCTATATAAATAAACCTTTCCTAAGACAAGAATGACCTTTTGTAATTTAATAAATGTTTGAATATATATATAAATTATATTACAAATGATTAATAATCCAAAGTGCATAAAAACTTCAAGCTTATTGCACATTTGCATGCCAAAATCAATTACCAGTCATTCAAATAATAATAATAATAATAAATGGAACAGTTTTAAAATATTTCTAATGAAGGATGGAAAATACAGAAAACATACAATACAATACATCACTTGACAGAGGAAAGTTCCAAGATTTATTTTTTGCATTCAGATAATTTAGGTAAAAGTGGCATTGCTTATTTATGAGAAAATAGAGATGTTGCAACAAAAGTTGTTTTGCATTCTGCAAAATGCAAAGAAGACTATTGCTGTACTATAGATGAATTAAAATTAAGTTTAATGAAAAACTGACTTGTTATGTGCAAGAAATTAAAAGACAGCAGAATATGCCAAAAGAAAGGAAAGAATTGTCCTTGTACATCAAATAAAAAATGTTGGGCATATCTCAATTGCTTTTGAACAAATCCATAGAAAATCCGTAAGAGGAAAAAAAGAAAGCTTGAATTTATAACCAACAATAATATAATATATGCTTCAAACATATGCAAGCTAATCTTCAAAATTAAAATTTAAGTTGTTTTTTTAATTTAACCCTTTTCAAGGCTGAATATTTTGCAAATATTGTAGCTCCCAAACTAACGAGAAACAGACAAAAGTGTCATGATCAACATGTAATGTTACTTTGTGTTCAGCTTCTTGTTATGTTGTTTCACCATAATAATTTAAAATAATGCATTTGGTAATTTACATTGTATTTGGTTTTTCTACCACTTATTTCATGTGTAATTAATACATTTTAAATTTTGAAATAACTAATAATAAATAGTTTTACAAAAATCATACTTACTTGTAAAATTATTTATATTTCATATTTTTCTATTGAATAAGTCAGTAAAATATCATTGATGTTTTGGAAAATGGAAAACATGTGTTTCCATCCCTGTAATAACTACAGCCCCAACAACAAAATTTTAACAAAAATACTTTTTTTGATTACAAATGAGATTCTTTTTTCCAAATATAATGTAAAGGGAAAATTTTGAAAGAAAGCAGCTTGTGCCCGTTAAAGGGTTAATAACCACAGACTTCATAACTACAGAGTTTAAACGAAAACATAGAATAAAACTTAACTTTCCTCTATCCAGCAATAAGCATTTATTGTTCTTCTTTAAAAACACATATTTTAAATTTGGACCTTTTTACATAAGCTTGCACATACCCTCCAACATTGTTTACTCAGTCATCAGTAGCACTTCTTACATAAATATTATATTTGATGCAATATCATAAAAATTATTGAAAAATAAAGATATTTGCAAAAAATTTTAATTAAAACAAATATTTTCAATTATTTTTTAAATTATTTAATTTTCAATTATTGTTTAGCATTATTTAAAAGACTTAGTAACAACTAAATATATTAATAAAACATATTTAAAAAAAGGCATAACACAGTTTTGTAGATTGAACAAATTACTTGCCATACACATCTACTACATCACCATCATCAAATAGCAAGCACTTTATCATTGCTCTTTTTAATATCATAATAAACACCCATATACTTTTTTTATAATGAGAAAGAATCTATGCTGAGATTATTATTTTTTTTCTTTCTTTCTCTAGTCATGCTAAGACATTTTTACAGCCTTTTTAAGGAAAGTAGTTTGGAGAATTACATAAAATGCCCAAAAGTTTTTCATCTCTTATCCATAACTCTGTATTTACACATGATTTCCTTAGTAAGAACGGAAACTCCATAGTTATTGGAGTGTGTGCTGTCATGCCTATACTCTACCTCAAATAAATTTAGATTAAAAGTGATTATAACTTATTTTGCATTTAATTTTTTAACCACAAGTAAATTTTTCTTACATACTTTTAAAACAGAGTTCCAACATGAATTATTGATTATATATACCTGATTAAAAAGAAACCTTAACTTAAGCCATATAAGCCTGACCACCCAGTATCATCCCATTAGACTGGGACCTGACTCAAGCTTTTGGGAGAGAGTAAATGAGTTTAAGGGGTTAAAAGTATCTCTCCGTGAGCACTCATTTAACAGCCTCAGAGAGGTCGAGTCTGGCCCAGGTGGAATGGGACAATACTGGGCAAAAAGGACTCATAAGGTTTCAAGAACTGCAGAAATTATTATACATTCATACATTTGTATTAATTTTTTGAATTGCAAAACATAGCAGAATACTGTTTTCTGCTTCATTCAGTAATGTTAGCCCTAGATTTACTAAGAGCAAAGCCTCTTAGATTAATTTAAAATTATATACATTACAATATTTTTAAAAAAAAGAAAAAGAAAAACTTTTCAGAATTCTTCAGATTCTTAAATATTTTTATTTAAAAGTAATTGGAAATAATACAGACAATATTTCACTCATGTTTTCAAAACAAATCTCAAATTATCTCTTATTAATTTCATCTTTTTATTTCTCACTTATTTCTTCATTTCAAATTTTGAAAACAAAATTTTTGGAGGAAAAAGGGATATTTAATGCCATTTAGAAAGTTAATCAGAAATGTTCAAGAAATTACAACAGGGAATGCCAATAATTAAATAAGATAACTTTGTCCCCTTTGTTTGTCAACAATGCTTTCATTTTTTATATAATGAAATATGAATTCACATAAAAATAATAGTTTTGCCAATTCGTAGTTGATAACCATTTTGAAACAAATAATACACTAAAGCATAAAACCCTTTTACTTCAATGATTTACTTATAATCTGTTAATTCTAATAGAATAATTTTTTTAAAAAATATTCATTACAATCTATGCTAAACAGAATAAATAAAATACTTCTGGTAAAATTTTAAATTTTTACTAAACTAAGCAGCAAATATTATTTAAAGCAAAAATTTATTAAAGAATAATTAATCAACTTTAAGATAAGGAAAACTATCTTCAGGAAGTAATTTGACCAAACAATTTATTAGTTAAAATCTACTATAATGTGTTCTTTGAATCTATTTCTAATATGACAACCCAAACAATCAATGGAGTAAAAGGTCATAAACAATCCTTCAACAAATGCTTCACTACATTGATTGGATTGCCATATATTTTACTTTCTGGCATTATCAGTACTATGAAGGAGCATAGTGAATTAGATTCTAAACTTTTTATCTACTTCAAATCCAAGTAATATAAAAACATAAAAAATAAAAACCTTATGTATATATTAAATTGACAAACTCGCTTATCATTTGAGCAAAATGTAGTTAATTGATATTAAGAATTTCATGAAAATTTATATCAAAGAACAGATATAAACGAAAGTGGCTACATTATATTCATCAGTTAAAAACAGCATTCAATTTAACCAAAACAATTTTTGATTTAATTTAACAATTTCCTATTTTATATCTCATTGTAGTCAGGTGCCGAACTCTCCTCAATCCGCCTATCTCTCGATTCATCTCTTCAATGATCTCTAGTTTTTGAATTAGAACTATCTTCTTCCTATTTTTATAATTGTAACAGATAAAAATGTTAACAACAATGAAAAATACTTTAAAATATAAGAAAAAATGAATAGAAATAAAATTTAATAAATAATTAAATTGAAGAACTACTCACCATTTCCAAAATAAGTTGCTATTTCAGTTCGATTAAATTTCTTGTCATTCAACTCAATTTCAGCATAGTGAAGATTTTTACCACCTCTAATATATATAGTTTTAAGATGACTAGACTGTTCATACTTGAGATCCTGACTGTAAACAGTTTTTGATACATCTGATGAAAGTGAGCTTTTAGAACAAGAATTAACATCAGAACTTTTACTATTTACATTAGATATTTCAGAAATGCCTTCACTTTTTCCTGAGGCCTCAATGTCTTTATTTTTCTGTCCTTTATCCAAACATGGAGAGTTTGCTTTCTTTCCTGGAGTCATTTGAAGCACTTCCTCAACACCGAATCCAAACGAAACATTGCACACATTTGACTCGGGAGGCATGTTGTCCATAATAACAGGCGGAATATTAGTGTTTTTCAGTTTCTGGGAACCTGGAGGAGATTTAGAACAGCTACAACTACCTTTTCTTGAACAGGAACTGCATAAAGTTTTTGGAGACTCATCTACTTTTTTGGTTTTTGTATTTAAATTTTCTACCTTTGAAACATCTGGAATTATATTTTCTGGCTCGGTTTGAGTATTAATTTCACGTGTGGATTTAGCCTGAGACCTAATCTTAACATCAGAAGAATTACTAATATCACTTTCTTTTTCTGATGCAGGTGAACGGACCACTCCTTTGACAGCTACAGATGGTTCTCTTGAATCACTCACTTTTCTTTTGATGGTGGGCACACCATTACCATCCATTCGCTTGACTTCCTCTCCCGTTACATGAGGTTTCCCAAAATTATATGCAATGTTCGGAGATGTTGAATTGAGCTTTGATATGGGCATTCTAGCTATATCTGCGTAAGAAGCCTGAGGTGTAGATGATGAAGATGAAGGAGTGGTATGTGGATGAGGCTGAGTTTGATGAGGATCCGAACCTCGAACTGGAAGAGAGTGAACACTGTCTAAATCCGAATTATCGGCAGAAGAATGATCTGAATGAGGCACACTACTTGTAGATTTGCGTCGAGAGTCCTGTTTACCACATTTGCTCTCGGCCAATGTTAACATTATTCCTTTCCGCTGATTTTGAGGATTGCGCCATCTATAAGATTCTGATCGTTTACCCTGTTTCTTTCGCTGCTTTTTCTTTACTACTGAAAAACCAGTGTCTTCAATTGTTTGAGAAGATACGTTAGAAGTAGAGTAAAAGTCAGCGGCAAAACCAGAAATATCAGGAGACTTTTGATCTACGCAATTTTGGGAACTACTTTCATCTATGCTGTTGCGTCTATTGTTTTCCAATGATTCTGAGTACTTACTTTCTTCATTGCTATTTATATCAAGATTTTTTGTTTTTTCTTCAAGGCTATTTGTTTTTGTATCTTTTGTATGTTCTGGCTCAGAAATAAACAGGTTTTCTGCATCACTTGCTATGGTGCTGCTAGTCATATTTTCCAGAGAATTGGAACGAGTTAATTTCTTTTTAGCAGTATTTATTGAATTTTTTTGAAAGTTCTTTAATTCTTTACTAACAGACTTTTTTCGCTCACTTTCATGAAGCAAACTGTTTTTATTTAATACTATCTGATTTGGAGAATTTCCTTTCTTTTTATCATTATCTGACATAATATATTGCACTAAATCATCAATATCTTCTTGACCTCGATGACCAGCAATATGTTCTGCCAATACACCTTTGTTTACAGAATTCCTTAACCGCTTATTCTTACGATTCTTTGTTTCCGATGCTAAATTGCCATTCCCATACTCAGAAAGTTGACTTGATACAAAGGAAGCAATATTTGAAGAACGAGATGCTCTACCAAAAGGATTACCATTGATATCAGCATTTAAAATTTGTTTCTCACCTGAAAAAATTTAAAATTTAAAAACAATACAGTAATTTTGCTAAGATTATGAAAAACTCAATGTTCAACAATGATAAATTTTATGAAACAGAAATTTTAATAATATCCAATGTAAAACGGGTGCAATACAAGTAATGAGTACAATCCCGAGTTTCATGACTTCCCATGGATGAAAAAAAGTTATACAGCACAGCTTTAAAGATATGCAGCTTTCAAATGTAACAGCAAGAGAAAAAACACCAGTAAACTTACACTTGTTCCACCCATTGTATATTACAGTAAAAAACAACAACATAATAAAATTTATCAGATAATATATTTGTTTTTAAATAAAAGTTTCAAGAATAGTTATGACTATTAGATCACAATTTTATAAGATAGGGTAATTAGCAGAAATAATGATAAATCATTATACATGATTAAAAAGAATTTAAGAAATAGTAAATACTTTTTAGTAATTCTACAAACAATTAGTTTTTAATTATATTTCTAAAGTAAAATAATAGAAGTGTATACTTTTATAAATGCTTCAAATACGATTTCTTAATTTTTTTGAATAAAAAAAAAATTAGTTTGTTAATTTGATGAAAACTTTTAGAAAAGAAATAAAAATTGAAATGAAATTTATTTATAAAAGTGATAAAAATAAACTTTTAATTAATCCATAAAAATAAATTATACAGAAGGCATTAAATTAATTCTGGAAGTTTTAAACATACAAATTTAACCCATGTCTACTATAATTATGTGTCTCAAATAAAAGAGAATTTTGAAGTCTTCCCTTAGAATTCATCACACCCAAAATGTAGAGTATTTCTTTTTAACAAAGAGTTTTTTCCTGAAATTTAATATTTTAAAATTATGAATTTATATTTTTACAATGAAACTAAATAAATACAGGTCAATATTTTCATTATTATTATTTTATATATACTGAATGATTACTTTAACTTTCTTACTAGAAACTTTTTTAAAAACCTTTATCGCTACAAACATATGGAAACTTTAGTTGAAACATTTTAAATTAATGCTGTTGCAAAAGTTTTCTTCAAGAAACAAGTTAAAAAATACAATGGTTCAGATTTTCATGCTTCACTCTATTATTTGAAATTATAAAAGAATAACAAAAGATATATATTTTTACAACATTACCACAATTTTTACTTAGTATTTCATATCTAAAATCTCAGTTTCAAAAGAAACTAAGATATAAAACTTTAAAACACTTTTAAGCTTGATAATTCACATTGTGAAAGTTAACAGGAAAGCACATTGGTTTGCATCTAATAACATTCTTGATAAATGAGTTTAATTCAACTAAAAATAAATTGCCCAGAATATAAGAAAAAAATTAAGTAGGTTAAACATTTTGACATTCAAAAATAAAAATTTAATGTGTGCTTGATACATTTTTCACTGAGATTCCTACTGATTTTTTTATTACAATTCCAAAATATATTTTTGACCCTTGCTTATAGTCAATCAAAATGGCAAAACTTTTAATATTTGATATGATTATTATATTTGGGAGAAAATTTGTCATTCCAATCAAGTACAAATATTCTAAAATCAAGATAAATAATCAATCTTCGGCATATTATATATTAAATTTAGATAATAAAAAATAAATAGTTAAAACTTACTTCTAGAGCCAAATGAGTCTGTGTCCATTGGCAAGGAACTGAAAAAAGACTGCACCTGGATTGGCCGAGGCCATGGAACATTAGGAAATTTCATTCCTTCACTCATAGCTCTATTATTTTGATCGTCAATACCAGAAACTAGCTGCAATCAGAAAAGTATTAATTTTTAAAATGTTGCACAAATACAACGTTCTGATGCAAATTTACTAATTGGTTTAAAATAATTTATCTAAATCTAAAATCATATCTTCAAAGAAAATTTATAATTATTCTCCACTGTTCACTGAATTTTTATTAGAATTAATAAATTTTTTATAATAATTCTTTGCCAAATTTTTATTAGCATTGTAACTATAAAATATGATTAATTAAAAATAAAATTGCATAGCAAAATATGAAAGATTAAGAATTGCCAAGCATGACAGTCATAGTGAAGGATATTTTGAAATAATGAAGACATTAAACAAAGCCAGAGAATATTTCTTCAATGATCATATATATTCTAATGCAAGGAAATATAAAGAATACTATATTTGTAGATATCTTAAGGAACAAAATAAGAATAAAGAAACAATTATAATACAAATAATCCAAGATGGAAGGAAAAAACCATGAAACTTAAATTTTAAAAAAACAATGAGATGCAAATTCTTAAATAATTATTAAGACAGGATTCTACCTTTATTGGATGGAAATAAATACTGGAAATTTTAAATAATTACTTTGTTTTTAAAACACCATAATATTAAGAAGAAACATTAAATTACTCTTATAACACAAATTATGTTAACAATAAAATTGGTCATGATCTTTAACTTCATACAAAATTTTAAAAAGAGTATTAAATCACTAATTTATACTTTTAAGTATGAGAATTACAGATAGCAACAAATTCAAAAATAGACCAATTATATGTATCTAATACATATTCTAGCAAACAATAAAATAAAAATTAGCCTTTATCATTTTATTTATTATTTGCGAATTTTAAGAAATTAATCAAATCTTTCATAAATGAACAAAGATTTTCATTCTATTTATTGTTGCAAATTATGTTACATAAAAGATATAATTTCAAGTAACAAACCTATCTGTTAGAATTAAAATGAAAAATTAACAAATAATCAATAATTTCAAAATGGAAATATTGATTTCTAAAATACAAATAAAAAAATTCTTGGTTTAAAACAAATCAAACCTGCTTTCAATGAATTAAAAACTATTAGTAAAATTTTGAGCTTTACAACTTCCTCAAAAGCTACCATGGTTCCCCACCCCCTTTTAAGATGGTATTTTGCAATCACAAACACACACCTTTTTTTTTTTTTTTTCTCTCCAAATTTTAGTTTAAAACCTCCCCCTGTACTTTAAACTCTATTTAGCTCAAGAATTGCTTACCCTTATTATCAATTTTTTAAAAACTTCAAAATTACTTATTTTATATTGCTTGAATGTTGCCATTTACAATTTTTCATGCATTCTTTCAACTGATATTTTTGAACACAAATTCTCTTTTCGTATAGCCATCTGCCATGAGAAATTGTTATCGTCAAAGAGAACATGACTTCATTATACAATTTAAGCCAAACCAAGATTTATTCCATCTCTGCTCATTAAAAGGAGAAACAGTCTTTTGAAAAGTTCATTAGGATTTCTTATTAGCAACATTTATCATCTTATGCAATTTTTACACACCATTCAACTTTAAAATAAAATAAAATAGTTAATTTTATTCTTTAAAAATTACACTAAATACAGGTACAAAACTCATGAACTGCACAATGATTATTTTAGTTTACAAATCTAATATAACAGCTATGATAAAAAAAAAGAAGAATGGGTCAAGAATAATCAATACCAGAATATTTTGTATTTAAAATCAAGTGCCTTCAATGTAATAAAATTACACATGGAAAGCTAAAAACAGCTAAATTTGGATTACAAAAAACAAAGTTATACTACAAGAGAAGTGTGACATAATGTATTGAAATATAATATGTCATATCTTGTACATAACTGGTTTCTGTTCAACCTGTTAAATAATAGCAGGAATCAACTGCAATAACTTTTCACTTCAGATATAAACATGTAAGATGCAATTCTGAGAAATGAAAGCAGTTCTCCACTAAAAATCAACTGTTATGAATATCAGGTTTAAGCACAATAGTTTTATTTGCCTTATAACCAAAATATTGTAATACAAATGAAAAATATTATCAACACACACAATAAAATATTACTAATTATAACAGCATGAAAAAAATTACAAATACAGTCACTCCAAGATTGCACACAGTATAACCTGATAAATTCCAGAAGAAATACTACAAACAAAAACTTGCATCTCAGTATGATATAATTCATCATCAAGGGTATATGGTCAATCAAGTCATTATTATTAAGCTACAGATTAAATAAAATAACGAAAATTAAGTAAACCAACTTCACAGCCATTTTTCAGGCCAAATTATCTATAGGACTGACTTCATGACAAATGATGTAATTTAAAGTCATTGGTATAACTCATACAAATCTCCTTTAAAGTTTTTTTTTAATAATGTTATAAACAAAAGCAAACAAATGCAGACTTAAAAAAAAATTCTATAACAGAGCCAACTATACAATACAAATAATAAAAATATAACAACCTTGAATTATACGTTTTATTCTTTAATATATATATATATATA
>JAOUZG010019115.1:2101975-2116785 GCA_026289955.1 Argiope argentata
TATATATATATATATATATATATATAGCTCCTAATAATTCTTGCACTAATAAAAGCCATTTATTTCTATATCAAACAAAATTGGAGCTTTACCAAACTTTCAAAGAATCGTACTGAAAATGCAAACAGTTGACAAAGAAATTCTTTAAACTATTTCCCTGCTTTATTCTGAAATTTCCTTTAAAGGAGAAAGTAATACTTATGGAAAAAATAACTTGCAAATGTATTCAGATTCACTTTACTAGCTGATATTTCAATAAAAGTTTAGAATTTTCTAGTTTTATCACCCTCTAATCAAATAGAATAGTATTGATCTAAGAAAATTTACAAGATAACAATTCCTATGGATTCTGCTTGGAAAATAAAATATACAATGAAAATGATGTACCTGCTTTTCCCTCTCAATAAATTCTAATATTTACACTTAAGATATTTTTTTTAATATTACTTTAACTGGTTCATGATAGTGATTTTCAAAACAGTAATCTTAAGAGACCCATTATCAAGCTTTTCTTTCTTTCAAGAACAGACAATTATGCCCAATTCTGAATGTAGCAAAGTAAAATTAATCTTAATGGATTGAAGAAAAAAATCGTCAGAAATAACAACTCTAGGAAAAATATAGCTTATTTAAATAAATAAAAATATATTTCTCGGCTTTAACTTTATAACTAATAAAGGACTATATAACTATAAGGAGCTATAATAACTATATAAGGAGCTTTGAGTATTTTATTTTTAATAGAAAAAATACTCAGAAATTCATCCTAGTTTCTTAAACACAACAATAAAATTTAGCTCTCTACTTAATCCTGATATTTTTATATGAAAAGAAATCCAAACATTAATCGATAAAATGATATGTGATTGGAACTGAATACAAAATGAGTTTTGATTCATTATATTTCATAATTATGCCAATGAGATACAGCATGGATTCTGTATTTTAGATGTTATTTTCTGTATTTAGATGGATACAAAATTACATAAGCAGAAAGCAGCTGTAAATTTTTAGCCGAAATTCAATTTCCTATCTAATATTAAGGAAGACATTATAATTCCAAATAATAAAAAAAAAGAAATAATTCAGAATAACTCTCATTTTAGTCAACTAGCATTCCACAATATTAACTAACATTTGTTTATACTTCTATTAATGAAATGAACTTATTTCTCCCACCCCCTTTCCCCATCAGCCACATTCTTAGAGTAGAACATTTTATAATTTCTACAAAAGAACATATTTAATCGTAACTTGCTGATAAGTGAAAAAATCCTTTTTTTATAGTATAATATTTTTTTTTTAATTTTTAATTGAATTTGTTTTTTTTTTATAAACAATATATTTAAAAAAATAGTAAAAAAACTCTAAAAAGGCAAAAATTAATAAATAAACAAGTGAAACTAATTGATAAGTTTCTTTTTGTGAATATGTTATTTAATAATTTAATCAAGAATCCATTAAATACTTGAGTATTTGTGAATTAGGTGTAATGCTTATATTGAATTATCTTAGAATGATTAAGTAATAATTTGATTCTATATGATAATAAGCAAGACAATTAAGAACTCTTGTACACAGCATATATTAGGTAAAAGCAAAACTAGGCATAAAAAATTAGCCAGAATTAATATTAATTTAAAGCAATTCACCAAAAAATTTTACAAAAAAGTTACTGAAAATTATTAAGAATTCATTTAATACGCATAAATTAATCTTGCAAATTCATAAAATAAACTGTTGGGAAATATAAAGCATTTATGAGCAATGATTTTATAAATGCTAAAAACAAAATGTAAAAAATCAGTCAACTAAGTATATATGAATTACTTAAAATTAATCTATAAATATACTGTAATATCCATGTACATTAATATGCTATTTAATATAGAAATAACTCAATGGTTAAAGAACAGTTGTTTATTATTTATAATAAATAATCATAACGATGACTAAGGTATTTTAAAATATCTAAATTTATCAGATATTTAGCCAAAAATTATCATAATAACACTATGAGAAATGAGAAAAGAACCTAAAACAAAATTTTTATTGGGGCAGCAAATTACAATTATTTCAAAACCACTTTCATTTAAACGTTTGCCACTAAGTAACAGATTTCTTCACATTCTTCTATTACAGTTAAAATGTAGAATTCTAATGTTTTTCTATGAAACATCATGAGGTTAATATAAAATCAGCTGAAATAAAATAAACAATCTTTGCAATTGATTAGTGGTTCTCTTGTTTTTCCTTGTTCCTTTACTTTCCTAATTTACCTTATTCACTTTATTTTTCTAGTTATAAATAAATGTCTCCTCATTTAAGAGAACAATAATGCATTGAACAATACTAAGCCAGAGTTGTAACAACAAATGAAGTAGATTTAAACAGACATATTTCAATAAAATGAAAAGTTTAAAAAAATTATTTAATTAAAAGCCTTGGTAAGAAAATTGTGATCTATATTTCATTACTTTTGCCATCATAAAAGCAACATGACAATTTGATTATACCAAAACGACTTTATCTCCCTAATATTTTCAAAGATTTTGAAACTTAAGATGATGTAATACAAAACCACAATTCATTACTGGAGAAAAACATATGAATAAAATCAATAAATCAATTTCAGTAAATCAAGATAAATCAGTAGAAGATATAGAAAGTACCAATGAAGACAAATAGTTTCAATGGAGAAAATGTAAGTATCCACCATTACACTAAATGATCCAAAATGCGGAAAAATTTATAAAATTCAAAAATTAATCAAGATCTTTTTTAAAAATACCAGAAAGTTAAAAATACAAACCATATATTAATTAGAAAAATAAAATAACATTATTAGGTTACAAATATCAGCTGACATAAATTATCAAATGGCACAAACAAGAATATCAAAATTGAATAATAATGCTGCTGTCCAAAAGTGCATTGAAAAATTATTTTAAACATGATCAACACTATAGTTAAGGATCAAAAATGTGTTCTAGAATAGTCACATGATTTTGAAATTTGAAGCCAGACAAAGCCAGCTCTATCGGGGGGGGGGGGGGGCTATGCATCAAAGCCCTGACTGACAACCCCACCCACTACAATTAAGAAGCAAAATAGTAATATGAACAATAGCATTTACATGTACCGTTAGTATATAAGTTTGTTTCCATGTGGTTGTCGACTAACACTGTTATTATGTAATAATTGCAGTGATACCAATAAAAAAGGGGGGAAATGTTCATTTATGAATAAAGAAATCCCCTTCAAACATATTAAGACAGAGCAGCCCAACATCTGGGTGCAAGTGGTGACCAGAAGCTGTGGTTGAGTTCAAATGTAGAAAAAGTATAAAGCTGATGATTTACATCTAATGTAATATTTTTATGCGTGCATCTATGTAGGTTTGTTTATATTAAGTTGTTCACACAAAAAATGAAATGAAGATAAATTAAACAATCAACTCATAGCAATGAATATTGCATAAATGCTTCACCAACCACAACCAGAATGAAAATAATTATGGAAGAAGTTTAAATGGAGCAATTAATGGATTTGGAAATATGAAGTTTACAGTTTATATTATAGTCAAGTGCACATGTGCAATATATTAATGTATGGTAACAAGATTTACAGTCACTTATCTCAACTACAATTTAATTATATACAGCACAGCATAAAATAATTTGATAATGCATCCTATAAACTGCATAATATTGTTAGATATAACCATGCCCACTCCAAGGAAGTATCCCCCAGGGTTGTTAAAAAAAATTGTCAGAAACGAAGATAAGCTGAGCTTCAAGAAGTCACGAGTAGATCTGTTTTCTTGGCTACTAAGTAATTCTGGCAAATTGATTCAATTTCAGTAGTTACAATTCAAACTTCAATAGGGAAAGACAGTTCTGCTCAACAACATGTTGCAATAAAATACTGAAATGGTAAATTTTGTTAAACTGTGTGTTTATACAAATAAGATCAAATCAGAAAATGATGGAAATGACAATAACAAATATGATCATGAGAATATAAAAGATCTTGGTTTAAGGTCAAGTATTATAACTGATACATTTAGAATATACTGTGTTAAAATTAGACCTGTACAACAAAAAGGAGTTTTGGTTAAAAAGGCTGAACACGTATCATTTTCCACAATACATTATTTTTAAGAAATTCCAAATGTTGAAACCTAACTGTACAGTGGGTTAATTTATTCTAAAATGTGAGGCTTCACATTTTGTTTTAGTAGTATACTGTTTTTGCAAAAGAAGAGACAATGACCAATCTACATGGTATGGTTATATAACTAGGAAAAGATGTCAACTGTAATCCAAAATCATGATAATTCTGGTTGTCATTTTAATTCCTTTATTGCTTGGAAAGAATCACAACCAATTAAATATATGACGAACTATTGATAAAACAAATCATTATATAAGTAAGGAAACAGGAAGACTTAAATTACTATTTTAAAGAATCGTAGGTGCAATTTTATTTTTAGCATGTAACAATCTTCCATTTCGAGGAATCTATAAATAGGTATACCTAATGGTGGAATTTTTTTGTTTAATCAAATCATTAAGTAAATACAACCCTATGCTAATGGATCATAAGCATTTATTCATGTAAGCAATTATAACACAGCAGTATTCAAATCTAAAAATTTATTGGATGTTATACCATATATTTTTTTTAATAGTTTGGCTTGCAATATCCAAAATTAACACTGTCAAACTATTTCTAGCAAAAATGATTCGGCTTTCAATTTAGTCAAAATTAATACTGAAATCCAAAATTTAACACATTTTTTGATGAAGCAAAAGGGCTAACACATAATTTGAGCATTTCTGAACATTCTTCTGCAAAATGATTTCAAAGAAGGTACAGGTTATATTCTGAATTAACAGAAAATAAAGTTATAGAAAGCTCAGTGGAGAAATTTAGATGTTAATTTTTTAACACTGTAATTAATATTTTTATTGTACAAATATAAGATAGATTTATAAGTATACCAAATATTTCTGATTTTAAATTAATCATTAATACAAAAACTAGAGAAATGACACAAATACTTTGTAAAGTTTTAAAACATAGATGTAGATGAAAACTTAATCTAGGAAATTAGTTAGCTACAGGATATTATTTTGAATGAAAGATGTAAATAGCTCACAAGTCATTTTGCAATACATACTAAATAATAATTATAATGCCTTATTTCTAAATATATTAATTATGCAAAAAAAATTCTATGCATTGCCAGCTACTATAGCAAATGCTGAGCACTTTTTCAGCAAAAATTAATAAAAAATTATCCTGGGTGAAGTATGCATTCAAAAAAAAAAAAAAAACTTAAATATTCTTTCTATATTAGGCAGCAAAAAAGAAATTGTCAAAAGTTTTAATTTTTCTGAAGTAGTTGCATCAGTTATAATATGAAAATTGCAACTTAATGCAGTTTACATTGTTTCCAAACAATGCCAATTTATGAAATTTGTAAACAGAGATCTTGTAAAATATATAAATAGAAGAGCTTGATTTCCTTCTCATTAATAGAAAAAACTATTAGCAATAATATAAAATTTCTTAACAAACTTAACAAAAGAAATCAGGACTTGGAAGGGGGAAAAAATGTGTATTCTTTTTCTGTGTGAACAGCAATTTTATTAATTTTTTTTACTAGTGTATTGCCTCACTTTCAGACAATCTGGGATTTATGAGTATAGGTAATATAATTGAGATATTATTCTATTCCAGCATTAAGCTATCCAGTGTATACAGCTGAAACTGGGAATTAAAAATAGCAATACCTATGCTAACTAATTCTCATTAAGAGCTGTTTAAGGAGCTATTATCCTAAGCATTTACATCTCATTACTGATTGAAACGATTAGCCAATCAACGCCACATATGTAGCTGTCGTCAAGAGCCATTTTTTTTTTAAAAGAAAGTATTTAAACTTTTTGTAGCTTTTTTTATCTTATCTATTTATAAATTTGGAAATTGTCTAGAAATAACTGCAACTTCAGTCATACAATGATACTGCCACTCACTTTCTATAAATATTTATATATATATATATATATATATATATATATATATATATATAAATTTGACCTTCTAATCCCATGCATTCATAAATTTATTGGTATTTAAAATTTCTTAAATGAAATACATAGTCATACAATGTTCTACAACAAAACAAAGTTAAAAATTCTTATATCAAAAGTTCCACTAACCTTCAAGGGAAAAGAAACAGTAGAATCAATATCATGGCAATCTATGTAGAATTTGCTATTGCTTTCCACAGGTCCATTCATACTCTTTTCCAATTCTTTACCACATGAAGACTCTTCCCCTTTGCTTGACTTTTTATCAGACTTGATTTCTTCCATTTCTATTTCAACAGGAGAATTTACTACAATAGAATTTTCAGTACTCTGTTCCTTCAGGCTATTAGAATTATTACCAGTAGGAATATCACTGTCACTCAAAGACTGATAATTTGAACAGGTTTTAGGGCCATTGGACTGAATTTTATTTACCAAGTGAACAGTATCTAGATCTGAATTTCGGGTTGCTTTCGAAAGACTCTTGTTTTTGTTCACTTCGCTTTTGGAACTATTAGTACCTGTAGATGATTGTTTATAGGACTTTTTACCGCTTTTTGGAATAATTAAAGAATCCGTTTCAATTCCTGTAACTTCATCAGATGATAACGAATGTGTCCTATGTGCTTTATGGGACTTTTTAGATTTTGATAAATCTGAACTCATAAGATCCTGCAAAGACTGAGATTGATGAATGCCTTTTTGCAAGACATTTAAGTTCAAAGCACTTTTAGAACTAGAGTCATCTTTGTTCCTAGAATGTTTCTTTCTATTGTCAGAAGTCCTTAAGTAACAAGAACTAGAATTAAAAGATGAATTAGTTCCAATTGTATGTTTAGAATTTCTGTGCACTGAAAACTGAGAGCTGTTTTTAAAGAGTGCAGCTTTATCAGTAGGTTCAGTATCTGTTATAGGATTGTCTGATCTTAATTGTTTCAAAAGAGCACTTTCTTGTTTTGAAGACTTGTTAAAGGTACTAGCTTCTATCATTAATTGAAGAAACTCATCTTCAGATAAGGTATTTACATCAGGTTTTGATTTCTCAGATTTCTGCAGTAAAGAGAAAAAAAATGAAATATTAAAATACAAAGAATAGAAGAATTACATTTAAATAAATTTAATATAAATGCATAAAAAGGAAAATTTGTTAAAATTATAAATAAAATAGTAAAATATAGAAGATATAAAATTATATATTTTTAGAAATCATTAAGTTTCATTAATAAATGAAACTTTCATAAGTATTAAAAATAATTTTCAACACTTTTTATGAGAAAATAGTTGTGAAAATCTCTTTAAGTTATTGACCAGAAAATTTTTATCTTTATTGTGCTAATTATAAAAATCAACATTAGATCCAATTAGATGGGGGTTTTCCCCCCTGAATTTAAGCAATTTTCTTAGTTTGGAGGTCCACATCTCCAAGTGATATCTTGATCTGAGACAGCAAAATCGCCAACATCTAAGGAAAACATAAAAGATGCTTTGCTTCATTTGTTAAGAGAAAAGTCAATTGAAGTTAGTAGATAGCAAAGGAGAATGTTTATTTGTCAGCCGGAGTAGACATAAGTTTTACCAGGTATAAAATGTAAAAAGAAATTCAGTGATGGTCCCTCTGAATTTATAAAAATCATTCAATGTAGAAAATTCAACATACAAGTTTCCTAATAATTTCATAAACATTTCAATAATAAATTATCTTATTCTTTTGGTGTAAATTCATTATTAATAATATATATATATATATATATATATATATATATATATATATATTCCAAATACATATAAGGAAGAGTTTGGAGGTTTCAGACAGATTACACAAAAGATTATGCATTTTCATAATAATTTACATATTATATATATATATATATATACATACACAAAAAGTTTTTTGATATTTTATTAATCTTATGCTATTTGTGAATTTTTAGCTTAACATTATATCATAGGAGAACATAAGTCAATAATCAATACATTTTTAATAATTTTTTCAGCAAATAATGGGTAGTTGCAGCAATTATACTACTTCTGACAGGTTCCCTTGCTTCAGGATTAATTTCTAATTTGATATTAATATACAAATACCCATTTTTTTCCATTACCAGAATTATCCTTTTAAAAAGATAAATTTTGCCTGCTATTAGGAAGAGGAATTTAAGAAATTCTCAAATTATTAATTTTTCAAATTTCTGGTAAAAAGATTTTTAAATCAAATTAGTAATCAAATGTTGGAATATTCATATTCTTATTGATTTTTGACAAAAAAAATTGTAAAATACAAAGGAAAAAAATAAATTATAAATAATACTGGCATAGGTGTTAAAAGTTAATTTTATTTTCACCAATCAGAATTATTTTCTTTTCATAATAAGACAAAATTTGAAAACAAATCAGATACTTCCAAGAAGATTCTATGTAAGGTAATTAAAGGTTAAACATAAATGTAAAATTATTTTATTAGAATTAATAAAACCAAGGCAAATAATAATAAGGTTAGCCACAATGATGTATGAAATATTCTTCATAGAAAGTATTAAAAATGTATTGAAACTAAATATTTTTGTCAAACAGCTACTTGTATTAAAATTACTATTTAAAAATAGTAATAAATAAATAATTTTAAAAATCTCAATATAATGCCACCTTCATTTCAAACAATTTATAATCTGATTTCCCCCCCCCCAACTAATTTAGTTAAATAATTCAATATCTTACTTTTGATTTTAAAGAGATAAGACATTTGATTTTTAAGAGATTCCTTCTTCCAAATTTCTTCTTTCCGAAACATAATGCATTGCTGAGCATTAGCATTTCAGAATTTTCTGTTAACAATTTAATTCTGTATTTTCGTTTCTATTCTAGCCTTTTTATTAAATTTTAGTTTTAAAAAAATATTTTTTCCCAATCTTAATTATTTTTTCATAGATTGATAAAAATGCAATGGTCTTTTAATTAGTTATGAAAAAATATTTTTTACTACACATAATTTTACAAAAAATTCTAAATGGCAACTTTCAGAAATTGGTATTCAAAGATCAAAAGTATATTTCCTTGCTCTCGCATAAAAACATATCTCTAAATTGTGTGTAATAGACAAAAACACGTACGGAAGTAATAAAGAATTATTGGTACTTTTGTATTAGACCATCCAACTTTATCGCCAAATTTGAAGTTTTTGCCAATGAGTTGCTAAATGCCAATTGTGTAGTCCTTTTATCTTTATCACCTAATTTAAATCTCCGTCGCCATTGAGTTACTAAACCATTGGCAATCATTGGCGAAGACAGTCTAATATGTAAGTACCGAATAAAATGTTTACTTTGCAAAAACTTATTAATCTTAACTCAAATGAAATATCCAAATGGAAATAAACAATTATAAGTATACAGCCATTACAAAATTAATGAAAAAGAACGACAGCTGCTAAAGCTAAAATACATTAAAAACTACATCCCATTTATGTAGTTATCAAAAAAAAAAAAAAAAAAAGTGGCCAACAAACAATGAAAACATAACATTGAACAACAAAATTTTACTAGATTTGTAAGTTGATTTTCAAGCAATCACATTTTTTTTAAAACTATGCATAGTTCTTTAATAAAGTTTACAAAATTAAGGAAGCTCAACAATGCAATTTCTGAAATGCAAGCCTGCAACAAAAATTAATAAATAGTGCATATTTAGCTAACATATAGCTTAAAATAAAAGATTAGATGAAATTAAATACTGCAAAAAAAAAACTATAGCAATCAGAATAGTTGACAAGCTTTTGAAATCTTCTAATCAAAAATCTGCTCTTTTCAATTTTTTTTATTTCCAAATATTGTTTTGAAACATTGAATGAAACAATCTCAATTCAAAATTCTAAAGAAAACTGAATATCTAACATGAACTATCTAATATGAATAGTTTCAGAAAAGATGAAATAGAAATTTAAAAAAACAACTTCAATGCATATTTTAGAAATTAATATATTATTACAAGGAAACAATAAGAAAAATGCAAAACAGAATTTTCATAGAATATTTATTGATAATTTTTAACAATGCTAAGAAAAATAATTTATTAATATAATATATGTGTGTGTTTTGATTTTAATAACTAAAATAAAGATTGAAAAAAATTGTATAAACGTCAGAATAAAAACATTTCTACTAGGCAATGACGCAAATAATTTAAAATTCATCTGATTGGAGCGTAAATGTATGCTGAGAATACAATGCAATTTTACTGTATTTTATCTTTGAATAATTCCTTTCAGAAAAATTCAACTCTGTTCCTTTTTTTCCCCACCATTAGCTTTAGTGAGAATTACAAAAGTTTCTTATCCCTAGTGTATCAGAATTCAGAAGGACTTATTTTAATAAATTCTTTAATGATTCATCTTTATATAACATCTTTAATAATCAACATGGCGCCATTATATTAAGATTCAAAAAAGTAAATCAGATTGAAAATGCATTAACACAATTACATAAATTTATATATCCATTCTAGAAGATAAAATTTAAAAATATATCTCATAAATATCAAGTAAAAAGATGCTTCTTATTATATTAGTTTCTTAAAAAGCATGTTAAATCAGTAAAAATAAGGGACATCACAAGCAAAATATGAATAATTAAACAATTCAAATACAGACTTTAACCTTACATTTATATTTTAAAAATTATGCAGAGCTCATTGTAACCCATGCCTGCATCACCATATTCAATGAATATGTAATACAGGGATGCACAACCTTTTCAGGATGAGGGGCCAAAATATGAAAAAGAATCATGTCGAGGGCCAAAGTAGCATGTGAATGTTAAAACATCTTATGAATGTGAAAACACTTTTCTCTTTTTTTTTGTGGCAATGTGCAAGAATTACAATTATTACTTTACTTACTTTTACTCGTACATATATTATGCAATAAATAAAGGAATAAAACAGACATTATAGATATATTTAAAATACTTTACCTAAAAAAAAAAACCATTCCTGCTAAAAAGGTGGCAAACGTGAAATAGAATAGCAGAAGAAAATTTTAGGGGGATTATACAGAGAACACAATTATTTAAAGTTATTTGATTTTATATTGGGTTTAAGAATGGTTGAGGCAATATGTAGAATGAATAATGCAATGAAACTGCAACAGTTCTACACCACAATGGGTAAGGCGTTCTTTTAACAGTGTAACCATTCCAATTTTCGTACCAGTAATTGATTTTGCTCCATCTGTCATAATGCTAGCACAATTGTTCATGTTTAAGGAAGTTGCATTGCACAAATGTATAAAACTGGAAAGAAGTTCGCTTCCAGTTGTTTGCCCTTCAAGGGAAAGATTCCAAGACCTACCATTTTTCAACATAACTTCTTCCACAACATTAAAAAAAATTAACGTTTCCACGAACTAACACAAGTAATTGGGCCACGGATGTTTGATTTGTAGATTCATCAACACCTAAAGATAAATACACAAAGTTTGAAGCAGTAGATTTTACTTAATTTTCAATGTCTTCATTCAACTTTTGAATTCTTCTATGAATAGTCAATCTATTTTAGCTTATATTTTCAAATTTCCTTTTTGCTCCAGGACAAAATCTTTCTGATGTAATTAATAAACACTTTTTTTAAAAAATCCCCATCTGTGAATGGTCGACCTTCTTTAGAGATAATTTTAGCCATTTCTAAGCTCACTTTCACATATGAATCCAATTCAGATGCTTGTTTTCGAAAAAAGAAAAAAAAATTAACTGTTGAACGAATTTGAGTAGTTTGAATATTTGGTATTGTTCATATTTTTACATAGATGCAAAATGTTTATGTTTTGCCTCATAATGCCACATTATGTTATACTCTTTTACCACTGCAATCTTGCAAGTACATATTAAGCATGTGACAGCACCATTGTACTAGATATAACGATATTTATCTGTCTATGAATCTAAAAAATTCTCATTTTGAAAATCCCCTTTCCTTTTCTCTCTAAAAATGCAAAATCAAAAGAGAATATCTGGCCCGTTCTGTGGTCGCGATTATGAAATAACCAGAAGAACACAAGTTTCTCCTATACGAAAACTCGTACTCGCAGGTTATCATGAAAGTAACCTGCTTTATCATTTAAGCTTTCACTAAAAGTTAAAGGTAGTGCAGCAAATATAGCATTTTAATTCACTATACAATTGAATTTGGAATAAAAAATTTTTAATTCACACATCACCAGACAATCTACATAAATAAAAATGAATTGCAAAATGGTTTGTTAAGAGCAAAACTCGAGAATGGCTAGACCAATTTGGCTAATTTTTTTCAATATTTTTGTTAAGACACAAGGAAGGTTCTTATAGAGAGAAAAACAGGGAAAACTTTAAGGAAACTTGTAAAACTGACAGTTTTCTTACTTTCCCACTAAAAATCTTCAATTTCTACACCACTAAATGAGTAAGACTTCAATTCTTTTTCCCACGCTAAAGAGGTTACGCTTAACAAGTTTTTAACTGTTTATTTCAAATGATTCTGTTTATTTTCTTAGAGTTTGATGCATTTAAAATTATACACTTTTAATGAATCAATTTTTTAAATTTATTTTGAAATACTTTTAAATTACAATAAAACAGAATAAAGGAAATTAAAAATTTCTAACCTGTATTGCATACCTCAAATGGAGCTGAAAATTCACGCATGTACAGGTTGTAATAGTTGATAACAGTGTTTTTTAATTAAAAGTTTACAAAATGTGTGTATAATACTGTTGCAGCTATCTCAATCTCCATCGATAAATAAAGTAGATCCGACTTGATTTTAAAGAAATACAGACTTGATTTGCTGTTTTATTTCAACTATGCACAATAAATAAATTGTTTTTTAGGTTAGCTATTGCTTTTCCATGTGAACGAAGTCATGGGTAAAAGCTAGTGACTTATATAAATAATGAAATTCTAGATGAATATTATGATGCATATAAATTGCTTTTTAATAAAGATATTGTGGATTGGAAAATAATAAAAATCAACAACTAGAAATAAAGTAATATGAGTATTGAAAAGATTATGATGAAATTTTCATTCATTTCATTGATTTAAGTTAATACTATAAACAGTTCTTTGTGGAAAAAATATATTTAATCCAAATAAATCAACTTTGTTATTATATATAAAGCAATAATCATGCTTAACCAGTCATATTTAAATCCTGTTTTCAAAATAGGTATATGTGGTTTTGAGATTTCATAACCTTGAACTATAATCAAACAAAAATTAGATCTGAGCACCCTCCTCCAAATTTCAACACCACTCCAATCAGAGGCAATTTTGCCCTAAAGATCAGATTGAAAATACAGCAGTATCATTCCCATTACAGTTTTTAGCAGGATCAATTTTTGAACCTGGCCCCTCTGACCACAAAGCCAATACCTGATTGCCACATCACTATTAACAGTAATAAGGATGGTGCCTGCATATCTATATACATGGAATAATCTAATAATCAAATGTATTGCTAGCATAGGTAAATATAATTATACTAGTAATATTCTTTCCAAGGATTAGATTAAAAGAAACAAATGTTTCCTTCTAGCCCAAAAAATTAAAAGCTTCTTCAGATCTGCGATGTTAATTATCCTCATTTTTCATAATTCGTCTATTTTATAACACACGGCATGATAGTAATACTACTTGAGAATTAGAGAAACAATTAATTGTACGGGTAGAAATAAAATATTAGTTTGCTAGCAGTAAAGATTACATACTAACTCGTATACAGAAGGGGGAAATAGTGCTTCTAGTACAAAAATATGTATCAACTAAATTTGATTTGTCAAAAATTACATTACATATATTCTTATACCTTAAATTATAATTCCACTTAATGAAATTAGCAAAAACAAAAATACTTTTAAAGCATACAATTTGAAATCATAATATCTAATACAGAAATCTGAAATCATATAAAAGAAACAGCTCCAACACAATGTACATAAATATATTAAAGACTAAATTCATCATTTGAAATAAATTACTAATCACCCTAAATTACTTAATCACCACTTTTAGGCACAATACTACACTGAACACAAATCTCATACGAATCAGGTGGAATTTTTTTTCATATATACGAAAATGATTTTTTAAAAAAGATGGGAGAAGGGGATACCAAGATTAAATTTGTTAACAAATTAATTAGAAATTAAATCAAATATATCATTAAATTAATAGCATAACAGCAATATAATTTTCAGCTAAATCTTTACAGTATTGATCATAGAAACTAGGACTAAAACATAAGAGCAGATACTATAACATTAAAGAAACATTGGCTAAATTTCATCATGAAAAATTACAAATTAGCATATTCTAGTATCTGATAAAATTTTGAAAATTCTGCTTTAAAAGATTTATGAAGAGTTGTAAATTTTAAAGAAAAATAAGCTATAACTTTATATCAACTTATAACAAACTACATTTTAAAAAGTTAAAATTTATGTTATTATCAATGATTAGATAGTTAATGACTGGTTTAATGAAATTGAATGTTAAGCTTTCAAATTCCTTTATCATTCAGTAATATTTTGTTACTTTAAACTTAACTTGAAATTATCAAATAAAGGATTTTACAAGGCTAATGTTTATTTTTGAAAAACCAAAAACATTAATTGGTTCCTTTGACATGAACCTTAGTACATTATATATATATATATATATATATATATATATATATATATATATA
>JAOUZG010019115.1:2132500-2163333 GCA_026289955.1 Argiope argentata
ATATATATATATATATATATATATATATATATTTCTGTTTCTTCCAGAAGTATGGGCCTGCCTGGAAATAATACAGCGCTCAGAAGACATTTATGAAGACCGTGCTTAAAAGACATTTAGAAAGACCGTGTTAAGAAGACATTTAGGAAAACGTACTTATGGCAACAGTAGCGTGTCTTTATCTCAAAATTACAGGAAGAGACAGAAATGCAATATAGTAATTTGTATAAACTTAGTCCTACAATAATTCTTGATGGCGAAATGTACGCATTTTATTCAAAAATCCCCTTATTTATATGTTTTTTCTACAATTTCTACCATTACTCTCCCTATATATTTATGGTTTAAATTTTCAATCATAACTAAAAGTACCTTTCATTCATCGCTCAAATTCCAATGCATTTCTTTAAAACTTGTAGTAAATGACACTTGGTGCTAATACAGTTTTTTCAAGAATTAATTTCTTAATTAAATTAAATTAATTTTTAATACTTTAAATAGCGTTTGGGCAGTTGGTAATGCAAATTGAAATCAACAGGCAGTTGCTCAAGAGGTAAAATACGGGGATTTCAGTATTTTTCCCATGAAGGTGAAAAAAGCGGCTTCGATTCTTGAGAAAATCAATAATTTTTTGATAAATTATTTGTATTAATTGTAATTATTTAATAAAAAGTAACTAATATAATATTTTTCTTTGCTGACCTAAGTAGGAATTGATTTAATTTTTTTAATATAACTTGTTTTATCTAAATTATATCTTGTCCAGTTTTATTGTGTCGGCGTTCTGCATAGAGGGTAGCACATCTTCCCCGAGAGCTGGGTGTCCCGGGTTTGAGTCCGGACGTGGTGGTTCTTCTCTGTTCTATCTGTGATGTGTATGAATGTGCCCCTCACCTGTAAAAAGAGGCTATGCAAGCTAATGTGATGAATGTATAGCTAAGTCACCCTCTTAGCCCTAATTGTCGCTACTTCAAAGCAAGAGAGGCTCCTTTCGGTTTAAAACTTGCTGATGCCATGACAAGTGCCACTAACAACAATAACAGCAGAAAGTTTTATTGTTAACTAATTACCTTTCTAAAGAAGATGGTTCAACAGAATAAATATTTCAATATAATACTTTATGCATATTGTTATTAAAGGCTTTACCGGAAACTAATTTAAATTTTGAATGACACTTGATTTGTATTATTTTAGAAGCCTCTTTGTATTACTGTCATCTCACATAAGAATAAATATTAATTTGAAATAGTGATGATTAAAGGACAGCAAATGAAATATTTTTCTTTCTATTACTAAACATGTTCGTTATATCGCAGAATGGTCTTCATGGTCGTGAACTGTCTTAGAGAATTAAAATTATTTCTAATTCAATAAAAAAACCCAGCGTTGTGCAATAAGAAACTAAATTTAAAGCTATCAGAACAATAAAATTGTTACAAACCTATAACTTTGCTTCCCTGCGCGAACTGTGTCATCGTAAAAAAGATTGTTTTAGGATCAGCCCTGTTGCTTTCTGAGCGGATGCTACATCAGTTATCTGAGAGCTTGGCGACGAATTTGGTGACACAATGGATAACGCTGGAAACTTCGGGAATTTTCACGATCCATTCAATAAAAACAGAGATGCGCTCTGATTGGTCTAGAAGGTTCTCGACCCGCCATCCGTGAGCTATAAAAGTCTGGCAGCCTCAAGCTGAAGGGGAATTGAATTGAATGGTGAATTAGATTGATTCAGAAGCGGAGCTGGAGCAGAAGACAAGTAACCAGTTTTCGAGAGAAAAGCTAAGCAACGGCGGAGTTCCAGTGTTGTGTATAGTTCAAGCGAGTGCTAAACTGCTGTATGCCGAGTCCTGTTATCTACTGTGAAAGCAGCGACGTATAGTTTGGGGAGTACTCAGTCATGTGGTAGTGAATTTGCAGTTAAAGCGATCAGACAGTGGAAACTTCAACTGTTTGGAGAGACTGCAGAGCGAAGCTCGGAGAATACCTTCTCCTGCTGGAATCTGTTTGGGTCACTTTGAGTGCTGGGATCGATTACTACTTGTGGGATACTGTCTGCTGTAGTGTGCTGCTGAGTGCTTACATGTGTTTGTCTGGATTATAAGTCTTTGTGTTTCTGTAAATAAATATCGTTGTTGTTTTCCACTCAGGCCTGCTAATTGTGCCCTCACATCATACAATCACTATATAAATGTACCCGCCGGTGATTGTCCGTAACAATAGAAATACACAAATTTACTACAAAGATTATATACCAAATTTCAACGTAAACTATTAGTGATTCAATTTTTTTTCATTGTCGCTTATGCGTGAAGTCAAACTTTAATTGTAAGTGCAAACATACTTCTTCCCAAAAATTTATCAAAATTATATTTTACACAGAGAATTACTCAATTCTAGCCGCTTTTGGTAATTAGAGGTTTCATAAAGAATACTAATATTATTTAACTTTAATAAAATTTCTTATACTACAGGATTTTCTCAAATGAATTAAACACCAAATCCTGATTGTGCCGTATTACTTCCATAATTTTATGCCTTCTCTGCTTAATGAGCACATTGACTTTCTTAAAGGAGTGAAGTCCCATGATGTCACAATGTCACCAATAACTTAAATATCCGGATAATCTACTTCAGATTCTACAAATTTCTTTTTGCGGTGCTGCAATTTTACATTATGACTCTTCTTGTCTACCGAAGATGTAATAAGAAAATTTTATTACTAATCTTTTAATAAGAAAAGGGACCGCCGAGGTCAAGTAATAAGGGTTTAAGCAGAGAATTTTAAGTTCGTATCTCGATTCCACTGAAAATTCGTGTAGCGGGTTTGGCAAATACTGCATGTGACAGCGCGAGGGCAAACGTCCTCCTTTTGGTGTGGTGAGGACGTTCGGAAAAGAGGTCCTAATTAAAATGTCATCATTGTCATCTCATCGAGGTTCAAAATTGTTTCTCAAAATAGTCTTTAGCGTTGTTTCCAAAAGGGGGTTCATCAAGATAAACTAAATTAAAATTCAGCGAGAGGAAAAAACATTTGACTAAATATTTGATGATAAATAAAAACGATTTGAATTTTATCGCAAGGATGAAAACTTTCATTGAAAGCTAATTTTTTAAAAAAATTATCAAAATTAAAGAAAAATTGCCCGTCAGAAAAATCGATATTATGAAAAGATGTTTATTTCCTCGTATCTATACCTAATATAAAATAAAGTCTCCTTAAAACGTCTGTATGTGGAACCACAAAAACTCGAGAAATAGTTTACAGATATGGAAAATATTTCTACCATTTTGTATAGCATTTCTTGGAGAAGTTAGTACATTAAAGTCGTATCAAAATAAAAAAAAGGAGTTTTGTAATCAAGATTTAACTTCGCATTGATCTACAAATGCACGAAAACCTCTAATTGCGCATGTGCAAATAGGAGTTGTGGCATGCATATGCGATACATTTCTTTGTTAACGTCTGATTTTAAACACCGATTCAAATTTCACTAGGCTCAAAAGAAAGAAATCTAACTTTGGTGGGAACACATTAAATGCCAAAAAGCTTTGTTTGTTGCACGATAAGGGAAATGGAAAGAAACGTTCGATCAGCGAATATCAAATAAAAAATGTCCACACTTCGGGAAGGAGAGTCTTTTGATGGATGAAGTAATCGTTTCTTTTTAAATTGCATTGCAACTAAACTGCGGAGACAGAATGAATCTCCTGAGGAGCAAAATGATTGCCTGTGTTTTTTCTACGGAATTATTCTATTTTTACCTTTTGTAAAGGTCTAGACATTTCTGAATGTGTGTTATAAAAAATTGTTTTGTAGATATTTTTGATTATTTCTAAACATATCTTTATGTTTGTTTGATGTTTCGTAACATGCTCATGTCATATTGAGAGGATAGGCTAGACAAGTTTAAAGCTAAGTTTTTTTCTCTGATGCCGTGTGGGTACTGTTAGTACGTAATACAGAGAAAATACAATAATCGTCAAAAAATACGAACACAAGAATTTGAAGAATCACCCTTTTTTAGGCTCTCCGAATTCGAAAAACTACATTTTTGGAAAACATCCGTCAGTCTGTAACTGTGGTATCTCAAAAAAGTTTTGAGCTATACTGATGAAATTTGGTATACTATTTTTATACAGAATTGGTGGGTTTATATCGAATTTTGAGCAAATTCCGTTCAAAAGATATCTAACTCTCTTCAAATATAAGTTAAAACAATAACTACAAAACGAAGTGAACAAGGTAGTTAAAAATTTGGTACGCAGAATTAATCATTTATAGTCTAGACACCTATCAAATTTTGAGCAAACCCAACAAGATATTAACTGACTATCGGTCTGTACTTTTAGAAATATAACTAAAAAATCAATTTTGTGACTACAATTGTAGTTTTGGGTCAAATTTTTTGGGGAAAAAAACTCATTTAATGCAAAAATTCAATTTTTGGATGCTATTGTAAAGACTTGACCTTGGGCGGCCAAATAAAATGGTAGCGTATTATACGCAAAGGGTTTATTTACAGCTTTATACAAAAAAAAACACGTCATCTAGGTTAGATACAGGAAATATTTACAATGGATTGTCCGTTCGACAACTATGCCGGGAATTCACAAGCTGTCTGCGTATTCGGCTACTGCCTGTAGCTCCAGAGATCTACGGATTATTTCCGGTAGATCTTTCTAATAAACTCGAGATCACGTGGTATCTCTTCAACTTCAGCACTCCTCACAGCTCGTCTCGTCCTCCGGATCAGCTTGTCTCTTCTCCTCTTCTCTCCCCTCGTTCGGCTTCTCGAATCCCTTTTTAATGGTAGCGAAGCTCCACCTCTCAGGCTGATATTGGCGCGCTGGAGATGCCGATTATCCAATCATTCTACTCCCACTGACGCGCCATCATGTCTTGGGAAGGTTTCTTGCGACATCCACCCCTTATCAGAACCTTCACACTTCCCTCTGTTCGCATCTGCATTCGTTCTTCAATGGGTTCAAGGAAACACTAATTTCATCAACGGGTCGTAAACAGCATCTGCTGTTCGTTATCGGAACCCTTCCCAGCTGGGGTGGTCCATAGACGAAATAGTCCCATCTAGTGTTTCGACACGGTTTACTGCTTTAATGAGCCGAAACATGCGTGATCCCTTATCTGTCTTTCTCAAATTCTAAGAACGGGAGAAACACAATGGGCAACAAAGGATGAATAGCCTCACTGCTGGATATGAGTATCATTGTTCGATCATGTGTCTCTTCCAGCAGGAGACAAAGTGGCGACTTCCTTACACTATTAACTGTTCATTAGGAATCTATCACCAAATAACTCGCCAAGGATAGAACAATAGATTTAGTAAAAATGCTAAATTCATGCTAAAGACTGAAATTTTGTTACTATTGTACGCCAGTGCTACGCAAAGGCTAATATCTTTTTACGAGAAAGTTTTCGGAAGATCACTCCTGCTGGTTTGAATGGTTAAATGACGTACAAATAATTTTTTACACATTTGTATTTAGAGAAGATAACTCTAGAAAATACAGAATTTCTGTTAATTTTCAAATAATTAAAAGTTTTTTTTTCTAGGTACACATTTTCGTTCTCCGGAATATTTCTACCAAATTTACTAGCTCTAGATTCAACGATGTTACTTATAATGCTGCCCTTGTACGCTCACAATATTCATTTTATAATAGATATACTTAGTCACATCATTCGATAAGCATACATTTTATTTTGAGTACAAATTGCAATCAATAATACAAAGTTTAATTTTGAATATAAATTGCAATCAGCAACATAACAATTTTGTGTATAGATTACAATCAATAAAATAAATTTTAATTTTGAGTGTAAATTGCGATCAATAACATAACACTTGATTTGTTGTATAGATTACAATCAATAAAATGAAATTTAATTTTGAATGTAAATTGCAATCAATAACATAACACTTAATTTTGAGTATAGATTACAATCAATAAAATGAAATTTAATTTTGAGTGTAAATTGCAATCAATAAATAACATAACACTTCATTTTGAGTAAATTAGAATTTAAAGTATTTAGCAGATATCGCATTATAGGCATATATGCGTTTTTTTTAAGAATAAAGAAATAATAATTTGTATTTAGAATGAAATCTATTTTCTTCGCGCTAAAATTTGTAAAGCATAAAGCCACTGTGAAAAAAAACGAGAAATAAATATGAAACAAAAAAAATGAAATCTCTGGTCGAAAATTTCAAGTTATCATGTGAGAACATTATTATTTTAAAGTCATTATTTGTCTTAGTTAATTTAAGCCATTAACCAATTTAATCATCAAGAGACTTCTCTATCGGTTGCTATCCTTCTATAATATATATATATAGGTAAATACACAGAGAAAAATATATCCTTCTCTGTGGATAAATATATATAATGATACTTTTTTTAACATTCAATTTTAATTTTACTATCTTCCAAAAAAAACTTGGGAGCTCAATTGATTTTGAGATGAAATAACAGCTATGATGCCACTGCTCTTCATCAACCTTTACAAAACGCATCTGCTGTCAAAGAAGCATACATAATAATAATGCAATACTGGTAAAAGCAAGTAGAAATATTTTTGCCCGTTTCGGTGGCATCAAAACCTCCTAAACAAAATAACATCATGTTCTCACATGATAATAATATTTTACGAGTAAGAGATTTTTCCCATTGTTTAAAAATAAATAAAAATAACGTTCGCTCATAATCTCTAAAATCTACCTACAAAGTCACTATTAAAGATGAACAAAGATTACAAAAAAGAATTGTGAGAAAGTATCCCACGAAAAAAATATATATTCACTATCGTTTTTAAGTCGGACAAAAATAATTTCCCCCTTCTTTTGTATGAATAGTATAATAAGAAATGATGACACAAAAAGTAATTGTTTCAAGTGCGGAGGATTTAACAGTATTGTTCGGAATTGTCAGATCATCACTTATGTAGTTTAAGTATAATGCAAAATATGTTTTTTGGAAATTGCTCATTAGCTGAGAATATTTTTTGTCAAGATGGGTTTAATTAAATTTTAAGAGAAATAAAAAAATAAAATAAAAATTGTCTTATAAAAAATAAATGTTTTTTTCCTCTTCCTTTTTTTAAAGTTTATAAGCATACTGGATTTTTCTTTTTAATCTACGTGAAATATCCAAACTTTTTTTCGTATAAAAGATTTGTTTTTATCGTTTCAGAACGTGACATTGTTTGGGGAATGAGGTTTGTGGCGTAGATTCGTAGGTGAAAGATAAAAATTTTATTATCTACTCGAGCATTTCAAAAAATCAGCTTTTAATACCTTGCAGCCATAATCTTTACAGAAACCTGATTTTTTTTAAAAAAATAAGTTAATGACGACAACAAATAAAACCTATAAAAATGTCATTTTGAGCCCGTGATTATATGTGATACTTTTTTAAACAATGAATGCGAGACAGAGTTTATTTGGATCGTTTTCAATACTAAAGTGACTTATTCAATGAAACAATGAAAATGAATAAAAATTTAATTGCACGAGCACGTGGTGCTTGGCCGTTCAAGAAATGATGTTCTGATATGATACATTGAAAATGCATAGCAGATTTCATTTTAATCTTTTTATATATGGCTTTCATACTCTTTTGGTTTTGCATTTGGAGCACATTTGATTTTTTGGGTGATTAAAAAAATTAGATTTTATACATGAATCTTTTATTTCATACTACTCATAATATATACTTCTACATTATACTGAGATAACTGAAGACAAATATCACAGAAAAAAAAAGAAAAGAAAACTGGAACAAATAAATTCAAACAATCGCTTGCCTTTCTAGTTTATTCCAAATGCACCAAAAGAATTAATAAAGCAAACAATATTTGATATATTTATATGCAAAATGATGTAAGGCATTAAATATTACAGCAAGAAATTCTGGTACTTACGTATTATACCGTCTTCGCTAACGGTTTAGTAATTCATTGGCGACAGATTTAAATTTGGCGATTTATAATTGTTCAAGTCTTACCATTGCCGGACTGCCATAATTGGCAGTTTAGCAACTGATTGGCGACGACTTCAAATTTGGCGATAAAGTCAGACGGTATAATACGTAAGTATCGAAATACTACATCTTAAAAAAAGAATCCAGTGAATTTATTTAAGGTTTTAAATTATAGCTCTAGATTATTTGAAGACTTCAGTGCCTGTAATAAATGAAAAAAAAAAAAATAGAAATCCGTGCTTTTAGTCCAACACATCATAACAGAATAATACCTTAGGATAGATTCGCTTGTACTTATTTTATATAGAAAAGTCACGCTTAAATATATAACAACAGAGATGTGTACAAAAAAATAGATGTGTTTGTTTTAACGCATTGGGTCTTTGTATAAAAGAAAATGGCAAAAATGCTGTTATAAAATTCCTTTAAAATATTTTTTAAATAATTAAATTTAGAGAAAATATTTTTTTAAAAATAAAACAAGCACAACTGGAAAAATTATTTGAATTTTAATGTGATGCAAATTTTTTTGTTTGCGTGCACTAATATTTTCCTAAAAACATAAAAATTTTGATTCAATTCAAGAAAAAGATATTATATATTGAAATGTTTTTTCTTGGTAAGCTTTACTATCCAAGAAATAACTACGTGCTAAATTTGTTTAACTACTTATCTGTGAAGAATTTCGAACCTATCTTTTATCTCACATGACACAATTTAAAGATAGTATTCAGTTTATAGTTATAATATCACGTAAAAAATATTTTAAAAGACTTTCAAACAATTCAACCAGAAACATCTTAACATGCTAAAGCTTTAGGTTTGAATCTCTTAAATAATTTTATTTTAAATATTTATTTTTAATTTTGTAGCAGAAATAATGTGCACAAACACAAAAAGGGCTTTTAATATCATAGAAACATGTATGATTTAAAACCCCAAGAATTAAAACAATGTAAAATAATATTGTAAAATATACTTAAAATATTTTTAGAAATTTATTAAATTAAAGGCCAAAAAATGCTCGAAAGTAAAATTTGTGAAAAAGAAATTTTATCTTTTGAGTTTTTAAGTATTTTAAAAATAATTTTTACAACTGAATTTATTCCAAAGTTATAGGGGGGGGGGAGAAACTTCAAAATTGATAAGTCTTCATTTAAATTCTAACAGATGATTTTAAAAAAAGATCTTGATAAACACTTATTCTTTGAGATGTAACTACACGCCAAATTTGGTATCTCTAGGTCCAATCCTTTGTCGTATAGAGCGGAGAATATGCCAACCTATAAAAATTCTCAAATTAAATCATTCCCATTCCAACAGCTGATACGGCACAGCAGAACTCTTCAGATCCTTTGTCTCCAGTTGAACAGCATTTAAACGCTATGCAGAAAGCTGTCATAATCTCTCGTGAACAGCGCAGCTACGCTTATTGTTCGGTTTGAAATGTTTCATGGCGTAAAAGGCATTGAGAGAAAATGCGACGGGAGATGAATGTAGTCGATAAATTAAATTTAATATGATATAAAAACTCCTTTTAGGCAAATGCTCATTTGAATACTTTACTAAGGCAATGCTTCCTTGTTACTTCCTCGTTCGAGAAGAGAAAATAATGCAGTCGACTGCAAATTCTACTTGAAAATTTTGACGAATCTTAATATTTCGGACCTCTCTGGGTTTTAAAAAAATATTTCTGGAGTTATATCTGTTTTTCTGTTAACGAACAAAAACATGTATTTAGGAGTCAGACATGAAATTGCGTATGTATTTTTATTATTAAATACCCGACGTCCTGGCCTCGGGGTAGTACGGCTTCCTCGTGATCTGGGCGTCCGGGGTTAGAGTCTCGGTTCGGACATGGTTGTTTTGTGTTCTATCTGTAAGGTATGTGAATGTGTCCCCCTGTAAAAAGGGGCTGTGCAATCGTATGTGATGATTGAGTAACTAAGTCGTACTCTTGACCCTACTTCAAAAACAAGAGACGCTCATTCGGCTTAAAATCGCCGCGTTTGTCCATGACGCGTGTCATTAGTAACAACAACAACATATTTAACTGCAGGTTCTGAGAGTTGTTGCACATTTGAACCTCCCAATTAACATGGAATATCCGTTACCTTTTCTGATGTTCAGAATACCGAAGGTCGGCGTCCTGGAACAGAGGTAGTGTCTCTTCCTCGTGGTTCCATCCTGGATCGGGCATGGTTGTTTTGTGCTCTATCTATAAAGTGTATGAATGTGCCCCTTTGTAAAAAGGGGCTGTGCAAGCGAATGTGATGAGCGAGTAGCTAAGTCGTACTCTTGTCCCTACTTCGAAAACAAGAGACGCTCATTCGGCTTAAAATCACTGAAGCAACAGTGAGCCTAGCCGTGGCAAGTGCCATTAAAAACAACAATACTAAATACTTCGATTTTTATCAAAATTTGAGTGAAATTCATTAAATGGGCAGTCTATTAATTTATATGCATGTGACATGAATAATAATAATAATAATTGCAATAAGAAATATATATGGATAACATTTGTTATACACGTTGCCATTAAAACTAAAAGGCCTTTAATATGCAAATTATCTAACTAACCTGCAGATTAACTTAGTTAAAGCACAGAATCAAGAATTTCCTGCATTTTAACTATGTAACGTGATAATTAGTGGTTTCCATATAGTTAAAGTTTGTTTTTACCATTTCCTTTCTTATAAACTCGGTGTTAAAAAATGGCATTTTAAAATAATTGTATGAAAGATCTGAATTCAGGATTTGCAAACAGAAATTTTAAACGAAAGAAGACGTCTCTGCTATGGAAATATTTTTACACTGAACAGCAATAAAAAAATCCTTTGGCACCGAGCAGGGTTTCAAAGAATTTGACTGAAAATCTAAATGTACCACAAATAAGTGTACTTATCTCAAAAACAGAATACTATTGAAAAACCGTTTGATTTTCTATATGATATTTTTTAATTGATTGATGATTGATTATATGTACTAACTAGTTGTTTACTTAACCCTTCGCACTCCGAGAAATAATTAGATGCAAAATTATTCACCTAATACAAATATTTGTTTATTGCTATGAACAGGGGTGCCCATCCCCCCATGGTCGATGTCGCAAAATCCCCCCCCCCAAAAAAAAAAAAATTGGCATCCATACTTAAATTCTTGGATAGTATGGGGAATATTGTTACCTTCCTAACCAATTGGAACATTAAAGCATTTCTAAATTTTGATAGTGTATACTTCTTTAAAACTATTTTTTTTCGTGACAATTCCGAAGTATCGAGTTTCATGAACACCAGAATAAAGGATAATAAAAAAATGGAAGGAGAAGGAACCCCCGACCCTCACGGAAAAATTGAAAAATAATCTAGGTTTAAATGAAAATTCTCGAATACTTCACGGATTTCTCCCTGCTAAAAAAATTATGTATAATTCCATAAAATTTTAATAAGTTAATATTTACATTATACAAATGATTTTCTGAACAGTCGTTTTTTTTCTGTGCTAAATCGAAATAGCAAATCGATTCAATATTTCCTCATTAGTGATTTCTTTTAAAATGCCATCTTCACTACACAGGATCATCAGGCTAGAGAGCCACTCGTCATCTAGGCTGCTTCGCAGACGATTTTTCACTATTTTCAACTTGCTCATAGTCCTCTCTGCAGAACAGCTGGTGACTGGAAGAGACAGAAGAATCGTGTATAGTAAACGCAAGTTTGGCAGCCCTGAGAGATTTAAGAGGCACCTATATGGTCTAATAAACCCCCTTCTTAACCATTGATGTACGATTTGCTGGTAATCAGTTTCTTCATCGTCAGTATCAGTTCCTGATGTTCTGTCATCTTGGTGGGATGAGACTGCTTTGGCGTTTTTGGATTTCCCCTCCCAAAAAAGCAAAATCATTTATGTTGATGCTAGAGTAGGTAGCTTTATAGACAGTGACAAATGTTTCCAGCTCGTCAATGATGACAAATCATTGACGAGCTTCTTGATCTAAATCATAAAATTCCCACAGTTCTTCAATTTCTACCTTTCTACTCGAATTCGCTGGGTCAGCTTCACTCAAAATTCCCTCATGACTAAATACTGATATCTGGGTAACCAAAGTTAAGGTTCTTTCTGGGAACCTATCAGATATCTACTGCTGCAGAGAATCCAAAACTTGGTAATACACTTCAACTTTCATTTTTTAATGGCTCTACTATTGTTTCGTTCACAGTCATTTCATCCATGAATCTTTTCCGTTTTCTGTTTCGGCGAATAGGTTGTACTACATTGCCCTCTTCACAAAAATCAGCAATTTCTGATTTTACTGTTTTCCATCCCTTTTCGCTTCGAATTTAGGCCAATTTGTTTTTCGAGGCAGCAATAATTTTAGGGGCGACTCTGTAGTCAATAGTTTGAGATTGCAAGCACTTTGTTATAGGTGAAAGTATTTTGAAAATGGTTTTGACTACAAACATGGTAGAAACTATGCCAAAGTCCAAAAGCTTTTAGACCAAACCATTTGCCGATGCCTTTGTGTCACTGCCAAGGCATAACTCTGAAAAAGTTTGTTTTATTATGTCAAAACAGGTTATCACAGTCTGCAGGGCATCATTTCGGCTTGACTATCTGGTTGTTTGTACAGCTGTTGCTTTCTTGGGTTTTGTTTCCTTTTTCCAAGTTTTTTTTAAAAAAATAAAAACATGATGTCTTATGTGCCTTGACGTGAAAACATAGCACTCTTTCAAGAACTGGAATAAATGTCTCATTTGTGAACACATTTCTAACAACTTTTCTACAACCAAAGCGAATCGGTGAGAGCAACACCATACGTAAAAAAACTTTAGCATAATCTTTTTGTATAATCGTTTTTAGGCCAATGTATTTACCTCTCATATTGCTTGCCCCAGCCATACTTAGACCCACAATATTATTCGGATCAAGACCTAGTGAGCTCAAACAGTTGATTATTTCTTTAGCAAGATTTTCGCCTGTTGTGTCTCCGGAAATAAAAACTTTCACTAGCCGTTCAACAGTTTTTACACTTGGCTTAGAAGAGCCTTGTGAGTTTAGTTGTTCTTATACATGGGGAATCAAAAGAGCCAAGCATTATTTTTTGCTGACGTCTTGAGCTGAATCTAGTATTATTGAACACACTTTGGTCGTGCTGATGTTGTGCGTTAATTTTGAAACCACTATTTCACTCAATATATTTACAAGATCATAAATACTGCGATAACTCAAAAAATTAGATCCTAGTTTGACCTTATTGTTTCTAGCTTTGTTAATCTTCTCAAAGTAAACCCTTGCATCAGGACTATACTTCCTTAGAACTCTAAACAGTCCTAAAAGTTTACCTTTTACAGAATTCCTATTTCGGAATCCAAGCATTTGTTCGCTTAAAAATTGACAGCAATCTATGATTACTGACACTACCTCAAGGTTGTGTTGAACTATTTTGTCTGCCTGCTCAGCCAGACTTGAGTCAATCCATTGGATTCTAGCGATTTCGGCTGATATGTGATTTTTAGACTTTTCATTTAAGACAATATTGCTATCTCCCAAATGATTTGTCCATCCTCTATATCCTGTGGTTCCCAAAATCGATATCTCGGTAGGAAGAGCGAATAGCAGACATGGCAAACAAACAGCAGAATCACTTTCTTGGCTGTGAACAAGCCACTTCCTGACGAATACACTTTAATTTGGCAAAACTACCTTCTTCCAGGAGTAATTAAACTTTTTTCCATTAATAGTAGGAAAGTTCATTGATTTCAACTCTTCATTTTCTAAATTAAGAGCTAAATTTATGTCTTCAGTTGACAACTTCGTATTGGCAAAAAAGGCAGGATCGGTAGGGTTACCATCTACTTCCCTTTCCACAAAAGGTTTTGCCATGGAAAATACTTCTAATTCCATTTCTTCGTCAAGTTAAGAATTTTGTATGAGGATGCCCTCCCCGTCTTTTAAGTTTGACATTTCTGAGTTATGCGTAGAATTAATGTCACATGTGATACTTTCCACAATACTCTCACCTGCATCTTGATTGACGGTATTAGACTTCTCTGAGCTCTTGGCTGAAGGACCCTCTTGATAAATGTTGAAACTTTCAATAGAGCTTCCACCAGAGTTCAATCAAAAAGAATAGCGGTCTAGATAATTGTACATATCTGTAGCTAGTAAGCCGATTACTAACAGGAACAACCCGTTTTAAAATATGTAAGCACAATCACACAATCTCGTGCTCACTCCTCAACAGGTCAATAACATTTGGCACACCACAATTTACCTTGGTTTCGTTCCTGTAGAGCTTTCACGGCACGGCACCCATGGCCCATCTCCATATTTGGTTTCTGCAATATTGTATTTAATATCTAGATTATTTCTCAATTTGTACAAATGTTTCTTTTTGCAGTGTTCGAAAAGGACAAGCGGGAGTGGAGCATTGCAGGGCGGCGCGGCGTAGCGGCGAGACGTTGAACTATGATCTCTGCGCCACGTGACGTGACCACAGGATCGTGTAGTGTACGCACAGCTCGCACAAACAACAACAGTCTTGTCTTCCAACTTTGAACAATCCATTACATTTTAATTTAGTGCTTACAAATTTACGAGGTAATACACATAAAAGTGTGCAGATTGATTCGATTCAGTTAAAAACTGCATATCCATATTGAGGAAATCCCCCCCCCCTTTTTCTTTTGTTTTTTTTTAAAAACCCCCCCCCCCCAAATTTCGTCTGATGTCGCAACATGCGACATCAAAACATGCTGTGGGCACCCCTGGCTATGAAAAATAAATATGCATAATTCTTTTAAGACGAAATCCTTTGACAAATTAATATACACCACTTAACCATTATAAAGGTTTTTTTAAAATAGTTGAATCTGAAAAATGAATAAATAAAACGTCAAAATGATGCACCGTCTTGAATGGTGCCTTAGAGGCACCATCGGAGTGCAAAGGATTAATTAATCAGTTTCTTCAAATTCATTCTGAAGTACTTTTGGATTAAAATAAAACAAGATAAAGGAAATAAGAAAAAAAATTCGCTACTCCAACCGGCGTAAAAAATTCACGCATTTGCTTAAAAATTTAAAACACTACCCCTCTAGCTGTCAAACATTTGACGTCAATCAAAATATAAAAAAAAGTGTTAGGATTATCTTTTGTATGCCCTCAAGTTGATTAGGCTATATGGATATTTAATCTATGCCTGCCCAAAATAAAGTTTGGGCAGGAAAGAAAAAAAGAATAAGAAAGGTGAAAAAATGATGCACAAATGATGCCAAAGAGGCACCATCGTAGTGAGAAGGGTTAATAGAGTTAAAGTGTTTCTTATCGTGGTGAGAAGTATTAAAGTGTAAATATCGAAAAATAAGTAACATTATGCATATTTTTTTATTTCCAATAATATTTTTAACCGGGGTTTTTATTGTATTGAAGTTTTTTAATTTATGCTACCAATTAATGTATTGATTGTTTGATTGTTTTAACTTTATTCTTTAACTATCAAAAATTAATGAACAACATTAAATGTACAGAAACGTTACTGTTGTGCCAGCAAAGACTTTATTTTCACTTGAATTAGAATCTAATAGGAAAAGTGTAGAAATTTAGGTAATTAGCAAATTACATAGCTAATTTGCCAGCGCCCAGACACAGAGGTAGAGCGTCTTCCTCGTGTCCTGGGAGTCCCTGTTTGGGCATGGTTGTTCTTCTTTGTGCTGCCTGTGTGATTGCGCCCCCTGCAAAAAGAGGCTGTGCAAGCAAATGTGGTGAGTGTGTAGCTAAGTCGTACTTTTGGCCCGAGTAGGAGCTACCTAATAAACAAGAGATGCTCCTTTAGGCTTAAATCTTCTGATGTATCAGCAGAGAGCTTGTCCATAGGCAAGTGCCATAAGTAACAACAAAGCTAATTTGAGAAATGAAACAATTTTCCACACATTAACCGATTATTTCAGTTAATCTGCAGATCAGTTAGCCAATCTGCCGATTAACTGACTTCTGTATTTTAGTGGTATCATACACATTTATTATAAGAATTGCGTATTTGTATTAAATTTTGGACTAATCTATTAAAGAAGTGACATTTTTGGTTTGTATGAATAGATCTGTGTTTTGAGCTATCCCTCGTGTATTAATGGATAATTTTTCAACTCTATGAATCGGGTCAGTGTGAAAATTACAGCTCCTCAAAACATGAAATATTTTTTTCTTTCTCGAGAAAATAAAATTGAATCATTCCTTCCATATGAGAGGCTTTTCGCGAATTACAATTCATTTCTAGATTTAAGCTATGCCAGCGAAAACGCCCTTTTCAGGATTTTGTTGAAAAGAGTGATTTGAGGCGAATTCGAGCTCATAGGATTAAAAAATTGACATTTAGTATTTTGTTTCTTTGGAAGAGGACAAAATTATAAATGTTTGTCAAATCTTGGTACCAATCAAGAGAAATTAAAGTGTTCAAAATGTAAATTCAATTCTCTTCATTATATTCTGAAAAAAAAAAAAAAACCTTCATGCTTAATGCCTGCAGTGACCTCGAAAATTCGTCATCCCCCCGACATATTCTAAAAGTTCAGAGGATATATAAAAAGAAACAGAAAAAAAAAATATGCTGTTTAAATGTATGAGAAAGATGAAAAGAAAATATTCCTTCTTAATTTTATAGTTAATGAATAATGCAATTTCATTAGTTCATTAGCTGCTCAACACTCAAAACCTTTTCATTCTGTTAATGCATCAAAATTTAGTTTAAACCATAATTTATTAGCTCCTATTACATTTTCACTGCGCTATTACTCCTTTTTTTGTTACGTTAAGAAGAAAATAACACTCAAGCTGATTATTCAGAAGTCTGGAGTAAATATAAAAATCAATAATTCACAAACTAATGAAAGTAGAAAGATAGTGTTTGCGCAGAAAGGGCAAAGATGAGCCCCCCCCCCCTCTTTCTTAACTTTCTCGTATACGAAGTATCGAACGAAAAATATAGTAATTTAAAAGAAAAAAAAGATATCTACTTTATAAAAAAAGCACTCTTTTTATAGCCTGTAAAACTTAAAAATGCAATGAAATGCAGAAATGAAATTGGGTAAGCGATTTTAACTTTAACTTTCCGCATGAATTTAGAATTTTTATTGTATCTATCACGTGATAGTTGGCTAGTTATTTGGCGATCAATTCTTACTTGTGATTAAACACATCCAAAAATTCAATTTCAGTTTTATATGCTTTCTTCCCCAACCACAGAAACAATAATTTAACTCTAAAACGGTATTCACAAAATCCCATATCCAATTTGACATATTTAAATCACCGCTTTTTTGACTTAACGAATTAACGTGTTTCTGAAAATACAGACCGACAGACGGTCAACCACTAGCTGAATTTGACTCAAACTCTGATATATGTTTACACTATAGATGCTAAATCTATGGTATCCATCTAGCTCTCTTCATTTTGTAGTTATCGTGTTAACTTATATTCGAACCGCCGGACAGACAGACTTCCTCTGAATGGATTTTTCTCGAAATTCGATAGAAATCTCCAAATTTGTGTAAAGGCCGTACACTAAATTTTACTTGTCCAGCTTAAAGCGTTTTTCTATAGACAAACGGATGGACGGACATTTTCCAAAAATGTATGTATTGTTACAAATCTGTAGTTTTGCTTCCCAGCACTAATATTGTCGTCGTAAGAAAGACCATTTTACGATCAGCCTTGTTATGTGATGAGAACCAGCTTTCTGGCACAGAGGGAGCGCGTCTTCCTCGTGTTCTGGGAGTCCCGGGTTTGAGTCCTGGTTCGTGCGTGGATGTTCTTCTGTGTGCTATCTGTGAGATGTGAGACTGTGCCCCCCTGCAAAACGTGTCTGTGTAAGCGACTGTGTTGAGTATGTAGCTAAGTCGTACTCTTGGCCCTAGTCGGCGCAGCTTGATAAATAAGAGACGCTTCTTTCGGCTTAAAACCTGCTATCAGAGGGGCTTGTCCATAGGCAAGTGCCATTAGTAACAACAACAACGTGCTGAGAGGGTTCTGAGTCAATGATCCGATAGCTTGGAGACCATTTGGCGACAAAATAGATAATGCTGGAAACTTCAAGAATTTCAAGATGTGCCCTGATTGTCTTAGAAAATTCTCGACCCACCTCCCGGTAACAATAAAAGGACGTTCGGGGAGATCGTAAAACGAAGCTTCGAGGACAACTTCTCCTGCTGGATATTTTCTAGCCGCTTTGTGTGCAGCGGTCGATTACAATTTATGGGTTACTGTCTGCTGTAGTGTGCTGTTCGTCTCGGCTGTTCATATCTGAGGACTGTATAGTTGTTTTTGTACTTGTGTTCTTTATGTAAATAAACGACGTTGTTGTTTTCTAATGAGGCCTGTTGACTGTCTTCATACACCGAACACCCACTATAAGCGTACCTGAAGTGAATTTTCGTAACAATATCTAACTTAAAAGCAATCTAAAACCTGGAGATTTGTCAAAATCTTAGGAAAAATTTTTTAAATTAAATTTTTGACTAATTTCTTGGAAATGACCAATTATTGCCCAAAAATTTAAACCGTTTTCATTGTTTCATCAAATATTGAATTGCGTGACTTTCCGATGTTGTTGAAAGCTTTAGGAAAAGGATTCTGTTTATTAAATATGTATCTAACAAAACAAATAAAAATGATGTTGAAATACAGCGGAATTTAGAAAAAAGTTGAGCAGGGCATTTAGATTTTTATTAGTGCCATTGCTATGGATCACCGACGGTTTCATTTTTTTCAGTGGGCGTATGGTGTGAAGGCCCAATCTGCAGGCCTCAGTAGAAAACAAAAACTACATATATTTACACGAACATAAAGACCACGAATGCACAGCGAAAGATATGTACAGCCGAAATGGACAGCGCACAGTAGCCCACAAGTAGTGTTGTGTGTTGTGACTAATGGCACTTGCCGTGGACAAGCCTCCGCTAATACGATCAGCAGATTTTTAAGCCTAAAAAATGCGTCTCTTTGTTTTACAAGTAGTGCCATCTAGGGCCAAGAGTGCGACTTAGCTACACACACGTCACGACCCTTTTTATGGGGCGGACTACATTCATGCAAATTCATTTACTCATCTCAGATCGTAATTTAGACTTGGAACAGAGAACGATCACCTCTGAACCAGTACCCCCAGTAATATTACTCTCGATATGGAGGACTTTGAGACTGCGAACAGATTTAACGAGCGCCAGTTGCCATACACTCGGGGAATCTTTTGGCCGGTAAGTTTCGAACCCGTAACCTAAAGAGTGCAAGTCCAATGCTCTACCAACCAGGCCATCCCGGCCCACAAGTAGTAATCAACCAAAGCACTCAAAACGGCCAGACAGAATCCAAAAAAGCGTATCGTTTTAGCTTCTCTCTACGGTCTCTCAAGACGGCCCAAGTTATCACTGTCTCTTCACCTCAGCTGCCGACACACTACCACAAGACTGGCTACTCCACACCCTACACGTCGTTGCTTCAACAGTAGATAACAGAACTCGGACTACAGCAGTCCAGAAATCACTTGAATTACACACAAAGCCGGCACTCCGCCGTTGCTTCTCTGTTCTCTGGAAGACTCGTTACTTGTCTTCTACTCCAACTACGCTTCCGACTCAAATCAATTTCCCTCCCTCGCATCTTGAATCTTCCATCCTTTTATAGCTCCCGGAAGGCGGGTCGAGAATCTTCTAGGCCAATCAGAGCGAATCTTAGTTTCTATTGGATGGATCGTAAAAATTCTTGAAGTTTCCATCATTATCTGTTTTGTCGCCAAACTCCCAAATCACTGATGTAGCACCCACTCAGCAAGCAACAAGATTGTAAAACAGTCTTTCTTGCGATGACACTATTCGTTCTGGGAAGCAAAATTACAGGTTTGTAACGCTATGTTGTCATGAGACTGATCTACATTAGAAGTTTTCATATACACAATAAACAGAATACATACAAGGAAATTGTAATAAACGACTTTAATATCAGCAGTATGATGAAATCGTAGACATGGGACTATATCTCAGTGATTTAACAGAAATTAAATAATCGAAATTCTGGTGAGCCAACGGGTCGCCAAAGGCGTCTAGAATAGGATAAAATATTTGTTTCTGTATCAGATCCTCCATTTCAGCACTGGAAATATCGAAATATTTTCTGAATGGTACTATGAATTAGGATTTTATTTACAATATTTTGGAAAAACAAAATATTTTCCAAAAATCAAGATAGAAACTTTTGCTCTGGAAACAAACAATGGAAAGTTGATTTTATTTTTAACTAGCTTCTTTTGTGACTAACTGATCCACAAAAAATTATTAATTGTATTTAATTTCAATTAAATCTCTTATTTTTACACATCAACCTGCGTATTTACCTAAGTATTTATTAGGTATCGGCTTGTGTTATAAGTTGACGTTGTACTATTTTAACGCTCTTACACCCGTTTTATTCATTGCGTATTTTAATTATCCCAATTTAGTGAAGCTACTATATGACATCATAGCACTATTTAAAACGTATCTGCTTGATTCATTTATTTTCTAACTTCACTTTCTTGTTCTTCATATAAACCAACACAGATATGAAGCGTAAATTTTCTTTTAAAAACTGAAGAAAATCGCTAAAAGGAGAATGTGTGCGTGCATACATGTGTTAATGATCTAAAGAATTGGCAATTTGATTTAAAGCTTTTATTTATTTATTTGAATTTCGAGAGATTTTTTAAGAAATTTTAATTGATTGGAAACTAAGTGAGATTTTGGTGCTTCCCTACAAAAGCACCAGAAAATATGGTTAGATTAAACAATTTTAACCTCAATAAAAATTTAGAGAATTTTCTTTTTTTTTTATGATATACCAATTAAATTGTACAATTCCACCGAAATACTAAAATTTTTACACACATTTTTTATAATATTCAATTATAAATTATATTATCCCAGTAAAATTAAAATCGCCTTTATTATTAATTTTTCGTATAAATTACAGAAATAGTCAAAACATTCCGTTCCTTTTAGTCCATTTAGAACCTATACGAGTTCGAAACACACATTTTTGGAAAATGTTCGTCCATCAGTCAATTATTTAGAAAATTCAAAAACGCTTTGAGCTAAATGGTTGAAATTTAGCAAAATTTGCAGATTTCCATAAAATTTTGAGTGAACTCTATCTAGAGGAAGTCCCTCTGTCCGACTGTTCTAATATAAATTAATATGATAATTACAAAACGAGGAAATCTAGATAGATATGATTCAGCTAACATATTTATAATCTATAGTATATACAACATATTTATAACCTATAAGTATAAAGAAAAATTCAGAGAGGAGTCGATCGTCTGTCGGTCCGTACTCGCATATTAACACGATAATTCAAAATCGACATTGATTTAAATATCTCAAATTAGGTATGAGAACTTGTAACTTCAAGTGCAATTTTTTGCATCAAATCTTTGTTTCAATCAATTAAAAAAACCGTATCTAACGATATGAGATACCGTAACCGTATCTAACGAGAATTCGTATCTACATTAACCGAACTCGATTTTTGGTTACTATAATATACATGTCAGGGATTAATCGCCAAAAGATTCGCCAAGAACAATACTATAGATTCATTAAAAATGCTGAATTCTCGCCAAAAAAAAATCATTATTGTTGTACGCCAATGCTCTGAAAGGTGCTGTCTGCGATAACGCTTTTATTTAAGAAAATGAGAGAAAGTTCTGGGGAGATCATTACCTCAGGCTTCATCGAATATTTTATCATTTCTTTCATCGTTGAAAGCTAAAGAATAAACAACGTCATTACTTCAGCAAATTAAAAGATTCGAAAATACAATGTGCATTTTAAAATAAATGTTTTCCAATTCCTACTAATATCTCACACTCTTCCTATATATAAATATCTTGTTCAATTTTTCAATCTTAAATAAAATGCGTTTTATTGATCCAATCAATTTCAAGTGGTTTTATAACTTGCAGTGGATGACATTTGATGTTACTGCTGTTTTTTCAAATGTTAATTCATTAAATTTTTATTAAATAGTTCAAAACTAACTTTCTCGCCAAAAATCTTCATTTCGCTTTCACCCGATAAGTTACGGATTCAGTTTGTTTTTCCCTCCACCCTAATGATAGGCTTAACATACTTTCTGTCGATTATTTCAAAAGATTTTGTTCATTTTTATAATGTTTGATGCATTTAAAATTAAACATTGTTAATGAATCGATTTTTCGGATTCATTTTGAAGTACTTTCGAATTAAAATAATGCAGAATAAAGAAAATTAGAAATTTCTAATCTGTATAGCGTTTCCCAACTGAATCACGAATTTTGCGTTGTCACAATTGACTTTGAATCCTCAATTGGCGTTGAAAATTCAATGCTTGTATATTTTTTGATCAATTATTTACTGTGAAACTAAGAATGGCACTGCTGGCTACCTGACTTAGGGTTAGTCCCCGTGACCTGGTAGTCCCGGGTTCGAGTCCTGGTTCAGGCATGGTTGTTCTCTACTCTATATTCTATCTGCGAGGTGTGTGAAAGACATCCCCCCTTTCGGTAAAAAGGGATTGTGCAAGCGAATGTCTGTGTCATCTTCATACGAACTAGAAGTCAGACTTCTGCCCTCGGATGCTCATAGGCTCTCAGAAGCTATTACACACACGGCTTAAATCTCTAAGAGTTCGTCAGACGGCTCATAAAGTGTCAATAGAAACAAGAACAAGAATGGCAATAACGCTTCCATTTTAATATTCTGAAATTTTAATGAATAATACATAAATCATAAGTAAACAATAAGTAATTTTAATAGTGTGATTGTGGCGCTGGCTTCATAAGCCAGATAACATCTACGATACTTAAGTCGACTTTTGTATTATGGTCATGTTACTCGGCTACTGGCCCTAGCGTTGTGTGTTCGTACCTCGACCTTCAACGGTATATTGGTGACCTTGACAACGCAACCTCTTGCAACAGTCGTGCCGCCATCTACCAGCATCAAAAACAAAGTCGTCAGACTCACTTGACGCAATCAAGCAAACAAAGTCGTCAGACTCGGAACAAGCAAACAATGTCATCAGACTCACTTGACACAAGCAAACAAAGACGTCAGACCCACTTGACGCAAACGAGCAAGAAAACAAAGCCATCAGCCCCACTTCACGCATACAAAACAAATCCTCCAGACTCACTTGACGCAAGCAAGCAACAACTCGCAATAATGCTTGGAGCTATTATAAAATCATTCGTCTCTCCACCGCTCACTGTTGGGGGAATACTGCAGTGTTAGCTTCATAAGTCAGATAACATCTACGATATCAAAGTCGGCTTTTGTATTATGGTTATGTTACTCGGCTACTGGCCATAGCGTCGTGGGTTCGTACCCACGACGCTATGGCCAGTAGCCGAGGCACAAGATAATTATTATAAGTTTAAAGTAATAATAAGTTAAAAAATCATTTATACCAATAAATAAATAAGAAAGTAAATCTATTAAACGTAGAACATATAGTACTTTAAATACAACCATTTTGAAATAAAACTTCAAACACAATACAAAAACAGCACATATAACATTTAGTAAATTCAAATAAAAATAAAGAACATAAAATTATTTTTTACTGAGTACATTGTACAACAACTAAGTTCTCGAGTGAATTCATAGCTACAAAAATCGTTACTTAGCTTAGCTTGTCTAATTGTGGCCTTATACGATAAAAAAGATATTCAGTCAATAAAATTAATTACTAATTAGGAAACAGAATTAAGCATACCAAAGAAAATAGTTTGGCATACAAACAGTTTTTTAGTCTTTATTTTGAACTAGTATCCTTTAACGATTAGCTGTTAACTGGGGGTATTGGATGTATTCAATTCTAGTAAAATCATTTATATATATTTTCATGCCGATTCATCTCGTCAAATTATTAAGCATTAAAGCAGTGTTATTATCATGTCAGAACATGATACTGTTTTAGGAATGAGGTTTTGTGGCATCAACAAAAATTCGTTGGCGAAAAATTGAAATTTTATTATCTACACGAGCATCTCAGAAAATTAGCTTTTAATAACGCGATGCTATTGCATTTACAAGAGCTCTGATTAAAAAACAATAATTTAATGACTACAGTAAATAAAAAATAAGAAAAATATCATTTTGTGCATGCGATTATATGAAATGAAATAAATAGGAAATGAGATATATTTTTAAACAATAAATGCGAGGCAATTTTTTTTTGGATCGTTTGCAGTACTAAAGTGACTCATTAGATGAAACAATGAAACTGAATAAAATTATAATTTGACTTTGCACGAGCACGTGGTACTATGGCCGTTCAAGAAATGATGTTCTGACATGATACAATGAAATGTGCATAGCAGATTTCATTTTAATCTTTTTTTAATTGTTTTCTATACACTCTCTTTATCTTGATTATAAACCATTCTAATGGATAACTGTCCCATAACATCATACCACTACTAAAAACGGAAATGTTAGTTGATCTATCTTCTAATTTTTGCTATATAATCATTTTTTATTCGGTTTCTAAGTTACGCAGATATGAAATTGAATCCTTTTTTAACTTTCAATAAAGAAAGAAAGAAAAAAGTTTTAAGGTAACAATATAATTTATACTTGAAAATTTGACAAAAAAATGCTTAAATTCAGGCAATTAAATTAATTAAATTAAAAGAGCAATTCTTTAAATTTTGAAACGGTATAAAATTTATTTTTTACAAAAATATATTTATTATTTTTGAAGGATTTTCTAAAAAAATAATTTTTCTAATTATTACGGATATTTTCATAATTTTAATAAAATAATATTTTTTTACTTGTTGTCCTAGTGATTAAATTAAATTTGATTTTCTTTCCAAAACATAAATTAATTTAAAGAAAGATTAAAATGAAATTTGCTATGCATATTTTAATGTATCATGTCAGAACATCATTTCTTGAACGGCAAGCACCACGTGCTAGTGCAGGTGAAATTATATTTTTATTCATTTTAATGGTTTCATTGAATGAGTCGCTTTAGTATTGCAAACGATCCAAAAAAAAATCTGTCCTGCATTAATTGTTCAAATAAAAGATCACATTTCATCTTTATTTCATTTCATATAATCGCGTACTCAAAATGATATATATATATATATATATATATATATATATATATATATATATATAATTTACTTTAGTCATTAACTTAAAAAAAAATCAGAGCTTTTATAAATGCAATGCCAACGCGTTATTAAAAGCTGATATTTTGAGATGCTCGTGCTAGATAGTAAAATTTTTATTTCTCGCCTACGGATTTTTGTTGACGCCAAAAACCTCATCCCAAAAACAATATCATGTACTGACATGATAATAAAATTTAAACAAAAAATACTTCCGCATCATTATTTTTTTTTCTTTTTGTATTCTCACAAAGCAAATAAATAACTGGAATTAATGATAAAAATAGAACATATTTACGAGCAGTAACTAAGCGACAGATAATAATTAATTGTTTGTACAGGCCATTTTAGGGGAAGACATTAAAGTAAAATATTTAAAAAATTTGAACACTAATCCTAAGTCGTGAATTCTATTTATTCCAAATAAGCCATTGGTTATGACTTTCCAACAAATAAAAAACCCCGTTAATTTAAGTTAAAAGTTTTGTATTCATTCATGGGATCCACAAGATCAATTTTTATCAATTATCGAGTTGATTCCTTTAAAGGCTTCGTCACCTTCGAATGGTTCAAATAAGGATGTTCCATGAGAAATCATGCGTTCAGCTTATTTTTGCTTTCCCGGTTCAAGTCGGTTGAAAACATAAGTTCGTCATGTATGCAAATACAAATATTTTTAAAACTCAGCTGTGATTCTATGAATCACCTCAGTGAGGACCGTTAAACGCGCTCACTGAAACTGAGTACGTTACAGGAAGAAGAAGCGATCAACTTTTGATAGAGTCAAGGCAATTCTGTACTCTTTAAAGTGTCCCGAGTGTCATGGTCCATTGATCCGCGGTCGAGGAATTTTTATACGGCATATTGTTTGTAGATGAGTCAACTAGTTAAAAACACAAGACTGAAGCCGAAAGAAAAAAGGACAAGGACCGCCTACTGAAATGCCTAGCAGGACTACACCATAAAAAAAAAAATGAATGTTACATAAACTATTTTCTTCATTCTGTTATTGATGAAGGGCAACAGTGCACAAAACAATAAGTACTGTTTCACAGAGATTTTAATATCGATATAAGAAAATTTATTTCAGGACAGGAAAGGTAAACAAAAATAAAATCGAAATCGAAATGTTAGTTGAAGGAGAATAGAACAAGATCAGTGAAATGCTTTGAAAATGTGTATCACCGAAGCGAAAGAAAGCAAATGATATAGGAATAGTTCAGCTCAGTTGTATTAACATCACGTTTTAAAGCAAAACTAGGGATACCTTGGGACGGATCTCGTAAATTTGAACCGCTCTCAGATAACGAGGTCGATATATGAGCTGGCACTTCTCCTCTCCAAATTATCATTCCACATCTGTGGTAGGAGATTTGCCCCGATCGTTTATTTACTATTATATATATATATATATATATATATATATATATATATATATATATATACTGAAGTGACAAAAGTCATGGGATGACTGTTAATATCGTTTGCTCGGCGAAGTGCAACAACTCGACGTGTCATGGAGTCCACAAGTCGTTGGAAGTCCTTTGCAGGAATATTGAGCCATGCTGTCTGTATAGACGTCCATAATTGTGAAAGTGTGGATGGTGCAGGAGTTAGGGCACGAACGGACCTTTCGATGATGTCCCATAAATGCTCGATGGGATTCATATCGAGCGATCTAGGTGGACAGATCATGCGCTGGAATTGTCCGGAATGTTCTTCAAACCAATCGCGAACAGTTCTGGCCCGGTGACATGGCGCATTGTCATCCATAAAAATCCCATCGTTGTGTGGGTACGTGAAGTCCATGAATGGCTGTAAATGATCTGCAAGCAGCTGAACATAACCATTTCCAGTCAATGATCGGTACAGTTGCAACAGAGGACCAAGTCCATGCCATGTAAAAACAGCCCACACCATTATGCAGCCACCACCAACTTGGACAGTGCCTTGCTGACAGTTTGGGTCCATGGCTTCGTGGGGTCTGCGCCACACTCGAACTCTACCATCAGCTCGGAACAACTGAAATCGTGACTCATCTGACCACGCCACGGTTTTCCACTGGTCTAGGGACCAGTCGATATGCTCACGAGCCCAGGAGAGTCGCTGCAGGCGATGTCGTGCTGTCAGTAAAGGCACTCGAGTCGGTCTTCTGCTGTCATAGCCCAAGGAAGACACATTTCGCCACACAGTCCTATCGGACACGTCCCACATTGATTCCTGCAGTTATTTGACGAAGTGTTTCGTGTCTATTAACATTAACCATTCTACATAGACGTCGGCGGTCCCGGTCGTTAAGTGCAGGTGGTCGCCCACTGCGCTGTCCATGATGGGATGGCATTCCTGAAATTTCATACTCTCGGCACACTCTTGATACTGTGGATCCCGGAATGTTGAATTCACTAACGATATCCGCAATGGAATGACCCATGCGTCTAGCTCCAACTAACATTCCACGTTCAAAGTCTGTTAATTCTTGTCGTGCCGCCATAAATCACGAAAAACCTGTTCACATGAATAACTTGAACACAAATGAAAGCTCTGGAAAACGAACTGCTCATTTATACTTTTTCGCTGCGATACTACTGCCATCTGTATATTTGCATATCACTATCACATGACTTTTGTCACTTTAGTGTATATATATATATATATATATATATATATATATATATATATATATATATATATATATATATATATAGGGTTTGCATATTTCTGAAAATACAGACCAACAGACGGTCTACCTCTTATTGGATTTTGCTCAAAATTTGATTGATGTCTATACTAGAGAAGCTGAACCTGTGTATTGAATTTTATCTATCTAGCTCTCTTCAGTATATAGTTATCGTGCTAACTTATATTTGAACAGGAGGAGAGACAGACTTCTGATAGAAATCTATAAATTTGGTTTTAAGCATGCATACCAAATTGTATCCGTCTAGATATAAGTGTTTTTGCGTTATCTCTGTCGCAAACAGATAGACAGTTGGATGGATGTTTTTATAAAATGTGTTCTTAACTCAGGAAGGTTTAGAACGTGCAGATTCGTCAAATTCAAAAGCGGAGTGCCAAATTCTAAGAGAAATATTAGTTGCACTTTAGATTCTATTGCTGTTTCCTATTTGTTTGTGTTGTGAGCTTCTACATATATCATGCTCTTTAACCACTTGACTGTTTTAATTTCCTTACTATCTAATAAGATGACATCTTCTATTTTGAGAATATTTTGATTCAAATGGAAATCCATCGAATACTTGATGCATCTGAAGTAATTTTAATATTGAATTATAATGGTTATAAATGCTTCATTTTTAGCTTACAACTATCGAAATTCTATAAATCGATGCACGATTGTCACTAGGGCAAAACAGTTAAGTGGTTAACTACAAATCACACAAAATTAAGGAATCAATCAGGTGAAATAATATACAAAACAGTTTTGTTACCATAATACAATCATTTAATGATCACTCAACAACAAAAAACATTGTAAAGCAAGATTTTTTTATATATTTTTTAATTCCGTCAAATTACATTTGGGCACCCGTTTCTGCAGATTTCTCGACCAACAATTCCAAAGAGCTCATTTTTAGCAAATAAGATGCGATATTTTGTACGATCTAATGTACATTTTTTCAGCTACTTCACTTTCAATAAACATTTGTGAAAATATTTCCGTTATCATTACATGTATTAAAGGACGGATGTGAAACAAGAAGTTTTAAAGCTTATAAAAATTCAGCTTTAAATAATTATTCTTGAACAAAAAAGTCGGAAAACGATCGGACGTTCAATTAAACGTTTTCAAGATTTGACATGACGTCTTTTCCTTGATTCCTTTTATCCAACATCAATGATGACTCTGCTGATTGATCTACCAGTGCTTTCCCTTTTTGGCATGACTAGTAAGTGCTTGTTTTCCAATATTACTTAGGCTCATTATGTTGAAATGCGAGTAGTACGCAAAAATTGGGTTCTGTGGAACTTCTCGAACACATTCATGTTTTTTTTATCCGCCCAACTCGTTTGAAATGCAGATTTTGTGCAGCTCATTGTTAAAATGTTTTTCTCTTTAATCTATTTTCAATAATTCACAGTTTCTCAAATAATAAACAAACCAATCAATAATTCAAGTACGATAAAAAAAACCAATCAATTATTCAAACCTAATCAATAATTCAAATAAGGCACCGCATTGTTTCCGCAGATTGAAATATTCTTGGCAGAAAAATGTATTCCATTCATTCATGCAGTTACGGAAATCCCGCCCATGCTCATTAACTGCAATTCAAGAATCTCATAGAAAAAGAGCAATTGTCGCGCAATCGAAACTATACAGACTGATCTATACAGGGGAAAAAAGAGACAAGAATACAAAAGGGCAGAGTTTCCATATAACATAATTGCATTGTTTCGTTTTTGGAAGCTTTAATTTTTGAAATCTTTAGATTGGCATTTTTTTAGATGTTTTTAAAAAAACAACTAAGAGACTTAAAATTTCCTCGTTTTTTACAAAAACTTTTCAATTTCCTCATAATTTTTTAGATGATTTTTAAATTATCTGAGTTTTTCAAGTTCTTCCAGTGGTGTAGCAACACTGACGATAAATCTCTTGCCCACAGATTTCAGTGGATGGATTGTATTCCTTACATATTTAGATGTAAAGAACACAAACCAAATATCAACCATCTAGCGCAGTGTATTTCAAAGTGAAAGTGGTCATACACAAATAATTACCCAAAAATACATTTACAACATTCAGAGACGACTAAAATGTGGATATCCATAAAAATTTGGAGATTGAATCGTTTGACTATTACAAGAAAGTAAAATGTGATATTGCTTTATTTATATCGTTAGAATATTCGGACAAAAAAATGTGCATACTAAAAAATAAATAAATAATTATGACAAAATTAAAATAGTAATTTTATAAATCAGAAAGAAAAAAAATTAAATTTTTCTTTTATTAGATATTTTCAATTTCCATACTTAAACATAGAAAGAAATTAATATTAATTAATGTCTCAAAAATTACTATCCTTTTGTATAAAAAATACAAATATATTCATCTAAATATATGAAGTGTAAAAATGGTTAACTGACATATGTTGAAACAATGCCATTTATGTCAATGACTACACTTCAGCCGATTTTTTCCCCTCCATTTCAAAAATTTAAACTCCACATTGTTCTTAAATGTTTCAAAAGAATACTTTAATTCTTGGTTGCTCAAAAGGAGGTATGTCTCGTTTCAATAATATAAAAATAAAGAATAACCCATTTAAATAGTTCCTACAAATCTCAAAACACAATATCAGGACAAATTTTAAACTTCACAAGGTCAGTGTACCTATCTTTCCTTGTAAGTTTTCATAAATGTTAACATCTTCTTAGCAAAAAATATGCTGAAAAATGCTTAAGTAACCAGATAAAACATTTTTAAAAAAAATCAATGAAGAGGTAGTTTTTAAAAGAATGATTATGTCAATATTTAATATTGTTACAAGCGAGCGAGCGGCATGAAAACTCGCCAAAATGGCGACGTTTGGCGAGGAGCCTCGCGCCAGATTGATTGGTTTGGTGAAAGGAATAGTCTAGTAGCCGCTAGATTGTGCGCGTTGTTTTGAGA
>JAOUZG010019115.1:2178333-2252963 GCA_026289955.1 Argiope argentata
AATCAAGCTGGCGCGAGGCTCCTCGCCAAACGTGGCCAACCTTGGCGGGTTTTCGTGCCGCACGCCCGCTTGTAACAATACTCTTTTGAATTTCATTCTGATAAAAATTTCATTTATTTATGAAGTATATGGAATTATTTTCAGAATTAAGAAAAGTCAAAATACTGGAAAATTAAAATATTTTAATTTTCCAGACTAAAATATTATATTACATCATTTAATATGTCTTTTTTTTAAATTCAAGAAAAGTAAATTCGAAAAAAATCAGAAAAAGAGCTGAAACATACAAGTATACTATGTCATTTTTATATTCAATCTGACAATATAATATAGGATGGAAAAAGACATAAGAGGACTCCTTGAATATGCTATACCTGATCATCTCTCACATAATCCCCTTCAAATAATTCATCTCGAAGTGAGTTGTCATCTCGAGGATTGGTTCGTGCTTTCTGTAGAAAAATATGAAATATTGTAGTGAATTCACACATAAAAAAACAGAACAATAATTTATAATTAGAAACCTAAAAGTAAAGTTTTATGTATATACTAGCCGCCATTGGCGACCAGTCGGTTCGCCAGTATTAATGTTCGCTAATATTTTATGTAGCTGTGTCTCATAACAGGTTTTTCACCAAAATATTTTTAAACCAAACAAATTTTGATAATCATATAATTCATTTATAGTATTATTATCTTCATATGTTCTGTTCATTGTACTACTCTTCTTTCTCTTTCTATCCGAGCAATGATTGTCCCGGAATTGATATTTTACTTAAATGGTGGAGGAAAAGGTCTAAAATTCTACGTTTTTATAGAATAATGAGATTCAAATTTTCATAAATGTAAACACACTAAACAAATAAAGACACAACTGGTTTTCAAGAGATACAAAAGCTTAAAAACAGCTTGGAAAATGCCTCGCACAGAAGAAATAATGGTGACACACACACACTTATTTAATTTTATTTTTTTCTATCCTCTTTTTCTTTCTACAAACCCTTTTTTTCCCTTTGTTATTACTTTTTTTCTTCCCTGCCCAGACTTCAATTTGAGCAGGCATAGATTAAATATTCATATCGACTAATAATAAAAGCAACTATTTTCTTTCTTTTTTAAACATCCCGTTATCTATGAATGGAAACCAATTGACTTCGCGTATTTCATTCTAAACAAATCATAATTTATTACTTCCTGCTATCTTACTCAGTTGGTGTGGGGGAAGGAAATGAAGATTTTTGGCGGGAAAGTAAGAAAAGTGTCATTTAACGATTTTCCACACAGTTTTTTAATTTTTTCTCTCCATAAGAACCATCCTTGTGTCTTAATGAAAATATTTTTTAAAAATTAGCCAAATCGGTCAAGCCGTTCTCCAGTTTTGCGCTTAGCAACGCATTTGGAGTTGCATTTTTATTAATATAGATATCTGAACTGAACATACATCTCAATAATCACCATATATGATGTAATCTATTAACGTTCAACCTAAACTAATTTAAAGCAAAATTACAATAAATTTCTTTTAATTATACTAAAAATGAAAAGTAAAAGAGAGAGAGAGAGAGAGAATGCAGTAAAAATAAATTTGGATCTGTTTTCTTCTTTTTTAAGGTTAAATAGTATAAAATATGAGAAAGGATAAAAAGCAATATTATATATCTATATACTCTGTGAGAGTAATATATATAGTTATATTACTCTCACAGACCCAAATATTACTTCTGAGTTTCTTCCATTAATTTGAAAAGAAATCAAACTAAAAAATTTCAAAATGAAGTACCCTGACCATAAAATCTGGCTAATGGGTATGATAAATAAAAACTGAAATTTTTCTTTTTAAGAATGCATAATTATTTAGAAAAAGCAGAAAAGAAGAGAGGATAGAATATGTAAGAGCTACAGACATGAGAATGAAATACAATAGTTCTATAAAAGAAAATCGTCATTGATTGCTTAATTACTGCAATTTGAATAAGACATTTTTTGTTGAACAAGGCAAAAATTAAGAAGTTGGTGGGGAGGGAAAATACTGAATAGAAACAATTTTAAGAGAATGATTCAATAGCACATTCTTAAAAGCATAAACGTATTAATTGACAATATATGTGACATAAGCCAATTATAAATTATACTTTAAAAACTAATTCAACAATTGTTTTTGGAAATAGTTATTTTAAAAAATATTAAAATGAGTTAATGTACAAAATAAAATGTTACAAAAAACTGATAAAAATCATTTTTTCTTTTATTATGTCATTTGTTTAATTATATATAAAAAATTAAAATAAACACTTTACATAGACCATCAACAAAACCATAAATTTCCTCAAATTTATGAAATGCACCAGTTAGAAAAATTTTATAATATCTTCTAGATAAAAGTGATACAACTCAGGTCAAGCTGCTCCCAAGCTAACAAAAAAGTACTTAAATTTATAATGAAATGACAAAATTAAATCATAAGTATTATTAATACAATTTTCAACATTTTAAGATTAGTAAGCCCTCCCCCCCACAAACACTCCATATACCTTATGCTAATATGAGATAAGACATTCTGCCCATATCTCTTTAGTAGAGTCTGTATCCTCAGGTGCATCAAACAGAAAACATTAAAGCCCTGAAGTCATATGCTCAGTTGACAGAACAAGCAAATGGAATACATTGACTTAATGTGTAGTTTGTGATTCATAATATAGTAAAGAATACTAAAAAATAACTTTGATTTTTTTTCCTTTCAAAGATAAGAAATAAAATTTGATACATGTTTACACTTCATCACATTTATCGGTTTCATTCTAATCTTTGTGTTTTAGAGCTACTATATTTAAATATACATTGATATCAAGACCAACTGATAGTGTTGGTTCAAAATTTCACTGGACACTGTAAAGTGTGGGTGGGGTATGAGAAGAAAACCATTCTGTAAATAGATTACATTCAAAAGGTAAATTTTTGATGTTAAAATCACATAATAAATTATCATCAACTAGCTCACAGCATTTTCCAGTTACCATGTCCACAAACAAATCAACTTAACTCACAAAATGGTTTTGTTTTTAAATTCAGAGAGGCATAATTCTTTTAAATAAATATGATAGTTTTTTTCTTTCTTTTTATACTTTGAATATGAAAAAGCAACACACTGAGTATCATAAATATTTACAAGGAAAATTTGAAATATATAAATTTTATTCAAAATGAATTGTAAAATTTCACAATCCAAAAACTTTTTAGAATACTTTATATGATTTTATTACCATAAAAATATTTTTTTTCATGTTAATATTTTGACACATTTTATATTTTAACTGAAAGAAATGTACTTACATGACAGTTTAACTAAAATATAAAATGGCCAAATTTTGTATGATTCACTAACTTTTTCATATATGTAGAATGAAAAACACAATGTAACAAAAAATCATTACTTTAATCAAAATAATAATAATTCAATTCAATTATATTTGTACAATTATTATACAATTTAAGAACAATAGACGTAAAACATAATGGACTCCATCATTCATTAGTCATTCAAATAATGTTTTTCCCTATTAACACTGAGATTGATTGTATATAAAAATGATGGGAAAAAACTTTACATTTAACAAATTGCTTTGCAAAAATATTTTATAATGCTTAATTTTTTTTAAAAAAAGTGTTGGGTTAGAAATGGAATTTATAAAGCGAATTATTATTTTTTAAAGATTACAATTAATCTTCAATAGTAAGATACACTTTATTTTGAATGCTTTTTTATCATGTCAGAATATGATATTGTTTGGGGAATGAGGTTTTCTGGCGTCAACAAAAATCCGTAGGCGAAAAATTGAAATTTTATTATTTGCACAAGCATCTCAAAAAATTCAGTTTTTAATAACACAATGCCATCCCATTTACAAAAGCTCTGATTTTTTTTAAAAATAAGTTATAGAACACAGCAAATAAAACTCAGAAAAATGTCATTTTGAGAATGTGATTATATGAAATGAAATAAATAGGAAGTAAGATATCTTTTTAAACAAAAAATATTAGACATTTTTGGATTGTTTGCAATACTAAAGGTAGCAATTCAATAAAACAATTAAGATGAATAAAAATATAATTTAACTGGCATGAGCATGTGATGCTTGGCTGCTCAAGAAATTATGTTCTGACATGATACACTGAAATATGCTTACCAGATTTCATTTTAATCTTTTTATATTAATTTAATTTTATAAGAAACTACCAAATAATACAATTTTCATAATTTATAAAAGCTGCCTCACAATTTGAATAGTTATAGAAAATTATTCTTAGTAGTGTACTTTTTTAATAGAATGCATGTAGTTGCAGTTTTGAATAATTTACATTAAGTATGCTTACATTTATTAACTACTGCATTAATCTAAACTTTTACATTGCTTTAAGTATGAATAGAAAGAACAATATTTTAAAATGCAAGGTATTGAGATTTCATATGTAAACACAAAAATTTATATACTAAACATCACACATTTGTAATATATAAAAGATATAGGAAATTAAATATTTATATAAAGATATTTATCCTACCATCATGAATAAGAGATTAAGTATAAAGCCAAGCTACAATATAAAATAACTGCAAATATTTAGAAATTCCAAAAACAAATTTACGAAATAAAATTTACACATGTAGAAATTGAAAGAATCTAGAAAAATACATTCCATGAACTGTAATCCAAAAATATTGCTTTCAACAAATCACAGATTCTTTCAAGCAAAGGGAAAGTTAATGTAGTTTGAACTGTAAGACTTAGATGCTAGTTATGAATACTAACATAAAATACTTCAGTGAAAAAAAATGAAAATTCATACCAATTCTTTATCTAATAGTGAGAGTTCAGCAACGTAGCTTTTTAACCGAATCTGATATTTCTGGCGCGAGGCAGGTGGCATGCCTTTTACTTCTAAATCCATTTGTTCTAGCTGTTGAAATAGGGGGGGGGAGAGAAATTCATTAGTTTAAACATAAGAACACAAAGCCAATCTCAATAAACTTTAAAGTATAAGACACATTTAGATTTTCATAAGGCAGAAGGTGATCATTTAAATTAAGTTGATTTGTTTGAAAGACCAATATATGTATAATTTTTACATATCCTATCTATAATGCCTATTAATAAGGACTTTAACTAATACTCCATAGTTTTATGGTTCAATAATAGGTTTTAGCCGACATTTTATATTTAAAAAATCAAAGAAATACAATCAAATAAATTCATGTCATGTAAGTTCAGAAAAAGAAAGAGCCAGAAGCAAAACAAATGTGACTTATTTGTAAAGCCTATTTGATACTATTTGTTTGATATCATTAATAAGAATTGCAATTTTTTACTCCCTGGAGCAAATTATATAAAAAACTATCAACAAAAAATCAATATTAAATGGTTGGTATGATGGTCAATATATAGAATGTCTTCCTCCTATTGCAATACCATAATGAATTCCTTACAGTGGCATTAGGCATGCTGAGTATCAAGTTATCAATCTGATCTTGGGAAATATTACACCACTTATCAAGCAATGCTCTCCAAAGTTTTGGTAGACATGTAGAAAGCGAACTTAACTTGTAGATGATGCATCTCGCACATATGCTCTACTCGATTCAAGTCTGGTAAGAATGCTCACCAGAACATGAATTCTACGCTCATGTTGCATTGAAACAAATGTACATGTTGTTCCAGAAAGACATTCTGAAGGATTTGGGCTGTTATGGTTCTAATTTGAACATGCAGGCCAGATATGGAACCCAGAATAATTCCTCCGGAAACGAGCAATCCTGCACCATTGTAACAGTGTCATTCAATGATGTTCTCTTGGTGGTAATGAGTACCTGGCTCTCCAAATGAAAATCTGGAGAGAATCAGTCTGCAAGGTAAACCTGGACTTGTTAGAAAAATATCACACAATGCCACTGTCATGGTGTCCAAAAAGCATACTTTCTACTTCAGGCTAACCGAAGGCAACAGTGTGTTGCAGTAATTGGAACATATCTGACAGGCCTACAAGCATATAGATCAATCAGTTCTAAACGTCTGCTCATGATGGCTGAAGAGAGCATTTGACAACTGATTATCAATTCATCTTTTATTTCATAGTTCAATAGATTTTACTACTTCAATAAACATTCAAATCTCTCTTGAAACTATTTAATGCTTACAATAATTACCAATTACAATATTTATACTCAGAAAATGGTATTCAAAACAATGTTATTTGTGATTCTCTACATATCACAATTATCAAATTTATTATTGTAGACAGAAAGAAAATTAATGTGAGAAAATAGAGGATTGAATATGCTAATTTAAAACTTATTTTCATATTTTTCCAAATAATCAAAATTTATAATTACCAATTCATGAGCTTCTTCCATTTGCCTATCCACTTGACTAATTAGCATTTTCTTTTCAACTGAAATAAGATATTTAAAAATTATTATCTTTCAATTTTTCATAGAATAAAATAATTTCACTATGTATATAAATAAATAGACATTTTTTAAAGATTCTTTTGATAAAAATTTTAAATAAATGATTCAACACAACCTAATAAATAAATAAAATATTACTGATTAAATATATATCAGTGACTTGATATACAACAAATCGCAATGCTTATACAAATTATAAGATTCAGCAGCTATACAAGAATGGTTTATATTAATGAAATAAGTGGAATTAAATGCCTTTTAAAATGAGATTGTGTCCTGAGAACAGTATGCAGGGTTAATCTTTAAATTACATATAGTTATTGTTCTCTTTATAAATCTTAATATGATGATTAATACATAATTCCTATAAAGTATTTTTAAGACTGATCAGTTAGCTCCTGAAATTTAGTGCTTCAGTCAAAAAGTTGCATTTATAGGAACGAGTCTTTAAATAAATATTTTAAATAAGTAATCTGCAATATGTTTAAAAATTTATTTAAACTTTTAATTTAAGATAAAAGGGGAAAGAATCTCCCACCTCTTCCCAATTGATTAATTTTAGAATAGCTAGAAATCATTCTGTATTTGATATATTTTAGTTGAAGTTCAAATGGCAGACAATTTATCATTGATTGCTACTAACTTACATAAACATACTTGGAAAACTCATAATAATCAAAATCATAAGTTATATTTATTTTTAATGTTAGATTAATTCTAAATATTAAATGAAATTATAAAACTTCATTAAATATCAAATAACACTTTGAAAATCATAAAAGAATCTAACAGCTGGAAAAATGTTTAGTTTTAAATAGGGGGGATTTGTTTACAAATTTAAAAGCTATATCATGGATTTCAGGAGTTAAGAAGGAATAAAATCTGGTGTATAAATAATACCTTTTTTTAAAAAAAAATGTAATTTTATACTATACAGGCTGATAAAATTAGAATTGTAAGACAATTTCAGAAGAATCATCCATTCCATTTTTTTTTCTTCGTTACATAGCTAAATATCGAGAGAGAAAAATGCATTTTTAATATTCTGTCATATTAAGAAAACATAATGCACTGTCATTTATTGGTCTTGGAATAAAAGAGAAATCAATCCTTTAAAAAGATTAATAAGTTTCAATATTAATCCTTTCCCTTTAATTTCAAAGGATGGGAACATTCCAACATCATAAGTTGAACAAAATTATACACAAATTAGAATATCTATTGGTGATATTACAAGACTTTAATATACACTTCTCTCAATATAAAGTTCAAGTTTTGTTATGAATGGTACAAATCATATCTAGATTATATACAATTCTGGAACAATTTTGCTATAAGTCTTATTGAAGGTATTTTCTATCGGCAACTTCATTTATCCCCTAACTAAAAAATGCATTGTTTCGGCAGAGTTGCTATAACAAAATACAGATTATAAAAAGTACCAAATATATATGGCCATCAATACAAAATATGGCCCCTAGGACCTGTATTGAACCTGTACAACAATTTCTTTGTAGCATAAGGCTTTAGTCAAATTTTAACAGTAAACATTTTTTAAGACAATTAGCTTAGATAAATTGTAAAAAAACATCAACGATAGTTTCTGTAATCATTTTGATATGCATTATTTTTTTATAAGCTTTTATACCAACACTTTTGACTTTAATAACAAAAATAAATAAATAAAATTAGAAATAATAAAATAAAACCATATTTTAAAAGAAAATGGAAGGGCTTCATATGAAAAAAAAAAAAAAAATCTGAAATGTGGTTGAATTTTTTCATATGCCAAAAGGAATAATGTTATGACTATTCAAAAAAGCAAAACACAAACCGTTATCATATCTGTGCTGTTTTCATACAGTAAATGTTATAAGATGCTTAAAGTACATTTAGTATCAATTTAAATTGCTATAAGTCATTTAAAGAAACAATAGCATGTAAATATGAATCATACATTTACATCACAGAAATAAAGAGGTATTCGAGTATTAATCCTTCTAAACAGTGCTGGAATAATTTTCAAACAATTACTGAAATTATTAAATACTGGAATCATCAATTAAAACTTCACCCACACACACACATATATTTCCTTCATGGGTAAAGAATTTATAGTAATTTTATTTTAATATATTTTATTGATTACACAAACAAAAGCTTTTACTTTACACTTTTTTACAAAATAATTCAGAAATATCCTCTGCTGCGTCAATAATCTTAAAATCAAATTTGTTAGTTTAATATTTTTTTTTATTATTATTTTGATGTAATTTAAAGAAACTTATAAAATACGAACGTCGATAATATTTTACTGAATAAAGAGAATAGTATTATGCATTCAATTGCATTTGTTATAAAACTATATCTGAAAACATAACTTCCAGTGCTGAGCGGTTTTTACTTTTTAATATAAAAAAAGAGATTTTTCAAATTAAGAAGAAATTCGAATACTTTGTTTCGAAACGAACACGTTCGTTGTTCTATGAGGAGAAAGTACAGATATTATTTCTAGAGAATAAGCACAATATAAATTTTCTTTTCTAATTGCCCTTATTTTTTTAATAAATAAGAAAATTATGACAAATATGAAATTTTATACGTGAAATTGGTTTTAAATGTTTGATTGGGTCTTGCAGTGTAATTAGTTTTTAAAGGTTTAAAGCAATAAAAAAAATAAGAATTGCACAGGATAAATAAAAAGATACATACTTCCCGATAAATTATTTAAACGGCTAGTTTTAGCGGTAATTTCAGCTGATAAAGCTGCATATTGTTGCTCGAACGATTCCATGAGCGACGCCATCTTTGCGAATCAAAACAAAACTGAGTTAAAACGTCAATAATGCCAATATTCACATGTCATTGCAAAGAAAAACAGAATGACTCATAAAATAATTTTTACAAAATTAGTTTTATGATCAAATTTAACTGGTTATAATTGGATTTAATTTTATTCATATCATTTTTAGCTTTAAAAAGTGCAGTGCGATATGCTGAAAAATCTTTTGTAAATTATTTCAAAATAAAGATTTAAGGATAGAATAGACTTATCTTTTTGATGTATTGACTGGTCAGCGCCTGTGTAAATAATGACTTGGAAATGAGTAATCAAAGCGATTATTTTGCAGCTGTTTCTTATCCTTTTTTTAAGTTAGCATCAATCATTGAAAATTTTAATGGATGGGTTTTTTTTTTCATTATCATTAACAGCAACACTGTTATTAACAATCATATAAACCATTTGGCTTCTATATTAAGAACTCCTATGATGATTTGTATTCAACTTGAAAATCCATGATGCCCATTTACAATATTTCGTTTACGTTAAGAACCAAATTGGAAATACATTTTTTTAGTAATAAATATCAGCTTCTGTGTTCATCATCCATGGTTACTACCCTTCTAAATAATTAAATTGCTGACCTATTTGTTTGTTTGAAGAAATCATAATACAAGAAATATTCAAATAAGTTCACTTTGGACCGACTCAAAGAATAGATCTTTGAGTGCTTATATTAGCATCTTTCTTCAAAAGTTACCACTGAAGAACTGGCTTAGTGAGTATTGGCTGTGAAAATTGTGAAATTACAGATGAACTATGATGCACAAAACTACTCAAATACGGATCAGAATATATGGTCAGAAAAAGATTAGTTTCGAACTCAAATAGCCCTTAAAATTATAATTGAAATGCGATCGCTACTATATTGAATAATATTCTAATATTTTTACTAATTAATACTAAGCTGTATTTTATTCTTGCATATTTTAAAACGAAGAAGTTATTCACTGTTTTTAAAAACAGCAGAAATTTTGCTTAATTCTTTAAATTAATTCTGCTTTTACGTTACATTCTTCAGAAAAAGTCCCCTTGAATGATTAGCTGGTATTATCTGCAGTAGCGGGTAGATGATTCTATTGTTGTAACCATTCATCAATTCCTTTAAATGAATAGAAAATTCAAATCATATGAAAAAGAATATCAAGGATAATGATCTACTTCCCATATGATATAATACAATTGATGTAACTCATTTCACTCTTCAGAATTGAAACAGTTGATGATTTCTTCTTTTAATTTTCTTAGAATTTAATTTTCTTAGAAAGGTATTGAAATAAAAAATTGATAACAAAATTTGCTATGGTAAATTAATTAAAAAATTTAATTATATAAATAAAAATGAGTCTTATATAAACTCACAGATTTCCTCACCTTTCTGCTCATAAATATGGTGAAACATAAAGAAGTTATTAAAGACTGTTTCATAAACGATGAAAGAAAGAGTAAATTTTTTAAAATATAAATTATAAACTATTATAACTCTCCATTTAGAGAACAGATTATTTTATTGTTATTGTTATAATTATAATTCAAAGAAAATATAAAAATGTTAAATATTTCTATATATTAGCTTCCTCGATATCCTTCACAGCGTTTCATTTAAATGTGTATCATACTTTAAAAATTATTAATAAGCAAAAAATTAGCTTGTTGAAATCTAAAAAGTGATATTCTCTAGAAGTTTTCAATGAGATTTAAAATTGTTAGCAGGAAAAATATTCATATTTTAATTAAAGTAATGCATTTGATAATTGGATTTTGTATGGTATATTTATTATTTTTCTCAAAATTATTATGTATCGTATAATAGTATTTTTTTTTTCAATTTAACCATATGTATTTTTAAGAATTGTCCTTATTTGCGTGTGCGTTTGTATTTCATAAAAATTAATTGTTAAATATATTTCTGTATTCTTCTATAAGACGATTACACTATATTAAAAATAATATATTTGATACTATGATTAAAATATTTGTAATATAATAATTATTTAAAATTTTTCATACAAAGATTGAAATGTTAGAAAGGGTTAAATGAAAGTTTTGTGGCAACTACATAATTGCGATTAGCTGGTTCACCGGAAATATTGTTTGTACTTCATTCCAAATAAGTTTCGTTCACATGACTTGAAATTCAAATCAAATCAAATCGCGTTAGACATTGAACCCATGTTATATTACTTTATATCTGTTCTATTTATTGTGTATTCAGCTTTATTCACAATTTTTTTTGTACTCAAAAAGAGCCTCTCGAAACGCACAAATCTATGAAAAGACCTGACTATACAAACTCCTGCTTTTACAAATATTTACTTTTGGTCATCAAGTTGCATGATTTTTTTCATCCCACATGCCTTTTTAATTTTAGAAAAAGAAAGTGTTCTCTTCTTATGGGTCTTCTTTATTAATTAGTAAAATGCAGTAGTTAAAGGGGGGGAATAAACGACAACATCTGAGCATTTCTCTTGTAAAGATTGGAATATTTATGCAAAGAGGGATATCATATTTTATTCTGTTTTATAAGAATTTCTGAAAACAATAAAGTTTTGAATGCGCACAGCGCTCCCGGCCTTGCATAAAAGTGAATAGCGTGTTAGTAACATGGAATTATTTACTACCTTGTTTATTTGTTAGAGAAAAATTGTTTGGGTAGGTTTTTGCATTTTTTTCTCTCATGTACATATTATTGCTTGGGGTACTCGGTCTTATGCATAAAGGTCCACTTGCTGTCTGAAGCTATAACAACGTGGCAAATTTGTCAAATTACCAATGATATAATAATTTGAGATGTTCTAAAGAGAGAGAGATGGATAAAATTTCATAAATAAGTTTTAAAAAACATCTGTGAAGCTGTATAATAATAAAAATGTGTCGTATTTTTTTAAATCCTATTTAGTTCGGATTAATGTTTTGAGGAAACTAATTTCATTTCAGAAAACAATCATATTAACCCGTTAACTGTGGAATTTAGTTTCAAAAGATCACCACAGGGAGCGGAATTAAAAACAAGCAACGACGTGTATAGACGTCGAACGCAGGGCAAATGGTACTGTTACACATTTTACGAAAAACGAGGAAGGATTACATTTTAATTTGTGAAATAAACTAACAATTCGTTTCTAAATACGTTATTCTTTACTAAGAGCTTGAAAATTGTCAAAAAATAACAAAATACATAAGCAAGGAAAATTGAAGATAGCAAGAATAAACAAGAAAAATAAGGAAGTAGTTTACAAAATTCCAAGCTATGTATGTGTTTTACGTTTCAAAACATGGTACTACGCAAAGTGCGACTTCACAGGGCGTACACCAAAGCTCAGGGGGGAGGGGGGCTCGCGTATCAAAAAAGATTTGATATGCGATCTCCCCTAAATAAGAAATACATAGCGGTCGTATTGGTAATCTAAAGGGAACATATCACAAAATAATGTTCGTATTACATTTTATTGAGATTTCTAGTTTTTATAGTGAATGGAAGTATACACGTTAACCGCACAGTAGTAAAGGTTTGGTCCGGCGTGTATACACATCGACCGCACTTAACTGGTTAATAAAGTTAATAGTATTTTCTGTAAGAGGAGAAAAACACATTTTTTAAAACCTTTTTAAAAAAGTATTATAAAAATTATGTATTTAGTTTTGTTTCTTAAAATAAGTCCTTATAATTTTTTAAATAAATTAATGTGTTGCTGACTGTCTAATTATCGGGATAAATTTTAGGGTATCGTGTAGCAAATTGTTTGATTTTTTTTTTTACCAGACTGATGAATTGATTTATAATGTTTTCTTAAAAAGTAATGATCAGGAAATCTGAAACATATTTTGGTATGTTAAAACAACTATAGAAATATCTTAAAAGTCATACAGCATTCTTTCTTTCCTATTAAATTTTTAAAATAAACTGAATACTTTTAATTTTAAAAGCAATAGTAAGTCGATTATTTTTGTTTGTTTCAGTTATGGTATTTTTAGCTATATTTACTATTTCCTTAAAAATAAATATTTAAAGATTAGATTCTGTATTTCAAAGTCATTTATAAATTTACATTACTACTTTGAAAAAATAAAATTTAAGATTCGAATTCTTAGAAAAATTTCTGACCTTTGATTTACAATGGCAAATGGAAATAATTTTGTGAACACTAGTTAATTATATATTAGGTAGCAATAAAATGTAGAATAATCTAGTAGAGAATAAAAATACACAATAACAGAATAAAAACGTGTAATCACTAAAATGTGTTTTCTGTTGTGAATTTCATCGGGTAAAATCTAATGAAATTTAGTTTGTAGCTCAATTAAAATGTTATCAATGCAGTTGACGCTGAATAAGATTTGTATGCCTTATAAAGAAGGTATGAAAAATTTTACATCTATTCTTTCTATTCGTGTTGGATGGAAAAGAAAAAGGCTCTTTGAATTCTAATGTCAAGAATTTTATGGGTAGTTGAAAGAATTTCCTCAAGTCAAAAGTAGCAAAAAATTACTTTTTATATAAATATTGTTTTTTCTTCATGATAGAATAATCAATCAGGAATAAAACTTCCCATATTATCAACAAAAAAAAAATGTCAATAATTATCCTCTTGGCGAAAAGATATTGTATATTGGCGACGGGTTTCATATGATGTGCTTGGTGAAGAATATCTCGAAGTAATTTTTGGACGTGTTTTCAGTAACCTTGTGATTACAAGCCCTTCCTTTCTTCACACCCTTCTTTTGTTATATTTTGTTACAGCTAATGCAATGACGTAGCAGCAGAAGATGTAAGGGAACGTAGATGCCTAGGGCGACCAATCAGAAACCTAACAGAGCTCTTAGGTTTCTGAAGTCTTAGAGAGAACTCTAATTGTGCTTCTCCATTACCTTAGCGTTATAATCCATGCCAGTGTTAAATGTACTGAAATTTATAGATACAATATCAAGAAGGCACCATTGCAATATAGTAGAACCTGTACTGTATAGGTGAAGTCATTTTTTTTTAGAAGTCAATGATAATAAAGAGGAAAAAAATTAAAGATAGCCAAGTGTAAAATCCTCTCTAAGTCATTTGAGAAGACAAAATCAATTCATGCTCCAGACACTACTTACTCCCACTATTCTGAAACAATCGTCACATTTAGCTTTAAAAAAAGAAAAAAAGAATCTACATTATATTCTTATTTTCTCACACGGAAGAAAAAGAATTTATAACCATCAACAATTAGATCGATTAGATTTTATTCGATTCTCTCATTTTCACTTTTCAAATTCATTTAAAAAAATTTGTCTATCTATTTTTGGACACGATAACAAAATAAATAAATAATGCACTGAGGTAGAAGGATTCGGCTTAAATATCCAAACTGTAGATTCCTATCAAATGCAGAACAACCTATCTACTTGACTCGTAGTGTGCACGTAAACTAAACTACAATAGCTAAAACACAAAGGTTATACTGATGAAAGTTATCATGCCTTTATATCATCAAAATTGCAGACATGTTTTAAATTTTGACAAATTCTAAGTTGACTAACTGTCGGTATGTTATTTATGTGTATGCAACACCAATAGCTTCAAAAGCAACATATTTTATAAAGGAAATTCCTTACGTGAATTTTCTTTTTTGGCACAATGGCATAGCAGCCGAGGCAAGAGGTTACAGTTGTCCTTATTGCCGTTCTTAAGCAACTGAAACGTAAATATTGGGATCTCCATCGAGACAATACGTCATTGTGTTGAAAGTATTACTTTAAAGCTAAAATAAAATAAATAAAAAGTAGAAGAAATGATAGCATGCCCCAAAAATCATTTACATATAAAACCATTATTGATGATTTTTCAAAGTGGTTTGGAAGAAGAGAGGAAATAATATTGTACCCTGGGTAATACTTACTCCACCTGCTTTCTGGCACAGAGGTAGAGCGTCTTCCTCGTGTTCTGGGAGTCTCGGGTTCGAGTCCCGGTTCGGGCATGGTTGTTCTTCTGTGTGCTATCTGTGAGATGTGTGATTGTGCCCCCCTGTAAAAAGGGACTGAGCAAGCAAATGTGGCGAGTGTGTGTAGCTAAGTCGTACTCTTGGCTCTAGATGGCACTACTTCAAAAAACAAACAAACAAGAGACGTTCCTTTCGGCTTAAATCTGCTACTGTATCAGCGGGGGGCTTGTCCATAGGAGAGTGTCATAAGTCACAACACAATAACTACTTACACCTGTTACATTTCTGTCCTAACCTCATAATTACAGACGGGAATGAAATTTTGAACCCAATCGATACAAAGAAAAAAAATGTGTTCAATTGCTTTCATCCTGTAGTGAAACTTAAAACATGACATTTATAGCAGTATACATACATAATACACCATAGAGCGGATATTTATAAGATTGTCAAGAGAAGCATACTTTTTCTAATTTCCTTTTTTTTTCTTGACTCATTAAACTACTCGATTTTTCAATAGAATCTGTTAAAATGTTTCATTTAAAGTGCTTTTTTTATTTTTTAGTTTTATATTATTTGTTGCGAGACTTCAACTTTTTAGACTGTTCTTGTACAAATGATTGACATAGCATTCACCTTAAAAATAAATAACACGTCTGGCATCTAGAATCCACTTTTGGATTTCTAAATCTATGATCTATAAAAACATCAAAACATATTTCAAGAAAATGTTCAAAGTTTATATAGTAATCGCAATCACAGTTGCACGTCAGCCTTAGTACTTATATGACTTCCTATTTCGGAATCAGTGTTATCATTTTTTTTAAATTTTGAAATCTATTTTGAAATTTGTTACTATGTATTCTATTTTAAAGTCCCAATGACGTGTAAATGGCAAAGGGTTTTTTAAAGTCTTGTCTTGAAACCGGAATACAGAAGCGTCTCACCTATGAACCAATATTGTTGCATCTTGTTTTATCTTTGGCTTCCTTTGCTGATAAAAAGGAATTAGTAAGAACTGTTTCACGTGTGATTACAATGGAAACTGATAATCGTTCAAGGTTCACATAACGATAGATTTCAATCGAGGTCGGCACAAATTATCTTTGGCTCTATTACAGAAGTGTGCATTACAGATTGGTGGAGAATTTCATTCAAAATTATTGAATTATATGGCCAGTTTTACGTCCTTCTAAAAGGTAAGAATATGTCTTTAAATATCCATTCAAAATAATTTCAAGCAGTGATTGTTATATATTTACTAATTTTACAAATAATGTTCAGTATAAAAGAAGGAATTAGTAATCTTGAATGAATCAGTTTACTATCTATGATTATTCTTTATGTAGGAGTTGTTGTAAAGTGATAGCTCTACTTTTTTTGCAAAGTGATAGTTGGTTGTAAAGTGATAGTTTTACTTTTTTTATGGCCCACTATTTGACAAATTTGTGGTTTTAACGATAGAAATAATAGATAAATTGCTGAAGAGAGACAGAACTCACAATAATGTTTCTTCCTACCAAATACATACAATATCCGTTCAAAATTATTTCATGCAGTGATTGTTATATATTTATTAATTTTACAAATAATATTCAACATAAAAGAATGAATTAGTAATCTTGGATTAATCAATTTACTATCTATGATCATTATGTAGGAGTGGTTTTTAAAGTGATGGCTCTACTTTTTTATGGCATACTATTTGACAAATCTGAGGTTTGAACGATAGAAATAATAGATGAATTGCTGAAGAGAGACACAACAATGTTTCTACATACCAAATACATACAATATCCGTTCAAAACTATTTCAAGCAGTGATTGCTATTTACTTACTAATTTCATAAATAGTTTTTAACATAAAAGAATGATCCAATTTACTGTCTATGATCATTATGCAGGAGTGGTTTTTAAAGTGATGGTTCTACTTTTTTATGGCATACTATTTGACAAATCTGAGGTTTGAACGGTAGAAATAACAGATGAATTGCTGAAGAGAGACAGAACTCACAACCATATTACTTCATACCAAATACATACAATATCCGTTCAAAATAACTTCAAGCAGTTGTTGTTATATATTTACTAATTTCATAAGTAGTTTTCAACGTAAAAGAATGAATCAATTTACTATCTATGATAATTATGAAGGAGTAGTTTTTAAACTGATAGTTTTTCTTTTTTTATGACATACTATTTGGCAAATCTGAGGTTTGAATGATAGAAATAATAAATGAGTGGCTGAAGAGAGACAGAACTAACAACAATGTTTCTTCATACCAAATATAAGCATACTGAGTGAAATTATGTAGATTTTTTTGATAATCATTATGAAAATAATCAATGGATGTAGAATAATGCAAGTGTATTTAAAAGTGTCTTTTGTTATTTGTAGTGAAATACTTTATTTTCAAAAGTTAAAACGAACCTATCAACTTTCCTTTTTATTTTATGGTTTCAATAATGCTGAAATTCAGCTCCGAATAATAGGATTCTAACTTTCATCTTAGATAAAAATTTCAACTTTTTGAATTCTGTGCATTGATACTTTCAGTAATGAAAGGCATGGGAAATAATCTTAGTCGTCTGCTTATATGGCGGTAGGATATGCAACCTCCTCATATTTTAATAGCTCATTTTTCATATTATGTATCATCGAATACTGCAAACAAACAAAAAAAATTCGTCATTTTCCTCATAATTTTGAGCTGGGTCTCTAATTTTTAAGACAAAATTATTTTTCGAAGTAATGCCACAACTTGCATCTGCAAATATTGTCAGACCTGACATTTTTTTATTTGAACAGATCAGTTGAATTAATAAATTTTAAATTTAATTTGTAAATTGATGGTTGGTAGCATTCAATTCAAAAATTACTTATAACATAGGTATTTCACAAATTTGATTGATACCTCGAAATTATATGGGATATATTTAACCACTTCACATGCAATGACGTCTCTGACACGCGCTTCAAGTTATCGAATTATTAATTTTAAATCTGCAATTAAGCGAAAGTCAGTGATTTAAAATGCCAGAATCACTTAGAATCTTTTCGATATCTTAAAACTCGTTACATTATTATAGGAATTAAAATAACAATAAATGTTCAAGATTGAATGTATCATCTAATTAGGAAGTTAAATAAATTCGTATGTCAAGTGGTTAAAAAATTTAAACCAAAAGCGATTCATGTCTATAAAACCGAATTGACAATCATAAACCATGCCGCTGATTGAAAATAAAAGAAAATTGAAACCTACTTAAAAATTTGCCATTTTCTTTGGAAAAAAATACAAATGAATAATTAAAAAAAATTATGGAATTTAAAAGAAATCGATTAACAACGATGCAAATGCCGACGAAAGTATTGCGACAAAATGCAAAACAAACAAACAGTGAAATAGTTTTGCGGTTTAGGAAGCTGTAATGCAACGAGCTTGTACTTGTATTGGTGCCAGAATTTTTTAAAACAAGCTATGAGTTTAATTAACTCAACTTGCTCTGTTGGGACTCATAAAAATTAGAAAGAGAGAGAGAGAAAACTCAGCGAATTTTAACTTATCTCAAATTCATTTCATGATAGTTATTTTAATAATTTGTTTTCGTATTTTGTAAAATTTGCGGATTTTAGATCCAATTGGATTAATATTTACATTCATGTTTACTAATAGTGCTTTCATTGCTTTTTCATAAAATTTCAATTCAAAGCCACATGTGCAGAATTCCCTGTTATAGTGGGTAATATATGCAATTTTTTTTGTTATAAAATAGATTATTTTAGGGAAAAAAGTAAACTGACTGAACCAAAAAGAGCTATTCTCGCTTCACACTGAGAGATCGCAATCAATGAATACTGAAAATTCTTCAGTGAATTTATTGTTGCAAAATTCCTTTACATGCACGGAATTAACAATATTCTCATCAATGAATATCCATTTTTGAACAATGAATGATGCAAATTATCATAATCATATTGTATTTAGAAATAATTTTTATTTTGGAACACAAACAAATTGCATAATAAAATAATAATTTCATACATAGATTGCATTATTGCCACTTTTGGAAAATCAGCACTAGAGTAATATGAAATGCACCTTAGAAAATTATTATTACCATAAAAGAAATTTTTGATTAAAATCAAAAGAATGGCTAAAATGGCTGAAAATAAGTATATATACATATATTATTGAACTCTCAGAAATACCTGTGAACCACTAAGTATCACAAGGGGCTTACAGAAGTAGATAATACATTACATAAAGACAATACATACAGAACAGCTACTCAAGTAATCACCTATGTGCTCATCATGCCACAGTGAATTGATAGTTTATCACATTTTGAATTAAATGCCCAGCTTTTGACACCCATCGACAACAACTTTTTCATTCATCCAAAGTTACTCTCCCAGAATTGCTGGTAAAATATTACCATCCCAACATTTTTAAATTTTTAATTGCTACACGTATTTTACCATATATTTAACTTAAAAGTTTTCTTTTCTTTTTTTTTTCAAATTTTTTTACTAGACAAAGATGTTATATTTCGCTTTCATCTGTATTTTAGCTGCTTTTCATTAGCTTCTGAATAAACATTTTGATTTTATATCAATCTTCAAATATCAACTACTCTGTACTTTTACCATACGAATGGCGCAGTATCTCCAAGATTGACTCTTGAACCAAAAAAAACCAAATCAACCAACCAATCAAATCACAGGACGCCTTGCATAGCCCTTTTTTAGAGGCGCCCATTCAAACATATCACAGATAGAACAACCATGGCCGAACCGGGACTCGAGCCCAGGACGCATAGATCAAGAAAAGAAATTAAACTTATTTATGGGGGAAATTACTGAAGTTGAATCGTCGCCTAGATTGATATCATAACCTAATTTCTCTTAAATATTTAAGCAACAAAAAAGCAATTAAAGAAGTAAGGTTCGCATTTGGAATAATTTATTTTAGAAAAAATATGTTTCATAAATGCAGTTAGATATCATCAGTTAACAAAAGATTAATGGATCTTATTCTGTTTAAATGCAAGCAGAAAATATGTTATTATAACCTCAAAAATGGAGCCTGTTTGGCTAACCTTTTTACAATGATTTTATTAGATTAAGGATGAGATTAAAAGAATTTTTATCGCTTTTATTAAATTGTAAAAAAATATCTGAAATGGTCTGTTTAAATTGATAGTAATGTTATCTTAGAAATAACCCTTAAAGAAATCATAATTACTTGTGATTTTCATGAATTATAAAAAGCATGCAAGGCTAAAATGAGGGGCAGTGGATAAAGATATTAAGGCTTGTTTTTTAAACATAAGGTTACTTTTTTGATATCACATGTAAGAAGACGAATATAAAATAAATAATAAAGGTTAAAAAATAATATCTTGAGTCCTTTATGCGCTTATAGGAATACGAGAATAAAAAAGAGGCAACTTTTGATTTGTTCACATTTGAAAAAAACAATGATCCAAGCTGAAACCAATTTTTATTATTAAACCAATAAAATAAATTTTTTATGCCAGTATTTTTATTTCAAAGAGTATGTCAAAAATGAATTATATAGAAGGTAAATTAATTACAAAAAAGTTTGCTACTTTTTTATTTTATGTAAAAAATCAACCTTGACCTTATTCTGTTTAAAGACTCTATATTATGAAGCACAGTTCGTTAATCAAAATAATCAAAAGTGTTTGATATTAATTGTAATATTGGTGATAGTGATAAAAGTTTTCATTTTCATAACATCCTTCTAAAATATGTCTTGTTTCTTTAATCAAAAGGTATGTATTTATTTTTAATCTTTGTTTCCGAAATCTTACTTCCAAAGGATTTTCACTACACAACTTACGATTTGTATTATTGGAATTTTCTTTTCATACCTTGCTATTATATTTAGAAATCTTAAGCATGAATAATGTAGTAAGATATTCTTTCTATGGAGAGAGTTCTTTTGGTATTACATTCTCCTGACAAATTTGCTGACGATGTAATCTGACAGTTAATGATACGTTATTTGACGTTGTATTGTAATAATACAGATGCTGTATTGAATGAAATTTGAGTATTTGTAGATATTCACGGGCTTGGTTTACTTAGTGATTTAAATAAGGAGCAGAATTCAGCTTTATTATCTGCAAAATATTAAATACAAAACAAAACCAACAAAAAAAGAAAGAAAATAAATTACAGCTATTGGTCATTTTGAGCTTAACATTGAAATAAAAATATAAATTAGCTCACACATTAAGAAATCGAGAATTTCTATTAAAACTACGTGTCAATGACCTCGTGACTTATTGATGATCAAAATCGAAAAGCGTCACCAGATTTGTAATAAAACGCTTAATAAATCGCATTCTTAAAAATGTTACCTTAAAATAGACTTCAAATACATGTATATTTTTAAATAATATAATTTTTATTTAAAATGTAATGCTAGAAAATTAATATTTCCTGTCTTGATTTTTAATCAAATAATATCCCCCCGATTCAAAATTAGAGTTCAATTTCAATATTTAAAAGTGCAATTAAAGCGTTTTCCAAAATTTGAAACTGTCTCTTTGTATTAATGACACTAATAATAATGTTAAGATAATTTGGATTAAGAAAAACGATTGAATTCATAATGAATTTGCGAAGTTAATTTTTTTTTGAACTCAATCAAAGTTTTCAATAAAATTTGCTGCATTGTGATTTAGCTCATTCAATTAGATTTTTGCATCAATCAAAAATGTGTAACTGATTCTGATTTCAGATAATTTATATAAATGAGTAAATATCAAAATAATTTTTTATTCCAGATTAATTCTTAGAGATTGAACCTAAATTTTATTTTATCTTGAATTTTGTTCAAAATCTATGTACATGGTAGTACAAAGTTTATTGTTTGTTACTCATTAATATTTACTGTCATCGGTAAATTATTCATAAAATATAAACACAAAACTATTATTATTCCAGGATTTCAGTCATATGTAAATCTAGTTAATTACTTAAGAAATTAATCCATCCAAGTGATATTGATTGTTTGCTAAAAAATTTAGAATACTAATTTTAAATTCCATTCAAATATCCAGCTAGCTTTGTTCTCTAACAAATAAATGCAAGTATCTTTGTTCCTTCAAAGACATACGATTCTTAACATAGGTGAAATTAAACTTTTACTACAAATATGTTTTTGAGCTTTAAACTCGCATACTTAATTAGCCCCGTGAATACAAAAGATTTTGAACTATAAAACTTTTTAAAAATTAATCATATCTCTTGGTGAATAATGTTAACGGAACTACCATGAAAAATTTTTCAAAATCAATAGCTGATAAAAATGATACATTTTTTCTTGAATTTTACATTCATGAAAAGTTGTCTAAAATTGAGATCAAAATTATACTTTCTTTCGGTTTATGTGAAAATTATTTCGGTAGTTTTTCCAGAAAAGAAAAAAAATCCAATTGCTTCATAAATAATTGCAATTGTAGCTTCTATCATAAGTATATCAACAGTTTAACGTCCCAGAAAAAAAAACTCTACAAATATTCTACATTAACTTTTTGAAGCTTACCTAGCGTTAAAAAGATTTCATTAACACTTTGGTGACCGGCAATTTTACACAGAAACTACGTCATGTCACCGTCTACCTTTTTGTAATTGAATATGAAAGTAAAACGTTCTAAAAAAAACTCCAATGAATTTTGTTGAATTAGAACATCAAAAAGTTCTTCGCCGATACGTTCCGTCATGGTTGAAATGTTTGGAATTTTACTAAAATTCTAATAAAAATGTAAATACTAGGAAAAGTAATTTTTCTGTTATAGAGCGGACAAGACTAAACACGATACGCCAAGTTTTTGCAATGTTCTATATCGCCTTCGGTGTTATAAATTGAAACAGATAATGCAAGTGCAATGGCGAGTTAACTCGTCACCGGTCAACAACGTTTGGGCATGAAAAGACGAGTTAACTCGTCACCGGTCAGCAAAGTGTTAAGTAAACACAATTTGCTTATCCGACCTTGTAACTACTAGAAAAGATTCTCGTTCAGTCTGACTTTAAAAAGATAAGATAATTTCATTACATTTAACCTCTCACTTTTATCAATTACATTTATGAAATGAAATCTAAATATTTTATAGTATTACATTCTTTTGGAAGTGAAAGGAACACGACGATTTACAGTCGGAAAAATATTTTGATTCTATTTCCATTTCATACTTGATAAATTTTTGAAATTCAATGCCGTTAATGTTATTTGAAAAAATAAATTTATTAAAAATTTTTCAAAGTAACATAATCTAATCATATTTTTCTCTGATTTTATTCAAAATAATTTTATTCGAATTTTTAAAAATAATTCTATACATAGTATGAAATGAAGTCTCCTGAAAACTTCTGTATGTTTGAACCTCAAAAAACTCGAGAAATAGTTAACCGCTTAACTGTTTTGCCCGAGTGCAATTCGTGCATCGATTTATCGAATTTTGATAATTATAAGCTAAAAATGAAGCATTTATAACGATTATTATTCAATATTAAAATTACTTCGAATACATAGATAAGTCAAGTATTCAATGGATTTCCATTTATATGAAAATAAAAATATATTCTTATAATAAAGATGTCATCCTATTAGATAGCAAAAAAATTTTTAACAATTAAGTGGTTAATGGATATTGAAGATATTTATGCCATTTTGTAGAGCATTTATTGGGAAAGGTTTTAGCGCATGAAAATTAAATCAAAATAAAAAAAAGGAGTTTTATAATAGCGATTTTAACTTTCACTTATCCGCGAATGTGTGAAAACCTCAAACTGCACTTGTGCAAATAGTAAGAGTTGTGGTATGCATATGCGATAAATTTCTTTGACTGGAAGATGAAAGAAATGTTCGATTAGCGAATATCAGAGAAATAATGTCCACACTTAGGGAAGAAGAGTATTTTGATGAGTGACATAACCGTCCTTTTTTTAAAAAAAGAATGAATCTCTGGAGGAGTGACATGAGTATCTGTGTTTTGTCAATGGACGTCTCATATTTTAATCTTCTTAGCAGTCTAAATATATTTGAATGCCGGGTTTCTGACATAGAGGTAGCGTATCTTCTTCGTGTTCTAGAAGTTCAAGGTTCGAGTCCCGGTTCGGGCATGGTTGTTCTTCTGTGTGCTATCTGTGAGATGTATGACTGTGCCCCCCTGTGAAAAGAGGCTGTGCAAGCAAATGTGTATGAGTGTGTTGCTAAGTCCTACTCTTGGCCCTCGTTGGTGCAATGTTCAAAAACAAGAGACGCTCCTTTCTGCTACTGTATCAGCGGGTAACATAAGTAACAACAACAACATATATCTGAATGTGTGCTTTGGAGATAGTTTTGTAGCTGTTTTTGTAAATTTCTAAATATACTTTTATGTTTGTTTAATGTTGCGCAACATGCCTATGTCATATCGGGGGGAGGCTAGACTTAAGATTAAAGCTTAATATTCTTCTCTGAAGCTACACCATTGGCAACGCCGTGTCTATACTGTTAGTAAATAATATATTAAAAAACTATTTAAGATTAAATGTAGAGATGCAATGATGCATGATGTCAGACAGAAGTTCGGAAACGAGTTACTTTTTCGCCGTTAACAGGGTTTTAGTGATCTAACTCTTTTAACTTCACTTGAAGATAATGCCAAGGTACTCGAGCACATGTGCAGCTTTTGACACGAGTAAGCATTCTACAAAGATCTGATTCGTTATCAGCAGATAAAATTTGATTCAACAGATCTCTACGATTGTTCAAATTTTTCAAGGAAAAAAAATCAGACTCTGTGTGTAGGCATTGATAAACTTTAAACGAAGAATCATTTTTTTGTGCATTTTTTATTTCTAAAATCAAAATATCATATCTCTACATTTTCTTATATTATTTTACTTTAAACTTTTTGTTGGAAGTAATAAAATTTGTCAAAATATAATTTTTATTTTTAATATATTTTTAAAAAGATATTTTTATTAAAAGTGGTTAAAAAAAGTAAAAAGTAAAAAAGTAAAAAAAAAGTTTTATTAAAACTTTTTTTCACTGAAATAATAAAAAATAGGCTTTAATATTTAGATTTTTTTTTTTTTTTGTAAATTGCTCTAAATTATTCATAAGACTTCAATTTAAGAAAAAAAAATGGAATTCGAAGTTTCAAAAGGCATTGTAAACAAACAAACAAAAAAGGCATCTTTAAAAAAATAAATAAATAAGACTTAAAGGATATCAAAGATTCTAAATTTTACTAAATATTATATGAAAAGCTGTCTTATTCTGAAGTTAAATTTAGTCCTATTGTATAATTAAATTAATAAGTTCTATTAAAGTTAAGTCGTGTAATAATAAGTCAAAAGATTTATGCTATCATGTTAACAACTATATTATTTTTCAAAATTCCGAATAACTCTTATATAATACAAATACTGTTATGACGATATTAATTGAACAATATTTTTCTTTTTTTCGTATTAGTTAATAAAATGAACTGTGATAATTGTGCATGATTTCTAAATCCTTTTCGTAATTGGTATATAAATTAAAAAAAATATTTAAGGAAAATTGGCATAAGAAAAAAGTATTATTTGCTTCATAAAATATCGAGAATAAAACTTTATTATGTAGTTTTTAAAATATTTTAATAAAGTGTAAGAGATGCATTGTCCAGAATACAATTCTTTAAAAAATTAAAAATTTAATATTTTGTATTCTAAATAGAATTGCTTTCACAATCGTTTAGAGAAGCAATATAGTCTTAAGTATTCTCCTTAGAATGAAAAATGAATCCTATTAAAAAGAAAATTATGAGCCTATGATAGATTTTACATATCGAGATTTGAGTAAAATACGATTTTGTTACTATCTTTTTTTATTCTCATCACGGTCCTTTCCTACTACATTCAAATACTCCATTGTGAAAATTTAAATGTAAGCTGTCAAATTGGTCTAATAATCCACAAAGAAATTTTAAATGTGATTTGTCAAATTGGCCAAATAGTTCACTATGAAAATTTAAATGTGAGTTGCCAAATTGATCTAATAGTCCACTAAGACATTTTAAATGTGAGTTGCCAAATTGATCAAATAGTCCACTATGAAAATTTAAATGTGGGTTGCCAAATTGGTCTAATAGTCCACTAAGAAATTTTAAATGTGAGTTGCCAAATTGGTCAAATAGTTCACTATGAAGACTTAAATGCGAGTTGCTAAATTTTTCTAATAGCCCACTATGAAAATTCAAATGCGAGATGCCAAATTGGTTTAATAGTCCACAATGAAATTTTAAATGTGAGTTGCCAAATTGGTCTAATAGTTTACCATGAAAATTTAAATGCGAGTTGCCAAATTTGTTTGATAGTTAACTATGAAAATTTAAATGTGAGTTGCCAAATTGGTCAAATAGTCCACTTTGGAAATTTAAACGCGAGTTGCCAAATTGCTTCTGACTAATCTGGAAATGGTTGCCCTAGAGAATCTTTTTGTGAGGACCTAAGAGATTTTTAAAGCAAATAATTGATTAATGTAATATAATTTTAATGAAATAAAGAAAAAAAGCTATAAAAGAATGCTAAAATAATTAAGAAAAAGAGAATAAAATGTAAAAAAAAGGAACATTTTATTTTAAAATTCTAAGATTATTGCTGTTGATTCTACATTTTGTCTCCTACCCACTTTCGGTGTAGGGAAGGAGAATATCGCGGTCACAGGGTCATATATGTGCTTGTTTTGTATATTTTGATAATAATTCTGACGATACGATGCAAGACTGAATAAACGATTATTTCAATATGAAAATTCCGAAGAAACTTAATGTATCAGAAAGTGTTATAATAATTTTAAAATGAGCCTTTTATGATTTAAACATTCTATTAATTGAATAAATGATGAAGAAAAGGGGTGGATAATGAAGCTTAATTGAGAATAACCAGCATAGTTATAAAAGAATCAGATAACTCATGACACTTCAAATGTTCTCTAATTTGATACGAGAGATCTCTTGTTTTGTGAGAACTGCGATAAGCCACATCACACCATATTACACTAATCTCTATGCGTAACAACCTTTGGAACCTTCATACGAGGTTCTAAAAATCAACTCAGTTATCTATGAGAGCAAGGAGCGACACAAATAAAAGGAAGCTGTTAAGATAATTCGACACGATAGGCCATTCTATATCAAAGTTCAATTCCTTTATTAGAATTTCACTTTCAAGTACTTCTAATTTTAGATCTATCTTAAAATCAGCCTGAGTAAACAAAATGTATTTGAAGCTTTATTTATTCATACTTATTTTGTAACAACAGGTTGCCAGTGGAAGCAGTTGTTTATTTATTTAGGCAATCGTTTGCAGTAAATTATAGAATCACTATTCTAAAAAAATAATAAAATCACCGGATAACACCTGCGGAGTTCTTGGCGACATCTCTTATCAAATTATTGATATTTTTGTGTACAAAAATATCTGAGGTTTGAGATTATTAATAGCGAGTAATAATCAGAAAGGTTGAAATGAAATCGTAATGATATCGAGAACTTTTTTTCTACCAGTTAGGCCCGGTAGGTGCTTATTTATTTCAATGAATAGTTGCAAAAATGCTAATTTAACATATTAATAAATGTCAATTAATTATAATTCAAGCAATGCATTTCTGTAAATATAATAACCACATAATTTATCCTAAAATTTTTTATCCAATTTCTCTAGCGTAGGCTTTCAATTATTCTACTAAAGTTATCATAAGATTTTAAAATTAAAATACTTTGGATGACATAACTTAATATTTTTTTAAAGTATTATACTTTGATGTAAATCGACTTTCTAGCGAATTCTGCGTCATTCTCAATGAATTAATCAATTCCCTTTAAAATTTTTAGAACGACATCCTTAGCAAAAAATACAAAAAATTCTATTACATAATTTTAGTAATTATTGAAACAATGAAAAAAATCCTACTTTAATTGTATTTAATTTATTTGTATATAAAAGCTCTGTAAATTATGCTGTTATTCTGCTTCTTCCGAAAAAAAAATGTCATGTTTTACATACGTTTTCGGTGCTTGATAAATGGATATATTCAAATTATTTTCACAAAATAATTTTATGTTATTTACGAGTTAGTATTTGACATAGATAGTAGTTAGGATACTTATAATGTATTGTAGCTTAAAAAGTACAGCAAAACATTGAAAATTTATTAAATCAAACCTAACTGAAAATTTATTAAATTATGTATCACTAAAATTTATTAAATCAAGTTTTTCTAAGCTTCAAAAATTCGTATTGCCATTTCAGTAAAAAAAGAAAAGAAAATACTTGATTTTGGATATTATAATTAAAAAATAATAATTATAGCATGAAAAAATTCTATTTTTTTTCAGAATGAATCAACATTTTTAATTAAAAGCACAGTAATAAAATACATTTTGCGTTCGGAAAATGCTTTTTCTTCCGTTTTTCAGTAAAATAATAATCATAAATGACAATATTTTTCGTTTGAATTTATGAGCATCGTAGGTTTTGGAAATCTGAATAAATCGAACATTTCTTGGAAAATCGAAAAAGAAAATAACCAATTATACATTTTCTTGGAAAGCAACATGTGGTATACCACTGTAAAGGATACGAATCGTTTTTCATTTGCACTTTCGAACGAACTTTCAGCTTTCGCTTCTGTCAAATAAAACAAGTTTTGTTTTAAATATCGCTTGTGGTTTTCATACATTTTTGTTGAAAGTGTTAAATTCAGTATGCTCATTCTTACATTTCATGAAATTTATTCTAATTTATGCTCATTTTGATTAAAGTAGAATGTTTCTTATTTATAGTTCTCTATGTAGAATATTAATTCGGAATGCATATTTAATATTTCAGTGAAATAGTACATAAGTAACTTCATCAATCCAAAAAATGGAGGACTACTTACAGTATATTGGCAGTGTGATGGGAGCCGCTGCCTTGTCCGGAGCTGCAGCTGTTGCAACTTCATTCTATATGTCTACATTGCCACCTCCACTCACACCAACAGTTGATTTAACCAAACAGTCTAAAGAATTGCCTGTAAGTACAGTTTATTTTTTTATTACATTTTATTTATGCAATTTCTTTACCATAGATACATTTTACTACTTATTCTAAATTAAATAATACGAATTTTTAGTACCAAACGATATTTGAAAAGTCAAATTTTTTGATGAAATTAATCAGCATTCTAAAGCGTAATAATTAAATCGAGTGAAAATTCGATTAGACGAGTTAACTGTAATTGTATTCGCCTCGGATATGGAAAATTCGATTTAGAATTTAAAAATTAACAGACATTTTTTTTTCTTAGGATGAAATTTATCGAAATTGTTTATTTCAAATTATAAAAAAATATATTATCAAATATTGCAACATCTCAACATTTTAACAAATTCCTTTACTAGTTATTAGATTTATTATAAGTGAATTCACTGATTTTATTTATATTCATTGTTTTCTTTGAATTTTCTCGATTATTCTTTAAAGGTATTGTTCGCGATGGGATATTTTACTCTGCTCAACAATGCGGTGCTTACCGACACAGTTACAGCGTCATTGTTTTTCAAAAAAGTGAATGGAGCTTTCTCAGATCACTATCAAAGTGCTTAAAAAATGGAAATGCGTTATTGTTTCAATCCCTAATACATAAAAAATTAACTTCCGATAAAGAATTTTCACAAGAATTTTCATATAGCATAGTAAAAATTGGCTTACACATCAACTTTGACACTTTTAGAGGTTTCTTTTAAAAAATCGAAAGCCATTCGATTTTCCGGAGTCGTCTCAATAAACAGATTTATATTGACTGACATCTGAATAATAGAAATTCTGCTTTATTTTGGAATTGTACATAGGAAAAGATTTCAAAAATGAAAAAATATTTAATAAATCTATTAAATACAATACAAATGTATTCGAATAATCAATTTGCAAACCGCAACTTTTGATTAGTCTAAATGCTAAAGAAATTGGATTAAATAATCTTTTATTAATTCTACTATGTAAATTCATCTTTAGAGATTAAAATTGAATTCAAAACATGAACTGCTATAGTTTTAGCATACAGCAACAAATTTACAGACAAAAATTTATATTTATTTTAGAACGTTTTGTTATAACAATAAAAATACTGATTAATTTTAATGATCAACCAAGAAAAATTACGTTTTGGCGAAAAGACGATAATTATCTTTCTCAATATTTTTAATATTTTGTCTCTTATACATTGGCATTTCTTTCATTTGCAAATGATTTACGAATTTATTAACTTTTAATTTTTTTTGAAATTGCTTCTAATTTTACAGGTATAATAAAAATTATTGCAAAATATCACTGAATACGTTTTATTTAACATGACTTTTGAATCCTTTGCATTGCCGTTACACTTTAGGGTCCCGAAAAAGCAAGAACTTCTCGTTTTTATCCGGATGGAAAACTTCTTGAATACTGCTTCGAAGATGCAAGAACACTGTACCAAATAATGCACAGAGGAGCCAAAATTTCAAGTATGACCTTTAGTTGATATTTTAATCTATAATATTTCACATAAAACTCTTGGCAGTTTGAGTTTTAAGAAATAATAAAAAATAGGATTTATGTATAAAGGAAATTTATGAAATCATCTTTTCTAATCCAAAGTCTATTTTTCCTTTATATAATAACAAATCCGTCTTTTTATTTCCTAGCATACGAAGTATTTTAAGAGAATGACATTATTTCGAAAACATTAATTTATGAGATTTTAATAAAACTCTGGGCAGGGGTAGCTTTGTGGTAATATCTTGATTCGTGAGCCGTAGGGTTTCACGTTCGAGTCCCGATTCAACTGAAGAACCGACGTGTGAGGAGGGTTCTGTTCCACGTTAAATCTACCAAGGCCGAACTTCCTCCCGCTGGTGTGGTGTGGAGATGGGGGGTACCAGCTCATGTGTCGCTCTCGTCATCTGACAGCGGTTCAAAATTGTGAGATCCGTCCCAAAAAAAATCCTAGTGTTGCTTTACAACGGGACGTTAATACAACTAAATAAAACTTTGATAAAACTCGTCATTATAAACCTCTTTTTTCCAACCTATTACATGCTCCCAAAACCATTTTTTTAATGTGTATTTGTCCACATGATTAAAAACATACTCAATAAGCGATGACATTTTCTATGTTTTACTGCCACCAAACTTGTATATGTGTCAAATTAATTATTTTTGTTTTGTTATTATGGTCACGCGCATAATACGATCTCTATATCTGGAATGTAGTTTTCCCCCTTGAGTATGTATCTAATATCGTATCGAATTAATCATTGCTTAATTGTTTGTTGATTTATTTGTCTTCGTATGCATGACCTCTGAATTGCCAGAACACAAGATGCTAGATCGAGAGATTTTGATTTTTTGGTGAAAAATGTCGCCAAATCCACTAAAAACGTGTCAGCGTGTAGATGACCATGACCTAAAGAACAAAAGAAAATACGTGTATCGTTTTTATATCAAGTTTTAAGTAAATGGAAAAAGATCCAAAATGTTTTTTTTTTTCGATTTTCTTTTACTACTACTTACATTTATTTACTTAATGCTAAAAATAAAACGCACCGTGAAGTACGCCAACTTTGAAAAATCCCGCTGGGTTTGAAATCCATCTGATTTCTTTATCCTTTTGCGTCTGATGTTTTTTTTTTCTCTTTCCGATGACGAATATTTCGATTGTGAACGGATATCACTTCATTTCCTACAAGCGCGATTGCGCTTCCTTAAAGCATTACACGTTTCTCTTTCGACCAGTAAAAGCATTTTCATTTCATTTTCTCTAAAACTTTAAATAATAATTTTAAAAAAAACGAAAGAAAGGTTAGTAATGATACGTTAAATTTTTTTCCTCTAATGTTGCAAGTTTTCAAGAAACTTGAGGCTTATTTGGATAGTTAGTGTTTTATTTATTCAGCAGAGGGTAATAACATATTAGACCGTCGACGCCAACGATCGCCAAAGGTTTAGTAATTCATCGGCGACGAATTTATGTTTGGCGATAAACCGTCGACGCCAACGAAACCAACAAAATGTCGGACGACAAGATTTTAACAATTTTTTTAAATAATGACAGTTTTTTGCCATTATTGGCGGTTTAGCAACTCATTGGCGACGCCTTCAAATTTGGCGGTGAAGATCGACGGTCTAATATGCAAGTACCCAGCAGAGAGCACCCCGAATATATTAATAAGGATGGAACTCTTTTTTTGAGTGTGTGTGGTTACTTTCATACATGTTATGCTTGATACTTTTTTTATATTCCATTGCATAATCAGCGAGGTATTTTTTCGATTTTCTCGGCTACTTACACAGCAGGACGCGTCTTATTCTTTGTAGCAGCTAAGTAGGCGAAATTTCCATTTTGTACCCTGGCGAATTAGATTCAATACTGACATAAAACTACTATTTGAGGGATAAGATTATTCACCAAATTTCATTTATCCATTTTGTTGCGTTTTTGTGTTGCATACATCTTTACGAAGATATACTCCTCGATAGTTGTCCAGTACGATAAAAGACTTGAACTTTGGTATTCGCGAAGTTATATTAGATTCGATCCGAATTTATACAGATTTATAATTCTGATAATAAAAACATATGCTAAATTTCATCTATCCAGATTTCAACGTTTCTAAATTATTTATAATGTTTACATGAAAACAGAAAAATTGATAAGTTTCTTGCTGACATCTTTATTCTAAAATTTGATAAAAATGAATCTGAAATTCTGATGGCTGCATACCAAATAATATCCGTCAACCTTCTTGTGTTTTGGAATTATCATGCTCTAAGACCAAAACAATGGCAATTCCAGTAATGGTTTTGCCGAACTAAGAGAAGTCTAAAATTTGAAAATAAATCAAAGTATCGAGATCAAATTTTTTTGTTGTTTACAGTATTTTCTCTCTGTATATACCAGAAAATCGCACTTCCTCATTATTTTAATTGTAATTAATTTCTTCATTATTTTAATCTGTAATTAAAAGTACCTCCGAAACAAATTAAACACGTTTGACGTGTTTCGGTAAAAATTATAATGTTTAATAAGGTAAATTTACATTCTGTTGGATTAAGTACGATACTTCAACTATTTCTTCATCAAAGCACATAAGCTTACAAATTAAAAATTCATATAAAAATTGAAATACGTAAATTGAAAACAACGTTTTTTCAAGATTCGATGTTCAACATATAAAAAATTTAAAAATGATTATATATATATGTCATGTTTATTTATCTTTATAATTAGGTGATAAGGTTGATGTCAATGTTGCACTTTAACAACTAGTATTTTTCGTTTCATTTCTTTCCTTTTCTTTCTTTCTTTAAATCTTTCTTTTCTTTAAAATGTTAAAGAAACCAAGAAGTAGTCGTCAAATAGAAAGTTTAATTGAGGATAAAAATAGTATTTAGCTGTCGCCAGATGAATATTCTCTATATTTTACCTTTAAAAAATTAATGACTGTATCCTTCAAAACTATTATCTTACAAAAATGGTTTTTTGTTTTTCTTAAAAATCAAAAACTTTTTAATGATATTAATTTTAGTGAATTATTTAAATACACTTTTAAATTTAATCTAAGACACAAAATGAAACATAAGTCTAATTTTATGTAGGAATTCAAATTCTATCAAAACTTACATTTTAATGCTTTTACCAATGTTAAAATTAAATCGAAAAATAAAATAAATAAAATTTAAAACCCTGCTTTCTTCAAGCAATGCTCCGAAGTAAAAACCGCTCTTCCATTTTTATTTTTTACCCTACACATTTTTACTGTAGAAGATTTGTTCAATTCATTTTTCTATCGTATTAAATAACAAGAACTAAATTAGCAAAAAGGTTTCATTAAAACTCGAAATTAAAAGGGAAAAAATAGATACGATGTTCTTTTAGATATTATAGTTCTTATAATTTGTTTGGGTAAATTAATATTTTTGCAAATTGTTTTTCTTTGATATTAAATAACAAGGTGATATTTAAAAAAAAAATGCATTCTGGACTGAAATTTGAAATTGGAAAGAAGTAAGGTGTTGAGATTTATAGCAACAAAGGCTGTTATCCCCTGTTTCAAATATTTAGAACAAAATATGAATTAAACACAAGAGCGCGCATGCACAAAAACAAATTGAAGTTTCAGTCAGTTAACAGTTAATGAAGTCTGTTCAATCAGTTGACTGAAGCTCCAGTGAGTCCGCTGATGAGATTTAGAACATTTCCAGAAGTTCATTCTGGACTGTTCATTTAACTGAATAAGTCAATAATCGAGACGAAGAAATTGCCAAAGGTTACTAACATATGAAAATATGCATCACTCAAAACCAATACAACGTGAAATTATTACAGCATCATTAAATCTCTCTCTATAGTTAAATTTCTCACTTTATTCACTTTCACAATTGTTCTAAATATTAAATATTTTTGAATAAAACGTCTTTTTTTACACTGAATTTGATAAGTTACGATAACTAATCTTTTATTCAGTAGTTTTCGGTTTGCCATTCATCTTTATGATTCATTTTTTTTGCAAAGTAAGCAAAAAAATTATCAGGCAAGCACTACGCAGCTGGCATAGTTCCCGCTATTTTAGTATTTGCTGAAAACTCTAAAAAAAGTTACTTCAAGGTGAGAAATATAGGTTGAATATAATCACCCAGATGTTAAGTGAGGCTTTTCCATTTTTTCTGCTTAAAACATAGGATATTATGGATTTTTTAAAAATCTTAATTGTTTCTTCGAGTCTTAAAGTTTATAAACTTTGAAATGACATTACCGAAAGTGATCCACATAACAATTTAAAACCATTCGAGTGTCAATAGAAACTATTTACAAATAGAAAAAATATAAAACATAAAAAAATACTCGTTTTTCATTAAATAAGATTAAAAATTCAAACAAAACTATTAATTAAAAAATATATATATATAGTTTCTTGGATTAATTCGAACAAGAACATGACGAAGAATACATAGTCACAAGAATTTCCTGCTCTAAGCCTTCCAGAATTTTCAGCAGAAATTTTTAACTACGAAACAGATTGTGAAAATAGCAGAGTAGTAATTGGCGAATAAGAATAAATAAATTATAACTTTCATTCACCAAACACAATTTTTAATGGAAAAGAAATAATAAAGCAATTTCTTCTTGTGAATTTCAGATAATGGTCCTTGTTTAGGATGGAGACCAACAAAAGATTCCTCATACGTTTTCATGACTTACAATGAGGTATAATTTCTCTTTTTTTAAAAAAAATAAAATTAAGTTTTCATTTATTTGTGTTTTTAATTTACTTAAATGATTAATTTTAGGTATTGGAAAGAGTGAAGAACTTCTCCTCCGGTCTGATACACTTTGGAATGAAACCTGGTCAAGAAACATTCGTAGGAATATATGCCCGAAATAGTCCTGAGGTAAAATAACTGTGTTTTTTTAATTAAACGATTACTTGTTTATATCTAGAACTTCAGAAATATTTTAGTCTAGTTTATTCATTTCATTAGTCATTTGAAACAGATAGTGAGTAATCGATTCTCAAAAAAAAAAAAAAAAAAAAGAGAGAGAGAGAGAGAGAAAAGAAAGAAAAAAAAAACAGCTCATTTTTTTACCAAGCTATGAGCAGATGTTTTCTATTTAGAAAAGAGCCATAGTTTTAAATTACAGAAATGAGTTCGTGCTTTTTAATTTACCATAATATTACTAAGACTGTTTATATAACTAGAATAATTCGAATTCTAGAGAAAAGTAGGAAACGAAGAAATATGCTACTGGACATAATTTAATTACGTATTTTTTGCTTAGTTATATAAATTGTCTTTGTTATTCAAAATATATCTAAAACTTCCAAAATGTTGATTCACCTCCATCAAAATAATACATAATAGCTAAATTTCACTCTCAGGATTTTGAAAAAAAAATCCTTCTATTAGCAAAAAGTATATATTAAAATTTTTAAGTTTAAATTATGAGCTTTTAGTACTTAATTTGTGATTAAAATAAACATTATTAAATCTAGAAGTATTTTTCTTCTCAAATTATCTGAAATTACTGAAATATGTATCTCTGTAGAATAAAATTTAATTTAATCACTTAACGAACTGATGACTCAGTTCTGAGAATATTCAAATAATATATTATCACTGAACTCAAACAAGAACAAGAATTCTGAACTCTGAACTAGATCTCGAGTCGAATAAAAGATCTATTTGTAAAATTCTATTCACAAACATGGGACACACCAAATTACACAAAAAGGTGTTACAAATTTCCTAAAAAACAGATCTTAAAAACAAATTATTCTATTTCACTTCTTTTTAAACTAAAAAGTAAATAAATCTGTATAATTATTGCTTTATTTCATTTTGTGATTTAAAATTTATTACAATAGATATATAAAAAACAATAAATATTATAAAAAATTAAAGTCAGTGTTTTCTCAAATTCACTACCAGATGTCACCACCCGTATGAAGTAAAGAGAATTAAATTGATTAAAAGTTAATAATACTAAAAATATTTAGACAGTATATTATCATCGGGAAATCACAAATGAAAGCAATTTTTTAAAACCTAACAAACTAAGAAATGGGCGATTGCAGAATTCTAACTTATATATATGATCGGAAGAGTAAGATTTTCCAATCCTTTTTTGTTTCACTAGGGAAAGAAAAGAAAAACCACTAAAATATAATAATTTAACAGTTTAATAAATGTGTAAAAAAGAAAATATGAGCAACTAGTATTATATTATCGATAATATACTTTTGATTCGCTGTTATTATCTTTATTTATTTGTATTAAAAAAATAACGGAGTCCTCCATCGTTTCATCATCATAATTCGAAATTATAAATGAAAGCAATTAAAATCATCATTAATATTACGATTATTGACATATGTTCACAATGGAGCCTTTGCATTTACTTTCTATAGATGTAGAATTAGTGATTGTAGACTACTAAAAACATTGGTTATTATGTAATTTTATGAAAGCATTCAATTTAGAATAAATGAATATGTCGGTTTAAATTATTAATTTTTTCCATATATTCTATAATATATGAAAAAATATATATTTCATGTTTCTATTTTTATCATATTACTGTAAGCATTAACATCTCATTTAGCTGATCAAAATATAAATTAAATAAATTGTGAAATTTTTTTAGTCTTACGTCTATCTAAGATTCAAACGTGATCGATAAAATAATAGATTGTTCAAAGAATTCGATTTTTATTTAAATGTAACACAGGAGTTTTTTTTAAGATTTTAATCAGGAACTAAATGCTAATTAATGGATTTTGAAGTCACTTTCAAAAATTATACTGAAATGCCAACCGTTGTAGAAACTTTTTATTAGCACCGATTGATGTTTGAGCAGATGCAACATCGGTTTTTCACCTGCGTTATTTTTCTAAAATAACCGCATCATGTGCTGCTAATGAGTTGATAGTTAACTTTCGACTTTAGACAGACTATCACATCCTCCAAGAGGCAGAAATGTATGAAATTTAGATCAAATTGCGAAAAAATAATAGGATTCTAATAAATAAGTTTGTCTTGAATTTATCAGTTTTTCCCCTACCTTTCATTTGAATATTGTAGATGAATTTGATGTTACGAAGCTATGGATCGTAGGCTGTTCTGGAAAAAAATTGATTCACATCCAACATCTTGTTTATGAAATTAGACTCGTCTGATATCACGTAATTCTTACGTCACATCCTCTACCTCATCAGAGTCAGGTTATATTATATAATGTTAGCCTATAATCGATTTCTTATTCTGTAATTACACCCATTTACTACTGATATTTCAGTTTAAAAGTTTCATTTTCAAAAACTTCCAAATAGAAAAAATTAATTTGAACGTTAATTAAATGAAAGTTTTAGTTTAATTTGAGAAATTCCTTGCGATTATTTGGTAACTGTTTCTAAAACTTTTAATTGCTAATGTTTACTGTTGATATTAAAACTTTTTATGTGTTCCGGATAAAGAAATTCCCTTTTTTTATTATTATTTAGCTCTAAATATTAATTTTAGAGCTATAAAACTTAATTCATTAAGTTTTATTGCTATTAAATATTTTTAATTCATAATTTTAATTATTTAATATTTTCTTTTTTCTAGTGGGTCATAACAGAACATGCCTGTTTTCGGCAATCGGCAGTTTTAGTTCCTTTGTATGATACCCTAGGACCAAATGCATGCTCCTATATCATTAATCAAGGTATAATTATCTTTTAGAGTATATTATAATTATGAAACCATTCATTTAGAATTTCAAAGAACTTTTTACAAATTACTTTCTTTTTAAAAATTCAAAATATTGCTTTGAATATATAAAATACCTAAACTTAAGAGTACCAATAAAATCTCAAAATCGTTAAATAATAATTATTGTCTGTTATTTTTTTCTTTGCAAGTTCGAAATTAGTATAAAACATTATAATTATTAACTACTATTCATACGTTTTTCAGATGATTTGATGTAAAACAATGTATAAATAGAATAACGTAACATCAAAATTTTTATGAACAGTTTTGATTATTCTAAATTTAATATAATTCATGCAAATTCATTTTAAAAGATTAATTTAAAAACAGATTACTGCCATATTATTATATTTAATTGAAATAATGTTAAAGTAAATGTTGCAGAATTCCAGTAGTTAAATTTTAAAATCAGAAATCTTTCTAAAAATGAGAACCTATTTTCATTATTTATATGGAAATTACATAACATTTGATAAAAAAATTTAATCGTCGTTTGACGTATTAATTATCTAACAGTAAGTATTAAATACGAATTATGACGGAAATTAAGTTAATTAAATGTTTTTTCACTATTCTTTTGACATACAAAATAAAGTTCAAAGTTTTTTTAAAATAGAAATTTAATAATTCTTTAAAAGAAAATGGAATAATTTATTTATTTATTTAAATGCCATTGCTTAAATATGCACCAAACGATTTGTCTTTTTTGTTCATCAGCTGCGAATAATTCCGAAAGTAAGATATCGATATGGCAGTTCATATACTGCTCAAAACCAATGTATATTTTCAGGAGATTCCAATCAGTTTCAGCATTATAAATGAAGTACAATTGAAGCTTTTCACTGCGTAAACGAAGCATTTTATCATTACAATGAATACAGATGAACTGGAACTGCCATAAAAAGATGCATAAACGAAAATATTTCATTACAGAAACCATTTTAAGAATTAAAAAAAATGTAAAATCACCGATTAATTACATTTTTTCCAATTATATCTTAGTTTTTTTATTTAGATTATTTAATAAAAATTATCATATATTTTTGAAATAATTTTTATATTAATTTTATAAATTTCTTTAAATAATAAATGAATTTTAATGCAAATTCTTAACATATGTTATAATAATCCTTCCAGCAAATTTTTTTTTAAATTCAGTATGGCGTTGCGGTCAATTTAATATTGCTTATGCAGTAAAGATCAGTACGAAATACAAGTTACTCATTTTCATTAATTTTAATTGCATAAATTGGAATAAAAAATGAAAGAATTTATACCCTTTTATTTTATTTTATTTAAACTTAATGCTAATATTTATTTCTAATTAGTTCATTTCGTTTGTGTTTTATATCTAACAGCATTGACGCGCTCTGAATGCAATTTACATTTAAAACATTTACTGGCTCAGAAAAAATTTCCTTTGTAATTTAATTAAATATTTCTTTTAACTTAATGGTTTGTATTTTCTTTTATTCTCTCATTTTCATAATTCCCATCAAGTGTGCTGCGCCAATTTATTGTTGCTATGTTGTTATTAGTGGCATTTGCCATGAACAGGATTCGACGAGATATCAACGAGTTTTAAGCCGAAAGGAGCGTCTCTTGTTTTGAAATAGCGCCAACTAGGGCCAAGAGTGTGATTTAGCTACTTACTCATCACTTGTCGCTTGCACAACCTCTTTTTACAGGGTGGGGGAGGGCACATTCATACATCTTACAGATAGAATACTGAAGAACCATCATGTTCGAACCGCGACTCGAACCCGGGAAGCCCAGTTCTCAGTGAAGATGCGCTACTTTTATTATAGAGCGTCGGTGCGCAATTTAATAGTACTTTAATCCATAGCACACCTTGAAAGTAGTAGTCACCATACAACGGAATATAAAATGAAGCAAATGCTCGAAGGCAAGAACACTCATGTTTGTTATATAATTGCAACATTATGTAAATTAAATTTCCATTGATACATTTTTTTTCTTTCAAAAATTGCTAATTCGTATTAAACGGTTGAAATCTACTTTAGTGTAAGTTTAGTCGCCAATGCCAAAGCGAATCTTCTTTGAAATTGTTACCAGGGGAAACTTTTTAATTGTTTGGCGACGAATATATAACATTTTGGCGACCAATTCAACAGGCCCTCTAAAGTAGATTTCAAACAATTTAGGTCTGCAGAGGCGAATGTTAAATGGCTTAATTTTACAAATTTTAAAGCTTTTTAATTGTTTTAGAATATTAAGGAATTTTCGTTCATCACATTATTTCAAATAAAATTTTCTAAGTGATAAAATAAGAGCCAATTAAATTGATAATTAACTATCTGACATTTCTTTGTTGAGGAAATATAAATAAATAAAATATAACAATCAAATGTCAGACAAAAGGCTTGGTAAAATTAATTAGATATTAGCTTCTTGTTAACATCTCCTTTTTGAGGAATCCATTTTGTCAAGGAAGTTGTTAAGAGAAACATTTGTATAAAAACAACATCGAAGCTTGTTTTCATTACCTGAAAGATAAAACAGTCGATATAAAGTCTTTTTTTTATCAGGTCATACGTTGTTAAAAGGAATGACACATTTTCCCTTTAAACTTTGTCCTTTGGACACCAAGTTAGCAAAGCAGTAATTTTGTTGATGTAATGCGTGAATTCAATTTATACAACATAGTATTGCTTTTTAGGTTTTTGATTTACGATCTTTTTCTGCGAACGCAGCGATTGCGACACAATACATGTCAAGATAGGGAAAAAGGAAAACTGAAATCGGCTTTCAATCCCATTCAGAAATTTGTTGAATTTTAGATGAAACTGATTCATTCATTTGTATATCAGCATGTTTTTAACAGACGATACATGAAGACAAATTTTTATGTCCTTAGACGGGATGTGTCACTTGAATTCTAATCTGGTTATTAAATAATGTCTATATATTCATCAGACATTCTTCATATCTAAAAATAAATAAATGAATATTTAGACCTTATATCAATAAAACTTGGCTTATAACTGAATATATAAATGGTCTATTTAATTTTTTTAATGCTCCACAAACTTTTATAGCAAACTAAATTGTATTAATCCATAACTAATTTTTACTAACTGATTTAACTTTACAAACAAATGAATAGAAAACTTGGAGAAATATAGCTTATGATTGATTAACTATTGGAATAATGCAATAACTTTTAATAATTTTATATATTTTTTTATAATTTTCACCTTAGTAATGAGAAATTTTACAGGCATTATGAGTAACACTATAGGAGATGACACACAAAATTTTAAAGTATTATATTAATTTATTTATGAGTTAGGGGGTTAATATAATATAATATAATATAATATAATATAATATAATATAATATTAGCAATGAATAACGTTAATGAAAAATAATCCAGAAGATCCAAATTTGTTCGAAAGTACTCCAATTTTTATTATCATTTACTCGAACCATTTTGAAACAAAATTTGGGACTAATCTTGAAGTTTGAGTACGAAATATAAAAATTAACCAATGTAATAACTAAAAACTACTGAAACTGATTTTTAAAAAGTAGTTTTGAGTTATTATATTCGTTAATTTTGATATTTCGATCAAACTTCAAGACTAATCTCAACTTTTGTTTCAAAATGGTTAGAGTAAATGATAATAAAAATTGGAGTACTTTCGAACAAATTTGGATCTCCTGGATTATTTTTCATTAACGTTATTCATTGCTAATATTATATTATATTAATCCCCCTAACTCATAAATAAATTAACATAATACTTTAAAATTTTGTGTGTCATCTCCTATAGTGGTACTCATAATGCTTGTAAAATTTCTAATTGCTGTGGTGAAAATTTAAAAAAGTCATGTTAAATGTCCCTGGTCGCCTTAATATACTATTTATTTTATTATCTGTAGTTATTTTATTACTATTATATTATTATCTTTTATTATTATTTATATTATTATATACAATTTCAATAAGCTATATTTATTTACTAAAATAAATTTAGCATGTTGCAGCAGTAATTTTGTTGGAAGTTTTTGATTCGTATCATTAGCTCAAGTAATCTACAGAATAGTTAGCGACAAACTATAATTACAAACTAACTATGCAACTAACAAAAATCAAATAATTTTTTAAATTTAGAAACTGTTTAAATAAATCAAAGCAATTTTTCCTCTATGCCTTTATTTCCAAATTGAGCTCCATTTTAAAAAATCCGTTACACGTGAGTAAATAATAGATAATTAATGTAGGATCTGAGCCGTGTCAGCTCAGTAGCGGTTTTTATCAATATCTAGTGTTATAATCAAGAATGGCAGTGACAAAAAAGAAACCCCGTATTTTTCACAGAAAATATAGTTGAAATTATAATGCTTATTAAATGTCGTAAAAATTCACAATTAGGTTTTTATATTAAATTTTTTTAGGTTTAAGAACTTCAAGCATTTTTTTAAAGAATGGAATCAGAATCCCGCCGTTTTTGCTTAACCTTATATTGAAGCTTTGGGTGGTTTTGGAATATCAGAAAGTTTTCACACATTATAGTGATATTAACACGTAGTACATAGACTTAATATACTTGCTCTTTTTCTAATTTATTTAGGTTTTCTTTTAGTTATGAAGTACCCATATCTGTCTTAAATCTAATCAAGAAAGAACTCTTAAAATTTTTGTGATCTCCAATTGTATTATTCTAGAATGTTTACAAATAATAATATTTAATAATGCATTAGATTAATTATTTAATGTATTAAAAATTGTTAATTTTTCATTCTATTTTTACCTCTTCATTCTATTTTTACTTATAAGGTGTACATTTCTATAGTGAATCCAATCTTGAAAGAAAATTACTGTGATCACTGATTAGATTATTTAATAATGTTTAATATTATCAATATATTTAATGCTAATTTATCATTTCACAATGATTGATATAATTGATATATTTAATATTGAAATGCATACATATAATAAAATGTCTAAAAGGAGATGTTTAGCTTAATAAACTAGAATTGTTAACTGAATTATTGTAATTTTTCAGCCACCATTAAGCTCGTTATTTGCGACGATGAAAGCAAAGTGAAAAGCATCCTGAGTGAAGCTAAAAACACTCCTCAACTTAAGCAGATAATAGTAGTGAATAAAGTTTCAGATGCTGTTAAAATTCAAGCAAAAACATTAGGTTTACAACTAATATCATTTAAAGAAGTAGAAGTAAGTATTATTCGTTTTTAAGTATTTTTATTTTGTTAAACTAATAAAATCATCATCATCAAAAATAAAATCGTCTGATTGTAATGCTTACCTTATTTAATGCATATTATTTTTAATTTTGTTGATATTTTTAGAATAATAACATATTCATGTTTTCGCAATTCAACAGTTTTTATTTATTATTATTATTATTTTGCAGGAAGCCGGAAAACTTCATCCCTGTGAGCCTTTGGTATGAAAATACTTTCGTTTTCTATTTTATAAAATGGCTTTCTATTTCTATTTTATTTTTCTATTTTATAAATGCATCCTTTTCCAGTTACACAATATTTCTTTGATGTAAAATAAAGTTTCCCATTATATTTTTATTGTTAAATTGGAAACCTTTAAAAAGTTTTTATTGTTGGATAGTGACTATTATTCCATACAGTAAACTAAATATTAAAAAATTAATATATACTTGCGAAATTCCATAAAAATCCTCCATATAGGTTAGTTAAAATCGTAAATTTATGCATGACACTATTCAGAATTAAAAATATACGAATAAGTTTTTTAAACCGAATCTTTAAATAGCTTTTTTTGTATAGCTTAATGAATAGATAAAAATATTGTAACTTTTTCGATATGAGTTCATTGGAATAATATACTTTACTACATTGATCATCAGATATAAATTTCGAGATCCTCTATAAAAAGACGTTTTACTACAATTTTTTAATGTTATATACCTAAATAAAGATATCTCCATTTAATAAAAAAGAACTAAAAACTCGTTTCAGTAGTTTAACTGGCTCTTTCTATGATTTGTCATTTATCAAGGTCTTTGCTCCCAATATTTACGTAGTCTATATTCAACCATGGCCTTGATATTAAAATCTAATCCAATATTTTTATCTTTCTTAATCATATTAAATCTTCAATGAAACATTTTAATGCTTTTAGAATGTCCACAAAAATTGTCAGTATTTAGATATCGGAAAGAAGCTATCCTATCCTATCAAGGTATTCAGGGTTTGAATGAATAATTATCATCTCGACGTTTACATGAAAACTAAGGATAGAGTTTTAGCAACATGCACTAAACACGGACTAATTTCTTCCTTAAGTCGCATGTTCTATAATCGAAGTGAAAGTAACTACCTATTTTAACATGGTCCCTTTGGTGCAAAAAATCACATATCCCATTGGAATCACCCTTGCCCAACTAAGCGTAAAGAATAATTTCAGCAATCGTCTTCACTATGTTGTTATTTTTTCTAATGGCACTTGTCATAGACAAGCCCGCTGACGAAGTCATCGATTTTAAGCCGAGAAAGCATCTCTTGTTTTTCAGCAGTGCCTTCTAGGGCCAAGAGTACGCCTACTTACGCGTCACAACAATTTTTAAGTGTGATTTTAAAACTGACTTTATTAGGAAACTTTAAATATCAGCATTTTAGCTTTTCAGAATTTCAATAACCATTTTGCGGAACATTTGCAGTTCAAAGAGCAATGCATTACTTAATAGGTTTAAATAATAAAATTCGAAGCTTTAGAACTTGCCTTGTTTTAGTCGTAGCAGATTAGTACGTTTTCTTAAAAAAATCCCGTATATGAAAAAAAAATTTTTTTTACAAAATTTGACCAATAAAACTAAAGAACTGAATAAAATTTCAGACTTCAAACGATTTTCACTCATTGTCTAAAACAATAATAAATGTCATTTTTAATGTTACACTATTTAATCAAAAGTATCCGGACACCCAGTGGTATGGATTTAGAGCGTACTGAGGCACATGTTAATATAATGTTTGCCCTCCTTTTGAAGCCTGAACAGTTCTAGGAAGACTTTCCACCAGTTTTTGATAGGTGCCTATAAAAATTGTCTCGGCATCCACCAGAGCTGAAGTGAGTGTTTGCAGTTAGGAAGGCTGATTTAGTTGGCTACGTAATTTGAATTCTAATTTGTCCCGAAGGTATTCTGTGGGATTTAGATCGGGGCTCTGAGAAGAACAGTCCAATTTGGAAACACCCAATTTGGTAAACCACGTCTGTACAAGCCTCGATGTGTGAATGGAGCAATTATCCTGCTGGAAGAGAAATGGACCTACCCCAAAATATTGGCATAAAATTGGGAGTGCAGCATTGTCCAGAATGTCCACATACATCTCAGAGTACACATTTCCAACCAGTGGAACTAACGGACCCAGACCAAACCACGAGAAACACCCACACACCATTATGCTTCCTCCACTAAACTTAACAGTTGGCACAATGCAATCACAAAAGAAACGTTCGACGGTATCCGCCAGACCCAGACGCTTCCTGTGACTGCCAGACTTCATCACTCCAAATAAAGTTTTCCACATGTCCACAGTCCGATGACGGTGAACTCTGCACCAATGACAACGATGCTTCGTATTCTGTGGAGTGATGTTCAGCTTGTGCGCGGCTGCACGACCATGGAATCCCAAGTTTTTTTAACTCTCGACGAACAGTCCTGCTACTAACACTAACGTCTGATGAGATTTTAAGCTGCTGAGAAGTTTCCACCTTCGAGGACTTACAATTTTGTTTCATTACTCTTTTCAGAGTTCTGCGGCTACGTTCACCAAGTGTTTTTGGTCTACCATTTCGTTTTGTTCCATCTACCATTTTGTTCACTGCCTCGACGTTTCCACTTCACAATTACATCTCTCACAGTGGATTTAGGCTTCCGTAGAATATCCACAATCTGAAGAACTGATTTTCCAGAAAGGTGGCATCGCACTCTACAGGCACGATCAAACTCACTTAACTCCTTTGACTTACTCATTGCCTCACAAACGCATAAATACAACCTGATAAATCGCTATTAATGCCTTTATAGGTTTCGTTTACGCATCAAATTGCATCACACGCCAGAACCACTTTTTAAGGGGTGTCCAGATATTTTGGCCAGATAGTATATTTCTAATTGGAAACGTTTGTCTGACTCTTATAATGTTTATATTAATTAATTAAAATTAGAGAAGATATATTGCATAATAACTCACTGCTCTGTAATTCATTTCAGGTGCCGACTCCTCAGAATATAGCCACTATTTGCTACACTAGCGGCACCACAGGAGATCCGAAAGGAGTTGTACTTTCACATTCCAATATCATAGCGTGCAGCAGTGCTGTTATCCTCGTCATGGTAAGAGAGAATTACACTGGTGTTTATCTCTACTACTAATAAAAATGAATATTGTGTGTGATGGCCAGTTGTTTGGTTGTTTGATTTACTACTACAAAATCTGGCGCATATATACACTGCAGGGTGGAAATGTGCACCTTGGCGCGATTTATTTGCAATTCCAATTAGAATTTTAATTATTCAAAAAATATCCTGAAATTTTGGCTTTTTTATAGATAATTTTCAATGATGATGTTTATATGATAACTTCCTTGTGCCCTTCCCCCCTGTAAAAAGGGGCTGTGCAAGCGAATGTGATAAATGTGTGTCATCTTCGTATGAGCTAGAAGTCAGGTTTCTGCCCTCGAATGTCCATACCCTCAGAAGCTACTGCCCCCCCCCCCCTTTCCGTTGTAAAGCGGACAAGAGAATTCGCTTAAACAGCCCCTTTTTACAGGGGGGGGGGGCGTTTAAGTGAATCTAATGAGTGTGTGTCATCTTCATATGAAATAGAAGTTAGATTTCTGTCCTCGAATGATCAGGGGTCCATACCCTCAGAATCTATTGCCCCCCTTTCCATTGTAAAGCGGACACGAGATCATCATATAACTTCCATCATAATGTTTAGTTCAGTTTAATCGTTAGATCTGTTTTCTTTATGTTCTAACTATAAGAATAATCGCTATTTATTTATAATAATTATATTTATCAAGAAAATATAAATTTGTGTTATGTTTCAGAGTACGCACATTTTGATTACTAATCGAATGTCTCACCTTCCTATCTAATTTATTCCAAGAATTTAATTATTTTTTTTTAAAAAAAACTTTAAATGATCTTACTTTTAGGAGAGTTCATTTTCACAATCGAATAAAAGATAAAAATAAAAGTTTCAAAGGTATTTGAAAAAAGAGGAATGTTTCGATTCATTCTTCGATTTCTCTTATCAGATGTTTTTGCGAACGTAGACACGTGATCTTAGCTACACGTGAAATAATCTTTGGACAGTGGAGAGAAATAAACGGAATTCTTTCTGCATCGTTTAATCTCGTTAGAGACGAGATGTCGCGAGGTAGGCACGAAAAGAAACGCAGTTATCTAATGTATTGAACTTTTCCTGATAAATATATATCTTTTGGAATTATACACATTTCTTGTTATTCCGTATAAGTATTTTATTTTTATGAAAATATGATTAGAATCTATAATAGGACTTATTTACATAGATTGATGATTTTTTTAATAAATATTTTTTGCCATTCATGTCTTTCCTTACTTTAAATTGGTATATAAAAATTTCCAGAAAATAAATATCTGATTGAATTAATTGAGTATTCAGTAAGTCACCATGATTATTTTTATAAAAATATAATAACATTCTTTAGCAGGGTTTAATTACACAAAACTGATTTTTATCATCTTGAATATCTTTTCTCTTTTGATGAGATGAATAAAATTCTTATCGAAGAAATCAATCAAAACTTTCCAGAAAATGCGAATTTGTTGAATTAATTTTTTTCTTAATACAATACGATTATTTTATTTTTATGGAAATATCATCAAAAAGATTTATTTAATAAAAATAAATATTGGTACTCTTCCTCTCCCCGATATGTGTTTTGTTGAAACCACTTCTTACCTGAATTTATGCATCGGAACTTTAAGGAAGAAGGAAAACAGAATTGATCGAATCAATTGATTTTTATAAATCATTGGGATTGTTAATGGCAATATCATCAAAAATTTCAAACCTATTTATATAAGAAGAGTTCTGATTATTTGATCATCTTTTTCTATTTTGTGTGTGTTTTGTTGAAGTGACTTCTTATCTGAACTGATGCATCAAAACTTTAGAGGGGGATGAGAAAACAAATTTAATCGAATCATTCGATTTTTATAATTCATTGAGTTTATTTTTTTTAATAGCAATATCATCAAAATCTTCTAGATTTATTTATGCTGAACTTTGAATAAATTCTCTTCTCATCTTAACTGATGTTCCGAAATTTTCCAGACAATGCAATTCAAATCAGTAAAATTTTTCCTAATTAACAATAATTAATTTGATGAAAACATCGTTATAATTCTTTTAAGAATTTATACGTGTAGAATGATAATTTTATTTTGGCATTTTGTGTTTGTAATTGAAGTGATCGAAGTTTCCTATTTTAGTAAAATAAAATTTCAAGCTTAAGATTTGAAGAAGGAGGGATTTTACACTTTATTCTTTTAATTATTGTGAATACAATCTCTTTTAATTTTTGAACATTTGAAACAAAACTGAATTCTTGAAACGGGCACTTCAATGTTTGCTAACAAATTACAAATGCTGGAAACAATTCAATTCATAAATGCGTTTGTTATTCAGATTAAAATAAGAATAAAATTTTGTATTTTCTATATTTCAAATATTTGAATTTTGATTTTTGTGTTGAAATAAACATTAAATTTTCTTTAAAATGACGTGTAAGAGTTTTCTATAAGCAAACAAAGCTAGAAAACATTACGATTTTTAAACGTATTTTCAATTTTGACCACCATTGTATTTACAGACACACACACATGTATATTAATGAATACTTAATTAAAGGTTCATCTAGCTCATAGGGGTGAAGGGAAAGGCGGGGGGAGTTAAAATCTGCTTTCGCTAAAGCTTTTTTAATATTGAAGATACAAAAATAAATCCAATTAGTCAAATTCGCGTCTCGTTAAAGCAAATAACCTTTTTTTTGTAAAGTTTTTCGATAACTGTAATATCTTCGAAGTTAGAGGCTGAAAAGTAATTTCCACGCTCTAATTTCGATTGTTTTTAACGTCAACAATTTTGGAGCCAGACCGTAACCAAGATCTAAAGGAATCTGCCTGTTCTTTACAAATAACCAAGAGAATTTTCTATTTATTTTATAACAATTCGTGGAATACCACCATAAAATACTGCCCTTGATCTTGATCCTTAAAGTGTATTTAAACGGTATTTATCGTGCAATAGCAGTAAAGGCAAAAACAATTATTTTGATCCGAAAAAGTACTTGTTGATGAATACTTGTAAACACCGCTGAATACACAATCTTCCGCTTTAGAAATTGAAATGAAATTTTAAAAGTGTATTTTATCTTAGAGTTTGTTTATCACATCATGTTGTTCAAACATTTTGGTATTATTTTTATGTTATTTTTTATTTTTATTACCAATATTTTTTACACATTTTAGGGAGTTCATGGTCCAAAAGCATCCGATTGTTTGATTTCCTATTTACCTCTGGCTCACATGTTTGAAAGGGTTTGTCAGGTACGTTTATTCTTATCTTACGTTGTAATTTCACTTTTTGTAAGTTTTGTTTGACACATTGTATATTGTTGTATGCAAGGAAAGTTTTTTTTACTATGAAAGAAGAATATTTTCTTCGAATTTCAACTTTTAAGGTGATACAGAATGTTATTCCGTTTCGACGTGCTTAAAAAACACACACCTCAAGATCTCTGAAAAAAAAAAAGATTTTTATTTAATTCCAAAATAAATAAATAAATAAAACTTTGGCACTTATTTTAATTTATGAAGATGCACATCTTTGTAAATTAATAATAATTTCACATTTAAAGAAATACAAATTTTAAATTTTGTTTGGTCCTTAATCATAAAAGTTGTAAACAATAAAATGTTGTTAACACTAATAAGATGATGAACAAAGTTTCAATATTGTATCAAAAAATACTCTAGACATATGAAAATAAAGATTTAGAAAACTTGTTTATAACTTTTAAAAAGGATAAATTCCAATGGGCAACTCACTCACTTCAGAAAACAAGCAACAATTATAAAGGAGGAGAGAAAGAGAGTTAAATAGCGAGATTAGAAATCGTCCAGTTGATGTGGAATGAAAGAAGCCCAATACCATGAAAAACGGAAAACAATGCTTTATTTCGCAAACAAACAAGATACACAAGTAGCAAAAACACACTCGATGCGTACACAAATAACAATACTTAGGGTTCACTGCATAAATAAACAAAAACAAAGGCGTATTTGGAATGCAAAATTCAATTAGAGAAGTCGCTCTGATATAAATTTTTTTGAAGAGAAAATTCAGAATATATTCAAATTCAATTCATGCATATATACATACTCAACACGCACGCATTTACATACACGCGCGCGGGCATATTCTGAATATTTATGTTAATGCGCGCACACACATACTGAAATAATAAAAGACATGGGATACACCCTAATAATGCTTCATGTCTCTTTTTTCCCAGTAAAATGCAGCAACTCGACATGGGAAAAATTCAACAAGTCGCTGGACGTTTCCTTACAAAAACAGTGAGCTGTAATACCTCTATAGACGTCGATAACTGCGAAAGTGTTGCCGGTGCAGGATTTTGTGCCCTAATGTTCATGTCCCATTAATGTTCGATGTAGTTCATGTTGGGGGATCTAATGGCCGAATCCTTCTCTGGAATTGCCCAGAAAATACTTCGAACCCTTCGTGAACATGTATGGTCTTGTGATATGGTTCGTTGTCATCCACTAAAAAATCCATTGTAGTTCGAGTATGTGGAGTCCATGAATGACTGCAAAGGATTTTCAAATAGTTGAATCTAAACATTTCCAGTCAATGATTGGACCAAAGGACTGAGTTGGACCAAAGAACACAGTCTGTTTCATGCAAAAATAACCCTCACCATTATGGAGCCTTGTGCATTGGATCCATGACTTCGTGGGGTTAGCCCCATTTTTGGACCTTACCAGAAAATCTTACCTAATGAAATCGTCACTCATCTGATCAATTTGTAGTTTCCCTGTTGTCTAAGGTCCAACTGATGAGGTCACGAGCTCGGCAAACTTGGTGCATACTGTGCCGTGCTGTTAATGAACCACTCGTGTCGGTCTTGTGTTGCCTTAGCCCATTACAGCTAAATGTCCCTCCTAACAAACACGTCCATCGTATGACCCATATTGATTTCTGCTGTTGTTTCTTGGAGCTATTTTTTTGTTGACATAGGCAGTTCCATGTATACGTCGTTGGTCGGTCTCAGTCATTTAGTGCTGGCGGTCAGCCATTGGAGCATCCATGGGGGGGGGACCATGTCTGAAATTAGATTTTATGAGCACACTATTGACACTGTATATTTCAGAATGCTAAATTCCCTAATGATTCCCGAAATGGAATATTCCACGTGCCTAACTCCTTCTACCATTTCGCATTCAAAGTCTGCTAAATCCATTAACAGATTGTTTTATTGAACAAAATGGAGAGTATATCATTGATGACTATTTATTCCTCATTTCACATATAGTCTTTTATTTCGCAAAGGAATCGGTGCGATTGGTCCTCCTCAAAATGCATGTGTATCTCTAATAAAAGACTTCGAACGTTTTGAATGACATTGGCGAACAATTGTTGAAAAACACTGATCTTTGATGTGAATTTGGCATCTTTTATGGATATATTGCAAGATTATTGGCGATTTTTTTGGAGTTTAATCCCTGATATTTAACAGTAGGTATCCGAAAATTTATGATCAATGTTTTAGATGTTTTGTTTACATCCGAATGAAATCCAATTTGACATAGAACTACAATTGCAAACACAAAATCACCTATTAAATTTCTTATTTTTGAGACAATTCCTTTTTTACCTATCTCATTTACTTATATATGAAAGTATAGACAGGAGACAAACTAAAGACGGGTTTGGTTCAAACTTTTATAGGTTTTCATATTTTAAATAAACATGTGCATCGGATTTTACCCATCCAGCTCTTTTCATTTCATATTTTTTAAAACTTAAATTCAGACCGACAGATAAGTTTGAATAAATATCTCTCAAAACTCTAGAGAAATCTACAAATATTTTGCTAAGATCCTATATCAATCATCACTACTCTAGCTCAAAGCGTTGTTTGGTTAGTTATTGTCACAGACAGACAACCATGTCGGAAATGTGTTTTTCTAACCAGGAGTGATTTATGAATGAGAAATTTACAGAAAATATTCAAATTTACACATGATCGCAAAAATATCTGTGATATGAAACTTAAAAAATTAAGTAATAGTTCATATTCATTGCTTATTTATCGATATTTAATGAAGGGACTTGGTAAAATTTTTTAATAATATAATTTGAAATCATGCGTATTAAATACAAGTAATAGATATGAATAATTTTGGTTGCGTCGTCCTTATTCCTTTCAGTTCAACAGAGCGAATCTTGTATCTCTGAACGAACTTACCATTGATGTCATTTAGTCAATAATAGTGGTAACAATTAAATCATAGAAGCTTGACAAAAATTCAGAGAAATCAGAGCATGACCTAGTCCTGGTTTTTGAATTTCAAAGTGACCATGACTTTTAGATTTCAATAAATTTAATAAAAACACAGAAAATATAAGTGGTGTTATTAAAAAAAATTCCCACAGCAATGTTTATTACAAAATAACTTTTAGAAGAATCTATGAACTGAATTTAAGTTTAGAAGATATAAAAAAAATGAGAAACTCTAAACTGAAGTAAATAATTTTATAACGTAACTAGATTTTATCTACGAGTTCGTACACATGGAAATTTTGATGTATATGTTGAAAACTGACGGTTTGACACCGATTGAGGCAACGCAAATCCATGAATTTTCTACGCCAGTTGAGTTAACTCAATATAGATTAGACATTTTTAACCATTTATTCTGTATTATTTTAATTCAAAAGTACTTCAAAATGAATCCGAAATACCGATTAATTAACAATGTTTAATTTTAAAAAGCATCGAACACTGAGAAAATAAACGTAATCGTTTGGAATAATCGGTTGAAAGCATGTTAAGCCTAACCTCATTAGTGCGGGGGGGGGACTGAAGTCTTACTCATTTGGCGATGTGAAATGAAGATTTTTGGCGAGAAAGGTAGTTTTTAATTAATAAAAAATTAACCTCTCAATTAACTGGAATAAATAGTAGCTTATGCCCTATTCCAGACTATAATTTTTGTGCTAAATTTCATCCAATTTCGCTCTGCTATTCTGCCGTGATTGACTAACATCATCCATCCATCCAAACTTCCACATTTAAAATAGTAGAATAGATTTTAAAGAATTTACTTAGGTAAATACATATTTAACTCTGATTGACAAATTTGGAATTTTGACATCCGGGTTTTCGATTTGATGTGTAATGTCATCTATTTGCGTTATAAACATAGAAGTGTTGCCCCAAAACCACTATGTATTTAGCAAAACCATAAGACGAAAATAACTTCGCAGTTGAGAATAGGGCAGTATGTTGTTAAATATTAGAGGTAGGCACAGTTATTTTGTTCTGAAAATGAGACAAAACGTGAACAAAACCCCATTTAAGAAACAGAAAAACATACAGTTGAGAAAGGGTATGCTAAATGTGTAAATAACTGTTAGAATGATTTAATATTCAAGAATTAAATCCACCCTAAAAGCACTTTTCTTTTCTCGACACTCGTTTAGTTTTTTTTTTTTTTTTAGTTTAGTTATATTAACCTCCCGTTGTAAAACAACACTAGGGCTATTTTGGGACGAACCTCGTAATTTTTAACCGCTGTCAGATGACGAGGACGACACATGAGCTGGCACCCCCTTCTCCACATCACACCAGCGGGAGGATGTTTGGCCCCGGTTCTTCGGTAAAATTGGGTCCCAAACTTGAAACCCTATGGCTCACGAGCTGAAAACTTACCACCAGGACACCACGATCCTTCTCGACATTCTTGCATCACTACAGAAAATCACCCGATAAACTTACAGTGAGGAGTTCAACAGACGGATAAGAAAGTTTTTTTCTCGCGGAAAATACGAAAAATAGGTAGTAAAGCATAGCAGAAACATATACGAATACATCAGTAGTATAAATCATTAGCGCTCACTTAAGGAGAAAATATTAATTAATTGCTTTATTAAAGTGTCTCCCTCCCTTTTTAATGATAAATTGTTATGATAGTGTATATAATGTTTCTGAAAAAATTTCGGAATTAGAGAATACTAATAAAGATGTCATCATAAGTCACATATTCGAGAGCCTTGCCGACTTTCTGGCACAGCGGTAGAACGTCTCCCTCATCTTCTGTGAGTCCCGGATTCGAGTCCTGGTTCGGGCATGGTTGTTCTGTGTTCTATCTGTGAGATGTGTGAATGTGTCCTCCTGTAAAAAGGGGCTGTGCAAGCGTGTGGGTGTGTGTTACATCCTCATATGAGCTAGAAGTCAGACTTCTGCCCTCGGGTGCTCAGGAGTTCATACCCTCAGAAGCTACTGCACCCCTCTTTCCGTGGTAAAAAGTGGACACGATATCATCATCATTCGAGAACCTTGATTTTTGTCATTGAAGTCCTCGTCAGGTTTGTACCTAATTGCCAATTTATTTGGTATCCATTAAAGAAAACTATGAAACTCTTCTTCGCGACTAAGGGCGCAGAAAAGTAATATTACAGATTCGTAGTAATATATTAAAAATTGTAGAATTATAGCATATAATAAAGTAAAAAATTTGTAATACTATTATATAATATTGAATTATATTTCACGATGTTAATATATTTATTGTTATACTTGAAGAAAAAACGATGGTAAAAAATGAGTTCTTTTCTAAATTCTAACCAACCGTGTGGAGAGAAAAAAACATTAAAAATATTGCAAATCAAATTCTCCTGATGCGTACAAAAAATGTAATTTATTTTTGATACAATTATAATTGAAGAAAGATGAACTAAGCTAAAATATTGCAGCATTTAATGATATAAAATTCTTCTAATTTTTCAGGTTCTCGTATACATGACTGGAGGTAGCGTTGGATTCTCGCAAGGGAACATTAAACTTTTAACAGATGATATTAAAACCTTAAAACCTACATTCATTCCAGCCGTCCCTAGGCTATTAAATAGGATTTATGATCAGGTAATAAATCTCTTACTCTTGTTTGCCAGTGCTTGATATTTTACGTCAATTCCAATTCATAAAAATTGGCAGTGGCTTGAGATAAAGTGAAATATATGATTTTAAACTTGGAATTCCAATTATTATTTAAAAATGAACTTTAATTGATGAATGATAATTTATTAACCGCATAATGTTAAAAATTATAATTAAAATGAACTAATGAGGATTTAATGTAACGAAACTATTTATATTCGTTGGAGAGCGTTTCTTAATATTTAATAAGAAGCATTGAACAGCTTTTAATTGGAAATGCTTGGAATTTGTATTGATGATTGATGCCATTTGAAGAAGCAATTACACTGAAACTACTGATAATGGCGTTTCATTTGTATGTTTTGGAATATCTTAGTAATATTAGAATGCTTATATATTTTTTTGTAAAACTGCTGTTATATAGATAGATAGTTAATTATCATGAAATTAAAATTTATTCATCAAAGATCTTAATAAATGGAATTAAATTTACTCTTAATTTATATATAGTTTCCAACCTATTGCTTTAAGCTATCGTCTAAATTGCTCTTCATATAAATAGCATTAATTGAGATATCTTTATTGAGTATTCGCATCTTAGTATTTAGTGTGTATTCGTATCCTATAAATCATATTTATTTAAAATCTGGTAATTTTAGATTTGGAAACTATAACACGACAAACAAACCAATGCATACATTTTCTTTTATTGGTAGTAAAAACATTTGACTAATTTTTAAAGAAATTAACTTCTTATTTTGGGTTCTTTTCGGCCTTACGTTTATTTCAGATATATTGGAAATGCAAAAATAAATTACCGTAAATTTAAATTGTAATTTTAATTAAAAATAAACAATATATTCTTTGCAGCTTTCACAAACAGTTCTCGCATATTGCGATTTTAAATGCGCAGTTTCCAAATAAAATCCTCTTTTCTCCTCTCAGTTTCCAAAATAAAAAGTCCGTTTCAATTTCAAAATGTTTTGAATTTATTAGATTCGGGAGAAAAAGGAGATTTCTTCTTTCTTCTTAACTAACAGATATTGTAAAACCCTCCAAAAACTAAAAAAACATGAAGGCAAATACAGAGTGGTGACAAAATTATTTATTGGCCCAGTAATTCTTTTGGCTATAAGGCTTAAACAATGACCGAAACAAAATTTCAGAAACTAAAATTGTATGGAATAAAAGACTCGTAAAATCTGGAATACATATTCTTCGTCTTAAAAGCATGTTTTTGAGCTATGTATCATTCACCTTCATTTGTTTATTTGCGCTTACAAGTCTTTTTTTTTTCCGTACTGGCGTCATTCTCACATCGCCAACTTCGTTACGTCATTAACACAGTTGGCACAAACAACCTATGAACAATGGTAAAGAAACATCAGTATTCTGGTTGACATTTATGCATAAGCGCGTTACGATTTCAAAATGGTGGAGGTTACGATTGCTCGCACGTTTTTATTTTCTAAGTTTTATACGCAGTGGATTTTATTTTTGATATCACAGCGTTCCGCTGAGACCTGGAATGTGTTTCAGACTATTCATATGCGCTATAAACAGCTATTAACGATAGCCAAAAATTTTATTTCCCCTAAACATTTAGTTAGGTTTCAACAACAGACTTATATAAGATAAGAGGAAGAATGCTCAACTTTTTAAAGAATAAATGTAACTGAATATTCGTTGATTAGAAATTGATCGGAATCTTGCCGTTTTCTCGTAGAAACATAAGAGAAAATCATTCTTTAATAAATATTTTTATTTTATTTTCCGAGTTCATATATTAGTCTTTCCAGAAATATCAATTTAATTTCCATTTACTTTTTACATCTTTTATTACTTTTTTCACAATCTAATAAATAGTTGAAAGGCGCAAACGATTTTTAAGATGAAAATTTATACATAATTCGTTTTTTGGCAACGGTGAAACTTCGAGCTATTTTACATTTATTTTTTGATAAATTATGTTAAATGTAATTGTGTAACAATCATAAATTTTATATGCATTTATACTTTTTGAATGTAACTATCTAATTTATATTTTGAATATTTATTATTTTTTTGAAGGGTTTAAACATATTGAAGAATGAAAAATATTATTTAATAAAAAGAAAATTGTAGAGGATAGAAAGATTTTGTGTATTGAAATATTTCATTTAAAATAAACCTCTACATTAAAAATGAAGTATTTAAGAAGCATTTGTTAAAAGATACTGTAAAATTCCATTAAATACTAATATTAATTAGATTCTTACTTTTTCACATATGATGTATAATTAAAATTGGGATCACAAATGCTGAAATCCAGGCAAGATTTTAAAAAAATCTTGTGATAATTAATGCGGAAGAGCTTCGTTAGTAAAAAAAAATAATAAATGTGAAAATTGCATCCCGAGTAAAATTGGGTCATTCTTTTAATATTTAAAAAACAGTATTAATAACTTATAAAGGTGTTTGGGACATTTAACATGGAAAAAACTTTTAAGTACGTTTTTGTTAGTGAGTTAAAAAATGTTTTGGTGAGAGTTGACATCTGTATTAGGTTTGGGATATTTAACAAATGTCAACATAAAATCCTAAAAGAGTATAGTACTTATTAAAGTATTCTTAACAAACTAGAGCTTCAATAAAATGTTTAGTATGTTTGGACTTTTAATGAGAGTCAACAAATTTTATTGATTATGGCATTTATTATAGATGAATTTCCTTATAATATTGTTTTCAATGACTGACGCTTTTACTATTTCTTTAGTCGCCTGGATTTTTAATAAAAAATTTCCATTTTTTTTGAAAAATTCAGTTTTAGTACAATAATAAAATTCTACCTGTAAAAAACTTTTTCGTTTTCACAATTTTCCCCAAATAAGTTTTAAATATATTTTTTTATTTCTTTGTTATAAATATTAAGGCAGTTTTAAATATTTTTTTTCAAATTAATTATTAGAGATTATAATGGAATCGATATTTAATCAAATTAAATCGATTAACTGATATTTGAGTCACGAAAATATTAAGATATTACTACATTTTCCAGAATATTTATTTGCCTACGTATTCTATCAAGCAGTGAATGAAAAAAAAAGATTACAATATTCTATTTTTATAAGTTTAGCGCAAGTTAATTGAAATAAAATATGTAAAAAAGTAACACCTATTTCAAAAATAAATACCATCATTTTCAATAAAATTACATCATGAAAATTAACAAAAAATTAGTTCCGTTGTGTGTCTACCGATATTACAAACTTTTTTCAACATTATATATGTTTATGATAAAAATATTTAGGTTGATAATTTTCTAGCCAAAAGACGTTACTCTAAAGAATATTATTATTAAAAATATTACATTTGTTCAAACTTTTATAAAGTTTCCAGATTCCTGTTTTAATATAGGCGTTAAAATAATAATTTATCATTTGCAATATTTATTTTTTAAGTATATTTAAAGTACTTTTTATTAAGAGAAACCGTAATTGAAATATAAGAAATAAGATCTCGTGATCTTGAGAAAGCTCTAACAGTCGTTAAAAAAATTCTTGCGTTCGTGCAAAAATAGATTTCAGATGCACGTGATTTTAATTATTTAAAACGTTCTTCCTGAAACAACATTCTCACGGACAAATAGAAGGAAAACATCTGCAAGGGCGACCCTATTGAATAAATAACGATATTCTGCAAAAACAGTCGCTAATGATCTATCTGATATCGTTTTTTGTAAAGAATATTCTAGAAAGTCAAATCAAAACATTACTTTCGTTTTTTCCCTCCACTGTCAGTTCTCATGTAGTTCTTCGCCAGGATTCTTTATTAAGATACTAATTTATTAAAGAAATAAGAGGCAAAAAATAACGATTCTTTTGATCAGCATTTTTAATTAAAGCTTTCACTTTTATACACAATGTTTTTGAATGAGTTAATTTGAAAAAAAAATTCTCTCCGTTTGGACTTATTTACTTTGATAACTTTATGCAAATGAATATAAAAATTCTCCTCGACAAGTTAAATGTGAAGGTTTTTATCTTTTTTCGTTTGTGTAAGTTAATAGTACATCTATTTATTACAAATCCAAGGTCTTTCAGGGAGTCTATGTTTTTCAAATTTCCAGTCTGGAAGCTGATATCTTATTAAGAGGTACCAAACTTTCGGAGAACATATAACATTTAAAGCGTAATGCGATGTTTTTGTAAACAAGTAAAGTTTTCGACTGTTATTTGCAAAAAAGGGAAATTTCAAGATACTTTTAAAATAAGATTTGTTTACTACGAGTATACAATTTTTCCACCTATTTTGAATGATATGTTTGAATTCAATAATTTATGAGTTAAAGAAAAATTTCAACCAACCTCATCATCATTTCGTTTTTTGAACTTGAAGGCCCATCTACGACCTTCTCTCTCTCGAAACTTTCATACTATCTACATCATATCTCTGCGAGAAACAAAACAAAACAAAAATCTAGATTTGGTGTTTACAGGATAGAACGAAAAACATATTTCAAAAGGTAGATTTCCTTAAAGGATCCACTTAAAAATACAAAATATTTGAGAAAATAATATGAGATAAAGAAAATAATATGAAAGAAATATTATTTAGGCTTAAAATCCAGAATTTGATGGAATATAAAAAGTATTACAAAATGTAAAGAGCGAGGCCTCACGAGCAAATCAAAGTTAGGAGGATTCAAGAAAGATTTTTATAAATTAAAAAGAAATTCAGCTGTACAAAAATGTTTAGACGGGAGATAACAGTTAACATAAAATAGGAAAGTATAGTTTACTTAAAGTTAATTGGTGAAATGTTAAAGGTGCATCTTATGAAAATAAAGACAGCACTTCTTTATTATTTTGAAAGATTTCCAATACGTTGTTAACTAAGCACAGCTTTCCTACTTTCCTAAAAGTTTTTGAGGAGTTGGATCATTAGTTATTGACGCATACTTTATTTGTACACTCGTGTAATTGAGACATGCATTTCAAATGACGAAATATCTACAAAATTGCCCTCACATTGGTAAATAAATTTGCTCTGTAAATCGTAATTATATTGATTTATTCTTCAGTTTTCCCATATCCTCAACATGTAAATATGGATTTCTGTATTGTTACGAAAATTCTCACAAGAACAATGCAAAGATGCAGACTTCATTGTCTAGGAAAACGTGTATTAAAACTATGCAACATGAGCTACAAGTTCTCAGAAAATTAACTCTATCCAATCCCCCAATTTTGGGTTACAGCAAAGCTATAGAAAGCGTCAAAAAAGAAAAGACGGTCTTTCAAGCTATGCCAACTAACGCAGTTCGTTCTTCGAACTCTATGATTCCCCTCCCTAAGTAGCGCCTTAAATATCGTCCCACTACAGTGGACTGGACAGACGTGGAAACTGTTCGGAAAAAGTGTGGAATTTTCTTCAACTTTTTTTAGGAACAAATCTTTATATTTCAACTTCTACTACACATTTCAGCTTGTAGTAAAAACCGTTAACAGTTTCACAATGTCGCCAACACACTTACATCGCCAAATTAGTCAAATATGGCGATCTTCTGTTGTAAATCCGCTTAGAACGGTCTTTTCTCGCTGAGACACGATTCCATTACAAGCAATGTTTTACAATCAAGCCATTTACAAATATTTAAACAAAAATTCATAAATATTTTCAATATTTACATCTAATTGACAGAAAATTCATGCAATTTTACAATATTTACATCTGACACAAAATTCATAAATATTTACAATATTTACATCTTATTTACTCAAAATTCATTACGATATTTACATCTAATTTACACCAAATTCATAACAAATTGACATCTAATTGACACAACATTCATAAATATTTACAATATTTACATCTAATTTACACAAAATTCATAACAATATTTACATCTAATTTACGCAAAATTCATAACAATATTTATGATTCTATGAATGCCTGTATTTTGAAATGATCAACTTATTCCTAAAACATTGTCAAAACCCTTTCGAATCCTTCTGTATTCGAAATTCTGAAGATAATCTTTCATTTATTTATATCTGAAAATACATTCTAGGTTGGATTTTAATGTTAATTTCATATAATAGTATGAAGAAAGATAATCATCTGAGACAAAAAAAAGTTGGAATCCCAATTTCACTTTCATTATTATTTATTAATATATTATTATTTAATTAATAAATAATTAATTTTGGAATGAAATACAAATTTCGTTATAATTATTTTTCATTAATAATGATTATTAATCCTATATTTAGATCCAGAATGGTGTCCAGGGAAGTAAATTAAAGAAATGGATCATGGATATGGCCTTACTAAGCAAACAAGCTGAACTTGAAAGGTAATTCATATAAACTGTATTTCAGTAAAATAAGAAATGACTCTCTGAGAAATCTTAAATAATGGAGTAATTAAACTTAAAATAGTTTCTGAGATATCTTAAATATACATGGAGTGTGAATTTGTTTACAGAAAGAGAATCAATGTGAAAAATAAAAATCAGTTTATTTTTGAAAAATCGCGCTGCATTTTTAAGCTGCATTAAATAATTTGACTTACACTTCTTTTCAGAAGTATACCTTACAAAAGCTGATTTATTTGAAAATAAATAATTCTATCCAAAACATCGCAGAATATAGAAACTTCGAATACAAAGAAGTTTATTTTCGCCTATTGAGGAGAAAACTTTCAACCGCAATGACGTACATCGGTTGAATAACAGAATTTTCTAAGGTTTCCCAGTTTATGCTATTGACCATTTTACAGCTGCAAACACGGATTACCGAAATAAAAATAACAATAAGGCTAGAGTGATACAGAGAGTTTGAAGCATTATAGGTAGTTAGAATGTCAACCAAACAATCCACGATCAGGAAAAATCAGAGACAAAAATAAGACATCTCAGGAGGACTAAATCTCAATGATATGTCGTAGTACATAAGAGAAGGAATGCCATTCGAAGGTTTGAAAATAAAATCACTAGGGAAATATTTATAGTCGTGTAATTCTAATTCACTGATTGATATTCGTGATGCATATCAATTACGAACAATAAATTATGATACGAACAGTAAATGGTTGTTTTTATTGTACAGATGAACACGAACGATGCTAACATAAATAAACGAAAGTCTTTATGCAAATATAAACAAGGAAATTATGAAAAATTATATAACTTGCTGATCGAAAATTCATATTATTCCAAAGAGAAAATAAATCCAAGAAACTTAATAAATTATTCTAAATTCAGTTGACATTGCGTTTATCGTTTGGCTTAAACAGGTTTTTTTAAATAATTTTTTTAAAGCTTTTACCAAAAGAGAATAATTTCCGAAAATTACTTGATGTTCATAATTCTTTTAAAAAATTATTTTTAAACATCAAATAATGATAGATAATAAATTATCCTTATTTTAATGGCTTTATATCTACTCCATTTATAATATACTTGAACTTTCCAAATAGGTCATATTTCATAGCATCACTGTTATATTAAAAATGTGAGAGCGAATAATATATTTTAAATTGCTCGTATCACTTTCTAGTTCCCTCTACACGTAAGTATTATTAATAAAACAATATGAATTATTTTTGTTTTTTTTAAAGTGAAAACGGCTTAAAAATTTGAATTTCGTTGACATAATAAAATATATTGTTGAAAATTAAACAAAAATATTTTTTTAATATTTTCAAAATTCAGAAAAATACTGCCTGTCAATTTAAGTTGGTGCCTTTTAAAAAGACAAATTTTTTAACTATAAAATATAAAAAATTATTTCTATTTAATAATATTTTTCAAAGTCATTTCAGAAAAATGTCGAAATAATTTCATTTTATTTATTTAAACTTTTAATAATAATTTAATGAACTATTATTAATTTAATAAGTAGATTAATTTATGGTGAAAGCTTTAAAAGCCAGATAACAAACCTCAAATAAACGTATCACTTTTGCTTAGTGATTATGTTACTCGGCTACTAACCCTCAGATTGCGAGTTCGAGCCTGGAGCAATCCGCTACCGCTTCAAACTAATATAGCTTGTAAATCGCCAACTCATACAACTTTAATACACATATCCCTCTTTAATGACACAGACATTTTTTTGTTAAAATTAATTGCTTTAAAACACATTTTTACGGACCACCTTGCACTAGCTTTTATTTTTATGAAGTTACTGACCTTTGTAAATGAAAGTTTTATTTCATTCAATTCCTAATATTAGCTCTCTCTCTCTCTCTCTGTATATATATATATAATGTACAAATTTTCAGTCGTTACTTTTTATTCGCCTACTCAAGTTCAAGTAAATATTTTCAAACATGTAATGGATGGCATTTGATGCTAATGCATTTTTTTCAAATATTAATTCATTTATTTTTATTAATTAATTAAAAACTAACGTTCTCCATAAAAATCTTCATTTCCTCACTGCCTAATAAGTAGCGAATTCAGTAGCTTTCGGAAGCGAATTCAGTAGCTTAACATGTTTTCGGACGATTATTTCAAACGATTCTGTTTATTTTCATAATGCTTGATGCATTTAAAAATCAAACATTAATAATAAATCGATTTTTTCCGATTCGTTTTGAAGTATTTTCGAATTAAAATAATGCAGAATAAAGAAAATTAGAATTTTCTAATCTGTGTTGCGTGTCCCCACTTATGTAGCAAAATCACTTATTTTGCGTTGCCACAATTGGCTTTAAATCCTCAATTGGCATTGAAAATTCAATGCTAGTATAATTTTTTGATCCATTATTTATAGCAATTGTAATAATTAGACCTGTATATTCCGGTTGGTATGGTGTTGGATTCCCGTCAATTGTGCTGCGAGTTCGAACACAATGTATAGAAAGGAGAATGGAAAATTGGCAGGAAATTCGTTCTGTATTTGTCGCTTAATACTATGAATCTGTCATATTTATATCAATGACAAATAGTTAATTAAGAATAATTAAAATAAAATTTTTCTTTTTTAACCTAAGTAGGAATTGATTTAACAAAATTGTTTTTTACATTGCTTGTTTCATTAAAAGAGGCTGCTTCCAACATTTTCAGACATATTGTTACGAATCGAAGTGTGTGGGATCGCTTCGTTTTCAAGCCAGTCCAGGAGAGCTTAGGCGGAAGAGTTCGACTCATGGTAACTGGATCTGCACCATTGGCTAGCAACGTTCTGACATTCCTCCGATGTGCTCTAGGTTGTACGGTAAGGGAAAAACTTATGTGTTTGAATATCTCGAATTGTAGTAACAATATAACAACCTGAAGTTCATCTATCTAGGTAAAACAATAACGTGTGTAGCTCTGAGATCATTTTTAAGGTTTATTTTCTGATAGCAGTTGCCAAATGTAAACAAACTACCGTTCGATTTTCAGATTGCTTCTTGGAATGTTTTTACAGCTGCATTGAGTTAAGCTCTTCCATTGGCTAATCAATGGATCTGCAAAATTATTTGGGAAAAGCTATGCAGAGTGTACATTGTGAAAAGTTGATTGGAGATTTTTTAAAAAATTATCGAACTGGCTATGAAATGAAAATATTGCTACAAGCGGGCGACCACCGCGAACATGCACCGGAGAAAACGTTGGCGACGTTGGCTAATTCACAAGGAGCTTCGCGCCAGCCGAGTTGAATTAGGGAATATTCTGATAGCCCCTAGACAGTTCGCAGTGAGCCGCGTTGCTTCGCGTGCTCGCTCGCTTGGCTATATAAGGGACGGGTTGCCGTAGTTTCAGCAGTTTCCTCTCGGAAGAGAAACGTCTCGCTGAACTAGCGGATTACCTTTCCTGCTGGTTATTAGTGAGCAGTGTTTTCATTTGCTGTTAGCGTTGTATTATTGAGCTCGCTGTGATTTACTGTTTTGCTGTGCTATACGATATCTGTTTTGCAGTCTGTGTTTATTGTGCATAAGGTTTGTATTTATGCTGTTAGTGACTGTTGACTGGTGGATTGTTTTTATCTGAAGTTTTAATTTGTCATGTCATCCTGTAAATAGCTGTAAATAAATTTGTTTGTGCTGTCCTCAAGTAAAGTACATTCATACCAATCCCGCTACGCTAAAAACGTAACAGTATTATAACCTTTTGCTGTAGGTCCTCCTTCATCTTATACATAATCTTTAACGATTTAATTGAGAAAAGAAACTCGGAGGATATGATCAACTGCTTATGTTGTAGATAAAGAAACATTAAATTTATTTATAATAAATACTAAATCAAAACAATAAATAACATATGAAACTTACATTAAAGTTCAATTCGCTTTAAAATCAATCAATAAACACACCTGAATTTAAATATTTGACAAAAAACATGTAACATTTTCTAGGTGCATTTTATATATTTGTGACCAATTAATATTTTAACCACTTGACATACGAATTTATTTAACTTTCTAATTAGGTAACTCATCCTATTTTGGTAATTTATTGTTAATTTGATTTTTTAATATAATATATGGAGCATTTGGGATACCAAATCGTTTCATATTGATTTTTTCGTATTTAAATACTTAATTCTGTGGCTTAGTTGCAGACTTGAAAATAAAAATTCTGTAATTTGATTCATTGTATGCGAAGTGGTTAATAGTTAAAGTTTTTTTCTAAAAAGTAACAAGATTCTATAATCCTGATAAATACTTTTTTAGAAAATATAACTTCTTATGGGATACTGATGTGTCTAAAACATTTACTTTAAATAAAGTTTCAATGGCAAAAATCACGTATTTTTTATCAAACATTTGTCCAAAAATATTTTTATGAAGAACTGAATAACGAGTTACGAATAAAAACGAAATGAATATTTAGTATCTGTACTAAAATTAAAATTATATTCCATTTCTTTATAAAATTTTTCACTTTATGGGAATTACTATTTGCTTTCAGATAATCGAAGGATACGGTCAAACAGAATGTGTTGCTCCAAGCACTATGACATTGGTGGGAGACTACAGTGTTGGTAAGTGGACATACACAAAATTTTACAAATTTTTGAAGAAAATATGTTAACTTTAATTTTGTTACTAAAGAAACGTTTCCTGTTGTTGTTGCTTATAGCACTTGGCATGGACAAGACCCGCTGATACAGCAGCAAATTTTAAGCCGGAAATATACGTCTCTTGTTTTACAAGTAGCGCCATCTAGGGCCAAAAATACGACTTAGCTACACACTCGTCACAACCCTTTTTAGGGGACGGACTACATTCATGCAAATTCATTCATTCATACATCTCAGATCGTAATTTAGACCTGGAACAGAGAACTATCACCTCTGACCCAGTACCCCCTGTGGTATTGCTCTCGACATGGAGGACTTAGCGACCACGAACAGATTTAACGAGTGCCAATCGCCACACACTCGGGGAATCTTTTGGCCGGTGAGTTTCGAACCCGTAACCGAAGGAGTACGAGTCCAACGCTCTACCAACCAGGCCATCCCGGCCCGAAGAGTTTCCTAAAAATTTTGAATCCCTTAGCTACAATATTGAAAAGAAAGGATTTTATATATGTCCAAAATGGCAGCTGATTCATAAATATGATGATTAGTTTTACAACAAGGAAGTATTACAGAATAGCAAATAAAAATTAAATGTTTTCCTTTTATCTACAGCATATTCAAGGCAATCAAGTGCCATTTTATTTTTAAAAAGAGAACATAAGAAAGAATACTGTAGAGTACATAGAAAATACTATAATCTTTGAAGATATCATACCTCAAAATTTTGATAAATTATTGCGTTTAATACCTCGAAAAACTAGTTTTTAATTATATATTTCAGTTCGTTTGCATGTGAATCCAATAAACCCCAAAACGCGGGAAAGGCATGGAAATTAGTCATACAATTTGTATAGCGAAATTGTAAATTTCTCTGAAATCGTCAATAAAAGTATTTTTGATTTATCAAAAATACTTGATTATCGACTTTTCACTCAAAAATTTCGCCATGAAAAATTTCTCATTCAAAATTAATCGAAATATTCAAAGAATTATTACTTCTACTATAAGTTTAGGTATAATTCATGGTTATGAATTAGGAATTCATTTACAAAAAGTACATAAAGAAAATTTTACCTTAAAATAGTAATAAATACAACCTCAGTTAGATATTTTTTTTTCATGAAATTATGCCTGTTTGCGAACACAATGATACAGAAAAGCAAAGTGACAAAAAGAAAAGACATTTTTTAATACGGTCTTTACATAAAAGTTACGTCAGATTTCACTTAAGCAAAAAGTGAGTTTGTCAATTCTTCAGAGTGAATGTAAAGTTTTATCTCCAGAATTTAAGAAATAGATTATATTTTGAAGCAAATATATCGAAAGGTTGAGTGTCTGTTATTCTGTCTATTTGTGGGACGCATAAAAACGATACACAAAACATAAAAAATTAAATAAATGTAATTTTTTTAAAGTGATCTAGGGATCGAAGCTGTCAATCTAATGAAAAAAAAATTGAAAAAACAAGATCTAAGTTTTATTAGATTCTTTTCATTACACTATGAAATAAGACTTAAAAATTCACCTTATTGAGGAAAATATGAAAAAGAGAGAGGGAACGATTCTTCTAATTATAAATGTGGTTTTCAGTTTTCCCATTTCATCCACTGTCAGCCTTTAATAGCTTTATTTTTTCTACAAATTATAATGGATGTAATTAACAATTTTTTAATACAGTTGTTGGAATATCAGAATAAGAAATAAAATAAAAAATCAAACGACATCTACATGATGTCCATATATAAACGACCCTACTTTAAAGTTGTCTACTTGCGAAACTAATGTTGAGGAAGTTATGAAATTTCTTATACGACATAATGAAGAGATGGGAATTTGTTTGAGCGAATAATAATAATAAAAAATAGCTCAAAATTTTGTTACTAGGTGCAGTTTTTCAAATGAATTACACGTTTAGCATATTTTGGACAAAGTTAAAAGCAAAAAAAGAAAATAAAGACATGTTCGAAATGACGGCCATCATTTTCCGCTGCCATCTAAAATCGCAAGATAACATGTTTCCCAGTTAACCGTAGCATGTTTTGGGAAATAGTAAGAACATGCTGTGAGATACTGCTTTTTAAATCAGTTTAAGAGTTGGGACTATCACGACTTACCAGATCTTTTAAATGTCTCAAAAGCTAAAAGTCACATGTTTTTAGGCCTGAAGACCAGGGAGGCTACAGATCAGGAAAGTGACACAGATCAGTTGATGGCATGTTCTTCTGTACAATGATTATGGAGAACGTCCTTTACACAACGGCTAATGTCTGAAGGAACCCAATCGTTTCATGAAAATTGTGCTCCAAAGGCAATGACGTGCTTACAAATCCGGGATAATTTTATTCTGAATTAATGGCGTATATCGCTGTCACGTGACTGAACATGTTACCGGACCTCTCGCACTAAATTCCTCGAAGAAATACGGGCCTAGAATAAATAATGCAGAAAAACCACTCTACATCGTTACTTTTTGTGACTGCAAAGGGACTTGTAAGATTGGGTGTGGATTTTCTCGATCCCAAATTCGGCATTTGCGAGTTTTCACCGAACCGTCCAAAAAATGTGCCCTGTTTCTCCAGAGAATATTCCACGGCCATTCTGAATCAATCTCAAAGAATGAAACTATTTCCTTTGGAAAATGCTTTCTAAAGTTTCTTACAGAAAATATAATTTGGGAATCGAAAAACCACAAAGGAAATGAAATTGCTGGTGATTTTAAAGGACCTTGATCTTCATTGTTGCCTATCGAATTAGTTAAGTGGCATTGTATAAATTCAAAATTTTTATTGGTTACTAGTTAAAGAAAACTTTTATTCACTTACAATTAGAAAAACTATTATTCTCAGCATTTGATTTAAGTTGATGCCCTACTATTTCAAAATTTTTTAACGAACCTTTCTTTATTGCAGGTCATGTCGGTCCTCCATTGCCATGCTGTCACATCAAACTCGTCGATGTTCCCGAGATGGAATATTACGCAATCAACGGACAAGGAGAAGTAAGAATAATTAATTAAATATGTTTAATTCAAATTTCATACGTTCTATTTTTTCTCTAAGAATACGAAATAGCATAATAAATGAATAATGAATATTTTCTGTCAGATACTAGAAAAGCTGTAAATAGGAAAGATAATTAAAGCGAACAATTTTTTTATATAAAAATGTAACCAAACTTTAAAATTATTTCACAAAAAGTAGATTTTTTTTATTAATATTAACATTTATTGATGATATAATGAAAATATAACATTCATTGATGAATGATATAACATTCATTGATGAATAATGAAGGGATGGGAACTTGTTTCAGCAAATAAAAAAATAGCTCAAAATTTCACTACCAGGTGAATTTTTTCAAATGAATTAGACATTTATCATATTTGTGACAAATTTAATAACAGAAAAAGACATGTTCTACATGAAAATATTTATTTATTAGATGATATAAGCATCTAATTGTATAATAGGTCTTGACCTCTTGTACTGCATTTATGCATAAGAAGGAAATTCGAATTCGAAATATATAATAAGGAAGAGTACATGTTGTCTCATATAAGTGTTATATATGAAGTATATTTGCAATTAAAACGTCTTTTTTTTTCTGCAGGTCTGTATAAAGGGACTGAATGTATTTCAAGGTTATTTGAAAGATCCTGTTAAAACAGCTGAAACGATCGACGAAGAAGGCTGGTTGCATACCGGGGATATAGGAATGTGGATGGAGGTATGCGCATATTATTACGTATCGGAGATTATGACGTAACATTTGAGCTATGACGTAACTATTATTTTTATGGGGAACAGATAACATTTCGGAGCATGTATTCATACATCCTGAAAAATTGTTATTAGGTAAAATGGAAACAACATAAAGAAGTAATGTATGGCTCAACTTTTAACAAAAGCAGCAGTTGTTCTCATGAGTAAAGTAATAAAAATAAATAAAATAAACCAAGATTAAAATGAAATCTGCTATGCATATTTCAATGTATCGTGTCAGAACATCATTTCTTGGATCGCCAAGCACCACGTGCTAGTGATAAGTTAAATTATACTTTTATTCATTTTAAGGGTTTCATTGAATGAGTAGATGTTATCGCCGCTGTATAATTAGGAATAAATTGTTAACAATAAAATACAGATAGAGGCCTTAAACCCAAAATATCACATTTCTGATGATATTCTAGGATATTCTGTTGTCGAAATTCGAATACACTTTAAATTTTCTTCTAAATACATTTGTTTTAAAATATCAAAGAATCTAAAAGAAGAAGAAATGGAAATTTTCATTTTTCTGATGGGATTCTATGCGATTTTACTTTGAATAAGAACCCATGACTTTAAAAGACTTTCCCTCTAACCTTTCTTGATGTCTAAATTAGAAAAAAAATCCTTCCTTTTCATTTTTGTTTTAAAATATCAAGGAATAAAAAAGAAGAAAAAGAAATGAAGATTTTCCCTTTTCTGTTGGAATGATATGCGATCTTACGTAGAATAAGGACCAGTGACTTACAAAAGTTTGTCACCTGATATTTCTTGATGAGTGAATTAGAAAAATATCTTTCGCAATCTTTTTTGTTTTAAAATACCAAGGGATTTAAAAGAAGAATAAAGAATGAAAAATTCCTTTATTCTGTGGGAATTCTATGCAATATTATTTCGGATAAAGACCCATGCTTTAAAAAAGTTTTCCCCTCTGAAATTTTCCGAAGAGAGAGAAAAAATCGTTCCTGTTCATTTTTTGTTTTAAAATATTAAGGAATCTAAAAGAATACTTAGAAATGAAGATTTTCATTTTTCTGTTGGAATTATAGGCGATCTTTCTTTGAATAAGGACCGATGATTTAAAAACATCCTCCTCTGTGACATTTCTGGATGAGTAAATTAGAAAAAAAAAACTTTCCTGTTCGAAACAGTTAAAAAATCACTATAGAAACTCATAAATGAAATCCTGAGCTAGATCCCAATCTAATCAATTCGTTATTTTTTTTTATTTCTCATAAACTACTTTATTTAATAATAACATTCAGATAATTTCCCCCATTCTGAGCTAATGACATAGTTATCAGCAAATAGTCATAATCACCTAACAAAGAGAACTACAAATTACTCCTTTCTAAATATTTCTTTGAGGAAGCCTCTAAGTAGGGCAGGGCTTAATGACTTCTTCCCGAAACCCAAAGGCAGAAATGGTTCCTTTTATCTCTTCAAGGAAGATAAAAGCAACTTTAACCTTCTTAGGAAGCCTTCTGTCCTCATGATTAGCTATTGCATTTTATTACTAAAATAATAGCTACGTAACATTATAATTATTTTTGTATCATCACATAGGGAAAAAGTCAGATGATAAAGTATCAGTTCGATATTTCATATCGAGTAAGCAAAAGTATCAGGTACACATATATGGTACAGGCTAAGAGTATCAGATAGAAGATAGATTTTTGGACTCGATTGAAGCCGAATGATACTCTTGACCTCATACATTTTCAATCACCAAATCCATCTGATACCATATACCATATCAATCTGATACCATATCACCATATCAATCTAATACCATATACCATATCAATCTGATACCATATCACCATATCAATTTGATACCATATCACCATATCAATCTGATACCATATCACCATATCAATCTGATACGCAGTATTAGGTAGAGGTAAACGTCCTGTATATACGTATTATAGATCCGTAAACGTCCTGTGTCAGCGACTCTATTTTTTTAAACTAAAGTATACAATTCTCAGCCAATTCGTTTTTACTTATATAATGGTGAACGCACCGCCGAAGAATCCTTGCCTTCTGCCATATTAAGTATACCAATAAAATCTATGGTTCCTCTTCTGCCTCGCACGTCAATCACTGTCAGAACCAGTGTCACTTGTACATCAGCTTCAATACCTCTTCCGAAGAAGGGAAACATAATTTGAAATCATAATGGTTTAATCATAATGGTCTGGTAGTCTCCAGGCAAATGCGAGATCTAATATTCAAAGAGAGGCCAATTTTATTCAAATGGGGAAAAGAGTCGGTTACTATCTATACCTGATATATCAGGTATAATCGAGTATCAATATTAATCTATACCTGATACAGAAAAACCAGGAATCAATCAAACTTTAATTGGAAAATAATGGCATTGTTGTCTTCGAATATTTGTATACTCATCATTCTTCTTAACTTCACATTATTCATATTACTTGAAGGAAAAGACATCATGTTTGCAGTTTCTTAAAACTTTGGAAGTGCTATAAACATAAAATAATCACTGCAAATAATAATGTAGAATTTGTACGTATCTATGCACCAGCATAAGTGTATGTGTGTAGGTACTCTACAAGTCAGACTAACAAGGAATAATCAAATCGGACACAACTACTTATTTTAACTATGCATCTTGATGCGATTGTTTTAGGTTTTAATTAATTAAATATTAATTTTGGAATTTCTACGATTTTAATGATTGCAGTCGATGTACTTTTTCAGCTGTTTTTCTCTAAATTAAGAAAAGAGCGAACGAAATTGGGCAACTAAATTTAAACGGAAGGAGTAATGAAAACCATATATTGTTGTTGATGAATTTGTTTGAATTCTTTTTTTCTAGAATGGAGCTCTTCGAATAGTAGACAGGAAAAAACACATATTCAAACTTGCCCAGGGCGAATACATTGCCCCAGAAAAAATCGAAAACATCTATCTGACAAGTCAATATGTCGCACAAATATTCGTGTATGGAGAGAGTCTGAAAGTAAGTAATATTCTTTTTGTGGTATTTTAAATATCTAACTAACCCTGTGTGAAATACTCGAGCATTGAACAGTATTTGTAACAATTCCATTCAAACAAAATTTTGGCACAAAGAACATGTGCCTAAAAATTATACCTTTTTGTGTTTATTAACGTAACATTCGTATTTAAAGCTCAGTTCTAATTAGATAATTCTATGGATAATATTAAAGCGTAGGTATTCTTCTGAATTGCGATAAGTTATTTAAATCTTCATTTCCAAAGAATGTTCTTTCTACATATAAAGCTTCTTTGGTAGATATCAGAGAATGAAACACCTGTTTTCTATCCCTTTTCCAACACCCACTCACTGGTAGCGAAAAGGAATCGCAGAAACTGTTAACGTTAGCAGTCTTCATTTTTTTATATACGTAAAGGTGTTTAAACACGAATTACCATCATTCCCGTCTATTCAAGGATTTGAAAAAAGAAATAATCCGAAAACAAAAACTAAGTCGATTCGGTTTCAATACTAAATAGATGGAAAATATTTCTTAAATATTATATCAGTTCACTTTCAAAAAGAAAAGAGCAAAATAAAAGAAAATTTTTAATATAAAAATAAAATTACTGAAATTAAGCATATTTCAAAAATTGAAACGTTTGATTATTACCTTCAATATGACTTCATAATGAATCATACCGTTTCAATTACGTGTCATGTGCCTTTTGCACCTGGAAAATGTAGGTCTTTGTAGGAGGAAATATTTTATCAAGAGCTTATGGAAATTTTCGACTTCAGTAATGACGTCATCAGATTTGTTCAAGAGGCGTGACATATAGGGAAAAGATATTCCAATAATTTTTGCTTAATTATAATTATAATATTAATTATTATTTTATAATTATGATTTAATTTATAAATTATTATTTTATATTTTATTAATTAGTATCTTAGAATTATTATTTATTTTATTAATTATTAGAAAATACCATATTTTTTATTTTATTAATTGGCATTTTATAATTATTATTTATTTTATTAA
>JAOUZG010019115.1:2259466-2284762 GCA_026289955.1 Argiope argentata
GTTAAATATTAAATATTAGGGAGCCTTTGTTTTTATGAACATTAATAGTTAAATATTAAATATTAGTGAGCCTTTTTTTTATGAGCATGACTAAACATTAATCGTTAAATACAAAATATGAGGGAGCCTTGTTTTTATGAATATTACTAAACATTAATCGATAAATATAAAATATTAGGGAGCCTTGTTTTTATGAATATCACTAAACATTAATTGATAAATATTAATTGTCGATAAAAGAACGGTTGACATTTTTTGGCAGATGGGTAATAGTAATCTGACAGGACGCACAGCAGCTTTGAAATGTTAGATATCAAATGACTATGACATTTAGAAAATAAAGATCTTTTAAATCTTCAGATTTCGTTATGGAATTTTCGGTATATGTGTTGACAAATGTTGTTTTCCTAATTTTGCAAATGATGAAAAATCCAGAGAAAGAAAAATGAATTTCTATCCCGATACGGAATAATCAATGACAGTAAATCAAAACCTATTAATTAATCGATTTCAATTGGAAAAAAGAAAAAAAAATTCAGAAATTCGCGACATTGTTCTGAATCACATACCTGAAAGTTTTAAACGAGTTCCAAAAAAGTTACGCTTAGCCAATGATACAACTGTTAAGGCTAAAATCATAATTCCTGATTATTTCAATTAAATCTTGTTCGCATCAAATAAACACACTTGAATTTGATTTGCACGCTTGAATTGCTCAGAATTATATTCCAAAGACCAAGATAACCAAATACATACTCTAAAAAAAAGAGTATTGCCTAGGGCAGAGGTTTTCAAACGGTGGATCGTGACCCCTCTGCGGGTCACGAGATGTGGAAAAAAGTTTGAAGAAAATTAATTTATAGCTGTAGTTTTCATTTTAAAAAAAGAGCACACATAAAGCTTTTAAAGCACATATAAATTGGTTTTTGTGTTCTATTAGTTAATGGGATACATGAGCTTGTTTAGAATTAACCAATTCTTTAGTCTGGAATGAGCTTTGTAACACACAAAACAATGTCATTTTCCATTGTCAAACGATTTCTTGAATTTGTTTTTGAATTTATCATTATGGAGAATCCTTGTTCACAGTTGTAATGTGTAAAAAATGGCATCAAAGTTTTTAATGTTGTTGTGGACAGTTCTGGGTATTCCTTTTTAATATGTATCCAAAATCTGTCGATATAAGCTTTGTTAAAAGTTACTTTAGCTGACTGATCACTTGAAATATTTATCAGTTGATCATGATGAAAGGCACTTCTCTCAGCTTTTGTTATGGCTTTTTCACTGAACGGATTGACTATCCACACAACCCCACTCATATCCTTAGCTGGAATGTAATCTGTAACCTGTTCAATCCAAGTTTCGAGATGAAATGATACTGGTAAGAAGAAGGATGAAATGTCAAAGGATGTGGCGCCAATACCCGACACATATTCTACAAACTCTTGAGCACGTGCAAAATTTTTAAAATCTCTGTCTAAACTTTAGATAGAGTTAAAGCTTTGGGGGGTCGCCAAAATACTTAGCCTAAAAAGGGGGTCCCAATGTCTAAAAGTTTGAGAATCCCTGGTCTAGTCTATACTTTCTTTTTCGCCTAGAAAAAATTTAACAGAGAAGCTTTGAAGTTTAGGAGTTTAAAACAATCATGATATTACTGATAACATTAATACGTTATCGATCATTATAGAAATCTGGAGGAGAAACATTCTTCTACCCTCAATTCAAAGCTTCACTATTCCGTCGAACGCTATCACGGAATCTTATTAGACGGGGACCATTAAGTTGAAATGAAAACTTAGATTCCTGTACTACTAAAGAGTTTAAGTTATTCACTATATTGGCTGGACTGTTTTCTCAGGTTAATTTATTAATAAACCAAATGTTATAAAAGATTTGATACCTCAACACAAACACCAACGGTTTCTAACAACAAGTAGATTGATAATATGCTTTATACTCAGGTTATCTAATTCAGAGTTACATTTTAGCTCAAACCGAATAGAAAATTTCAGTAGTAGTAGTAAATTTGGTCTCATCTAGAACACAGTAAAAAAGGGTGGGGGCAAAAGAATGACTACTGAAAAAATTTAGATTTCACTAGCTTAATTCTGATGTGAATAAAAAAGCATTCCTGTATAAGCATTATGTGCCGAATAAAAATTACTTGTATGAGTAAATCAAAACTCTTTTGAGAAACATCCACAATGTGTAATTTATTTCCTATGATGTTACATTTCGATTGTACGTTCAGTATTTTTCCTTCAGTAAAAGTCATTAAAATATTGCCTATTGTCATCTCAATACAACCCTCGTGCAGAATATTAATTTTTTCAGAAGATTTAAATAAAGCTTTAATTAAAGCTAATTTTCCCCTTCTATTATAGTAGAGAAATTTATTATATTGTTTTAGTTTAATAGAACAGAAATTGCATTAAAATATTTGTGACAATTAGTAACATTATAATAATAAATAGAATATTTGTAACATAATTACCCAATTACTGAAAAGAAAAATCATTTTTCGAATAAGACGTTAGAAAACCGTGCGATAAATTTCTATTGAATTTCCTTCTTGTTGTTTAAGCTTCCTTAGTAGGAAATGGGTTATTCTATTTTTGTCGATTAATAAAAAGCACCATTGACCAAAAACGATAACATCACATGATTTTAGAACTAATTAAATTTATGTCAGAGAAAGATTTTTTGTCTTAAAAATTTCAGCAGAAAATATTTTATTTTTGTCGATTATTAAAAAGCATCATTGACTAAAAATGATACCATCACATATTTTAGAAACTAATTAAATTTATGTCAGAAAAGATATAAAGATTTTTTTTACTTAAAAATTTCAGCAGAAAATATTTTATTTTTGTCGATTTATAAAAAGCACCATTGACAAAAAACGAATACTTCACATGATTTTAGAAACCAATTAATTTTATGTCAGAGAAGATATAAAGATTTTTTTGTCTTAAAAATTTCAGCAGAAAATATAAATAATCAATCTTTACGCTCACACATTTTTTTTCTTTTATTAGATAAAGGATCTCTATCTTCACCCAGAACTTTTTACCATAGAAAATGGTCTTCTCACCCCCACGCTGAAGACTAAAAGACCTGACTGTAAAAAAGTTTTCCTGCCACAGATTGATGCAATGTACAAAAATTTAGTATGAACTTTTCCGTTCGCCCAAGAAATAAGCTGTGAAAACGTTATATATATTTTTTGATTAACTTCTTTCAGTACATTAAATGAGCATGACATTATGTGTATATATAAACAGAATTTGTATTAATTTATGGATATCTTCACTGACAATGTGACTAGCGATAAGCATTTCTCTGAGACATATTATGCTAATAAAATGATTTGTTTTATAACTGGAATGAGCATTTTTTTCACAGATTTACTAAGCAATCATTAATGCTTTCTATTTCAAGTTCATATGATTAAATTGTACTATTTACCACTCTTCAAAGTTTTGTTTTGAAAAGTTGAAAGTATTGTTTTTGTTTCCATATACTTTTAATGTCCTTTAATCTGAATAAATCTTTCATAACTTCGATCTCCCCCCTCCCCCCGAAAAATAATTTGACTCTTTTTTTAGAGATTCCGCTTTAATTTAAGATATTATATGATATTTCCATTATATCGTTTCGATATTCCGAATATCGGATAATAATTAAGAAATCGCAACAATACTGTTGGACATATTCTGCAAAACAGGGCTGAAATAAGTACTGAGTCCTAACAGACTCTTTGACCTGCCACGAAGGCATCATAACACTGAATGATTAATCATAACACTGAATGATCGGACCACCGCAACAGAAACACTGGCGGGAACTGTGGTTGAATCCTAATGGTCATCACCGACCACGGTACAACCCTTCCCGTGGAAAGTACGTCTCGTCATCGATGGGAGGAGTCCAACTCCCACCTATTCGTGTACCCACCAAGGGTGGCGAGATCCAATCACCTTACCGGAATCATCTCATCCTCGATTATACGGGGGAGGGCACATTCATACACCCCCTGTGGGAAAGTATGAGCGCAAAGTAATAAAGTCGATTTAATGAAATAATGGTATTTACTTTATTTTGTATATAATAGTTGATATCAGAATGCAACAAATATTTTTAAAATCACTTTAGAAAACTGAAATAAAAACATTGTTAGACTGAGTAACTTTTGTAAAGATTACTTAAACTATTTAATTTATATAGATTAAATTCATTAAATAAAAAAGGGGCGAGGTTAATTACCTATGGTATTTATAAAAACGAAAAAAGGGACTTTTCAATAATAATCGTTATTTTTTAAAATAAATAATGTGCTTTTTACAAAATTATAAACAGACAGCAGACATGTCATTTTCAATTAATGCAAACAAAAGCTCTCATTTATTTGGATAGACACGGTTAAATTGTATTGAACAAAGGAGCTTTGGTTATTTGAGTTCAATTGTCGTTAATTTGGTGCTTCTCAGATAAGTGTATGATTTCTAATTCTTTTTAAACTTAACAAATAATGCTTTTGATATAAGTTGTATAAGCTATATTAGAAGTCGGTAAAAATTCTATTATTATCAACTGATATGGTATTCATCTCTATAAGCTTTATATTATTTACAAAAAAAGAGGGATGTTGACAGCAAAAATAATGCACAGGATACTTGCACTCATTTTGATTGGTTATATATATATTTTCGATTTCTGATAAAATCTTTGAACAGGATTTATATCTTAATTAATCAGAAGTTTTTCTAACTAAAATGAATGTATGAATATCAGTAATTTTTAAATACACGATAAATAATAATACAATTATTTTCTGAATCATGGGGAAAATATTCAATTTTTCGATAACCATTCTTTTAAAGGATTAATCAATTTATATTGTTGTTGCTGTTGTTAATGACACTTGCCATGGACGAGCATCGCTGAGGTCTCAGCAAGTTTTAGGCTGAAAAGAGCGTCTCTCGTTTTGAAGTTGCGCTAACTAAGGCCAAGTGTAAGACTTAGTTACTCTCTCATCACAGTCACTTGCACAGTCCTTTTTTACAGGGGAGGGCACATTCATACACCTTATAGATAGAACACAGAAGAACAACCATGCCCTAACCGGGACTCGAACCCAGGACACCGAGCTCTCAAAGACGCGCCACCTCTATGCCAGGACGGCGTAAATCAATTTATAGATTTGGTTATAATGAATCGTTGCTTACGAGACATTGTGTCCCATGGTGAATTGCGATCAAAGACATTCTGGATTCATATTCCTACCAACAAACTATCATTCATGAATTTCTTTTATTCATTTGTGGTATTACTTACTTAAAATTTCAGCCTTCATAGCTTCAATGCAAATTCTGTTCTTTAAAGTGAAATTCAAGTTCAAAGTTTAAATTAAGGCGATGAAAGTATTTACAAATGGGTTGAATTCAAGAAAGTACAGTAATACTATTCACAGTAAACATTTTGTCGGCATTTTTGTATATTTGCTTTTATATGTGCTTAATGGCCTCCTTGTGGCCTGACGGAACCATGGAGTACGTGAGAGATCAGTGCACATCAAATTTGCTCTCGTGCTCACATTCATATGCCAAAGCAGCTTAAAGAATAGAATGCCAGTTCTGCCGTGTTCTTCCCCTAATGCGAATGCAAAATTATGTGTTCCAATCTCCAAATATGAAACCTTGTTACCAATATTGCTAAACTTAAATAATCCCTATACCAATGACTATTCTCCGAATAGCACTTTTATTTGAGACACTGAGATAGTATTTGAAGAAAAAGTCATGGTTTCTCTTTATAAGAGTGGAAAAGGACATTTTGAATATTTCATAACAATATATATAAAAACAAGCTTTTACCCGCGACTTCGCCCGCATTGAAAAACACACAGCTACCCTAGAAACTATTTATTTATAGTGCATACCTAAAATAAAGCAAAACCGCAAATCAAGTCTGTATTTCTTTAAAATCGTCTTGCCTGTTTTATTCCTTTATCCAGATTGAGATAGCTACAACAATATTATGCACATATTTTGTAAGCTTTTAATTAAAATTTTTGTAAGCTTTAATAAAAAATTTGTAAGCTTTTAATTTAATTTAATTAATTAATTAAAATTTTAAAAACACAGCTGTCAACAATTACAACAAACCGCACATGTGTGAATTTTCAACGTTAATTTAGGACAACACAAACACGTGAATTGTCTACACCAGTTGGGGTAAAACAATATAGATAAGAAATCTTTAATTTTCGTTATTTTGTTTTGTTTTACTTCGAAAGTGCTTGAAAATGTATTGGAAAAATCGATTCATTAACAATTTTTAATTTTAGATGCATCAAACATTATGATAATTAGCAAAATCGCTTAAAATAATCGACCGAAAACATGTTAAGCCTAACCACATTACGGGGGGGAACTAAATTCGTTACTTATTTGGTGATAGGGAAATGAAGATTTTTGGCAAGAAAGTTCGTTTTTAATTAATAAAAAATTAATGAATGAATATTTGAAAAAAAAAACTGTATTAACATCAAAGGTTATCTCCTACTGTTTAAAATTTTTTACTTGAATTTGATTGGATGAATAAAAAGCATTTTATTAACGATTGAAAATTTGAACAATATATATATATATACTATACTAGCCGCCTTTGGCGACCAGTCTATTCGCCAGTATTAATGCTCGCTAAAGTTTGCTCGCTAATATTTTATGTAGCTGTGTCTCATAACAGGTTTTTCACCAAAATATTTTTAAACCAAACAAATTTTGATAATCATATAATTCATTTATAGTATTAATTATTATTATTTTCTTCAGATGATCTGTTCACTGTACTACTCATCTTTCTCTTTCTATCGGAGCAATGATTGTCCCGGGATTGATATTTTACTTAAATGGAGGAGAGAAAGGTCTAAAATTCTGTTATTTATAGAATAATGATATTCAAATTTTCATAAATGTAAACAATTTAAACAAATAAAGACAATTGGTTTTCAAAAGATGTGGAAGTCTAAAAACAGCTTGGAAAATGCCGCGCACAACGGAAATAATGTTGAAATATACACACACCCTTCTTTTCTTTTCTTTTTTTTTTCTCTCCTTTTTTTCCTCACTGCTTTACTCTTTACAAACGTTTTTTTTTTTCGCTTTCTTATTTTTTTTCCCTGCCCAGACTTTATTTCGAGCAAGCATAGATTAAATATTCATACAAATAATAAAAGCAACTATTTTATTTCTTTTTTAAACATCCCGTTATCTAGAAATGAAAACCAACTGACTTCGCGCATTTCTTTCTAAACAAATCATAATTTATTACTTCCTGCTATCTAACTCGATGTGGGGGAAGGAAATGCAGATTTTTGGCGGGAAAGTAAGAAAAGTGTCGTTTTAATTATTTTCCTCGCAGTTTTTTCATTTTTTCTCTCCATAAGAACCATCCTCGTGTCTTAACGAAAATATTAAAATAAAAATTAGCCGAATCGGTCGAGCCGTTCTCTAGTTTTGCGCTTAGCAACGCATTTCGAGTTACATTTTTATTAATATAGATAGATAGGGAAAAGTGTGAGCTAACAGTAGGAATTGAAAAAAGAATACCGAACGAGAAAAAATACCATATAATACCGAAATAAAAAAAAAATGCTAAACAAGAAAGTTTGATTGCATAAAACAATGACAAATTTATGTCTAAAAGCACATCACGAATTAAATTCTTAGTCTTAATTATACTAGAAAAGAAATATTCCGTATTTTGCAATAAGAAAAAAAAATACTATCAAACTGGAAGATCAAAACGCCTATAAATAATAGAAACGTGACTCACAGTAACAGCGAAAAAAAAACTCATCTCTAAATTATTGTACTCCGATGCTTCATCTACGCTTGTAAGTTTCATTCATGATCCAATTATGAAAACAGACATTCGTTGCCATTACGGAAGTGAATGACAAATTAAAATTCTTTGAGAACATAAAATCATTGGATAATAAACTGAAGAAGGAAGTAAGAAAACAAAGCTACTCTTCCAGTTGTATCTTATAATATATTTTAGATTATTTGTGGATATTCGATGTCGATTGATATTTTATTCTTAAACTATGAATAACTATCAATCCGGTTTGGTTATTGTTTTTAAGAATAATTGCGCCCTTTTGTTATCGGAAGTATTCGATATCTTTTATTTATTCTCTTTTATTTTTAGTAAGAATAACGTTCTGGTGTTACCTTCTAATTTATAGCCACAAGCTCAGTTTGAAAAACTGAGTTGGAAATTTCTAAACTAATATGATGAAACAAATAATCTTGTAGAATAATACTATTTTTGAAAGGGCACATAAAGAGCGAAGTGTTTTTATTGGCGAAGCACATCTGTACATAGGATAAAATGAAATCTCCTGAAAGCGTCTGTATGTTTGAACCACAAAAACACGAGAAATAGTTAACAGATATTGGAGATATTTATACCGTTTTGTAGAGCATTTATTGGGGAAGGTTTCAGTACATGAAAATCAATTTAAAATTTAAAAAAGGAGTTTTATAATAGCGATTTCAACTTTGCACTTAACCGTGTATGCATATCACATAAAAAGTGTACACCCTTAGGGAAGGAGAGCCTTTTGATAAGCGAAATTACCGTCTTTCTTTAAACCGCACTGCAACTGAATTGCGGAGACTGAATGAATCTCCTGAGGAGCGAAATGATCGCCCGTGTTTTGTCTAAGGACGTTTCATATTTTTACCTTTATAACAGTCTAAATATTTCTGAATATGTGCTATAAAAATTGTTTTGTAGTTATTTTTTATCACTTTTAAATATATATATTTTTTATGTTTGATGTTGCGTAACATGCCCAAGTCATATCGGGTGGTGGCTAGACTTAAGTTTATAGGTAATTTTTCTTGGATATTATGCCACGGGCAACGCTGTGCAGATACTGCTATTTTATTATAAACAAAAGAATTATCGTTATCTTTAACCCAGAAAGGCAATTTTTAATACATGGGTTTCGCTGTCATTTTATTTTATCTGAATCTAAGTATGCATTTGATGACTTAATGGCAGTAACACATTTGTAAATTTAGTTTTGTTTTCTCCCATTAATTGTATTTGGACAGAATAGGTGTTTTTAATGTCAGTTCTATTTTCCTTTGTTTAATCTCATGTATTTGATTTATTGCTTATGATTGTTATATAAGGTTTTAATGCACGTATAAGTTTAATCTTTAATGTGGTGTCATATTTTCGTTTTATTGTGTACGTATTTAAAAAGAAAGTATTGCAATCGTGAAAAAAAAATTCAGTCTCGAGATTTGACGAATCTCTACATTCCAGACCTCTTCTGAGCTTGAAACACACATGTTATGGAATTATGCTTATCTGTCGATAAACACGATAGCTCAAAATTTATTTTAGCTAAATGTTTAAAATTTGGTACATGCATTATACATTAAATTTGTAGATATCTATCGCATTTTGAATGAAATTCACTCAAAGGAAGTCGATCTGTCAGACAATCTGAGTATAATGTAACATTGTAACTACAAAACGAAGAAAGCTAGGTGGATGAGTTTTAGTACATAAATACAATATTTGAATTGTAGATACGCAGAAAATTTTAAACCTGATATCTATGGAGAACTATTTAAAGATTTCGGGATATTTACAATAATGAATTGTAAGTTAAAATCGGTTGTTGTTTCTTATGACACTTGCCATAGACAAGCTTGCTGAGGTAGTCAGCGATTTAAGCCTAATCGGCGTCTCTTGTTTTATATTAACACCAACTAGGGCCAAGAGTACGACTTTTGCTATCCACTCATTTGCTTACACGGTCCCTTTTTAAAGTTGGGCACATTCACACACCTTTTAGATAGAACCCAAAAGTACAACCATGCCCAGACCGGGACGCCCAGATCACGAGGAAGACGCACTACTTCTATGCCAGTACGCCGGCAAATTAAAAAGTCCAAGAAATGGAAACTGAAAAAAAGTTCTCAGTCGTTCATAATACTAGTAAAAGATCTGTATAAGGGACAGTTTTTTCATAAAATTTTCCTCTGTAACAAGAAAATGTTTGCTTTTGATTTAGATAGTTGATCTTTCTTTGTTTGATTTATATTTAAACACTATGATGTTTTTTCTTGCATACCGTGCATTTCAAATAAGACTAACAAGTATTCGAATTATAAACTGCTTTAAAACAGCAAAATAACCACCTTTCTTCTATAATATTAATCTTTTCTCTTCCATTGCGAGATTAAGAAACTTAAATCATTCGGAAATATTAAGAAAGGACTTATTGCAAAATATGTATTGTTTTCTATTTTTATCAGCTCTTTTTTTTTTACTAGATAGAATGTAAGCTGCAAAGGAATTTTATCCTTCTCTTTAATCCTTTGGAATTCTTGATCCAAAACCTGATGGTTTTTTCGATATAAGAAATTCTAGCGAGTTTTCCGAAATATTGAACTTGTCTTTATTTTCAAATCCGTTACACGTTTGTTTCCGTTCTTTGATAAGATATTCTGCAAGAACTGATTGCTTCGTTCTTTTCAGACGTCACACCTAATGTCTCCAGTGTTCTTCTAGTTTATCATAAAGAACCATGACAGGAAAAATTTCCGTCATTCTTTGCTCGCGTTAAAACAAGATAAAATACATTTTTAAAATGAAATCTACGGTCGCAAATTCCAAGTTATCATGTGAGAACATTATAATTTTTAAGTCATTATTTGTACTAACTAATTTAAGCCATTGACCAATTTGAACTGGTTTGAAAAAATTAAGAGACTTCTTTGTCTCGAATGATAATTTTTTTAAAAATCTTTATTTTCAATTTTTTTATCTGGCAAACAAAGTTATGGAGTTCGACCAATTTTAGGATTAAAAAAAAGAATAACTTCGACTAAAAGTTCACTATTATATACTGAAAGCTATTGAATATTAGGTAGAATGCAATAACGTAATGCAGATAGATATTAAAATTATATTCAAATATTTACAATATTTTGAGAAATACAGTTAGTAAGAATGTGCTTATAATATCATTAAATGATAAATATAAATCACGTTTTACAAAATTGAGATAGTTAAAACTGAAAGAAAATTCGAAAAAAAAAAATGGTAATTTTCAAAGAGCGACATTAATTATTTAAAAGTAAGAAATCATAAACAAACTGGAAAATGACGACATTTCATAGAAACGACAAACAAAAAGCAATTGATAGTAACTTTAATTAAATATTTCAAACAATACTGGCAAAACAAACCTCAAATGTCATGGGTCAGGTGACTCGCTATCTACCAGTTAAAAAATGAACATATTTTAAGATAAAAAAACAATTATTTCGACAATAAGTTCACTATTACTGGAAGTTACTGTATATGGTGAAATCCAATGAACGTAATGAAGATTGATATTGAAGTTATATTCTAATATTTACAGTAGTTTGAGAAATACAATTAGTAAGAATGCGTTTATAATGTCCTTAAGAATAAATATAAGTAGAGTTTTACAAAATTGCGATATTTAAAACTGAAAAATAATTTTTTAAAAAAACGATAATTTTCTGAGTGCAAAAATAATTTTTTTAAAGTAAGAAATCGTAAACAAATTGGAATATGACGTCATTTCAAAGATAAGACAAACAAAAAGCAATTGATAGTATTTTTAATTAAATATCTCAAACAATACTGGCAAAACAAACTCGCTATCTACCAATGAAAAAAACGAATATTTTTTGCCTTCAAATTTTGGAGACACCAAAACTTCCTAACCAAAACAACATCATGTTCTCGCATGGTAAAAATTCACAAACTTAAATTTTGATCAACAGCTCATCTTTAGCCAAATGCGATTTCAATTGTTCAATAACTTTATTATAATATCCCCCTGATGGCGAGATTTTTTTCAGATAAAACAACTTCTGTCGCTTGCAAAGGATACTAAAATTTATCATCCGAATAAATATTACAATTATAGTGAATTTTTTAAAATCATCCCGAAAACGCAAGTTAATTCTTTACATCAATATCAAAATGTTTTAATTCCACTTTAAAAAAGATAAAAAGTTTATCTTGATTTGATTTTTAAAGAAAGTTTATTTTGGTTAAACACCTAAAATACTTAACACTATTTCCTTTATTTGTTGCTAAAACAAAATCAACTTTTGTTTTTATAGTAACTCATTGATCGCGATAATTTTCTTTTAAATCTGTGTTAGTAGAAAATCTTCTTTAAAACCATATTAATCTGATTTTTTTATCAAGTTCAAATAATCTTTCAGCTTTATCATTTAAAATATTAAATGGTTGTATCAATTCAATCTTACTTGCTAGTTCCTTTTTCAAAACGACTTCGATTTTTTTCTTCTATTTCGTAAATAATCGCCTAAGTTGTTTTCTCTTTCTTTTTAAAGAATCTATAATCTAATTATGAAATTGTTATCCCATTATCCAAATTGTTAAAAGATTCTATAACTATACATTAAAATGAAAGCACTTTAATCGTGGATATTTACATAAAAATTTGAAAGCGTATTGACGTCGAACTACTATAATACAATAGCAAATCTAGATAACATTATTCTATGTTGAGTTGAGTTGTAAATGATATGACGCATATATATATTACAATGATCAAAATAAATAAAACACTTTAAAATGTACGAAATATTTGTTTATCAAAATCATTCTTTAATATATCATAATAAATTGAAAGGGATCAAGTAAAATTTTCAGGTTGAATATCTGTATTATTTTTTTGAGAAATTCGAATTTTTGCAAGAATTAGGCTCAAAATTTTTATTAATACTTTCTGGCAATCAAATTTAGTGAATCGAATCTTTTGTATAAACATGCTAGTCTTCGATTAAAAGGATATCAAATTATCGATTTAAAAATAACTTTTGGAATAAAGCCATCCAAGTAAATAGCAAAAAGATTAAAATGAAATCTGCTATGTATATTTCAATGCATCGTGTCAGAATCACTTAGATTTTAACAAACAAATTAAAGTCGAATAATAAATATTAATAAAAAATAACAAATAATAATTTTTAAAATAATGATTAATAATATTAAAATAATAAAAAATACTAATAGAATACTTAATAATAATAAAAAAATTAATAATAATATTTAAATAATAAATTATAATATTAAAATAACAAATTATAATATTAAAATAATAAATTATAATAATAAAATAACTACTAATAATAATTAATTAATTCGAATAATAATAAAGTAAATAATTCAAAATTAAAATTAAAAGTAAAAATTTCGAAGTAATAAATTCGAAATTTTTCATTGAAATCCATGTATCTTTAAAGAAAAGAGTAATTATTCTTCAACATTCTTTACTATCACTTAATTTAATACCAAACGATTTTTTTTCCATTTATTCATCAATTGAAGAAAAGGTTTTTCTCTTAGCAAAAACGGGTAAATAATGTTTGGAATAGAATATTTAGAAATTTTAGAAAAAAGAGAAAAAAACGAAAGAAATGATTAAAAATTAAAATGGATTTTTCTTCATATTAAAAATTTTTTCAACACATTTCAACGTAGCAAACCATTTTTGGATTACATGAATATTTATTATTTTCACATTCATATTAAAAATAAAATTTGTTTGAAATTTCAATCTCACAGTTAGTGAGGTAATGGACGTAGAACAGAAATAACAGGTGTTATTGCACAAAAGATTTTTAATATTGTATGGATTAAATATCCTTCACAATTTGAAATTAAAAACAGTTTTATATGGAAATCATCGAAATGAAGCTTCGCATCTCTATATATGTAATCATGTATTATTTTTTGTATTATTTTTGTATTATTTTTTATTTTAATTTTTCCGATCATAATGAAATTTCTCTGTAAGACAAAAGAAAAAGGGCTGTCACATTTTATAAGTCCAAAAGTAAATTAAAATATTTTGATAAAAAAATTAATTTTTGGGGGGTTTTCAGTTACAAATCCTGAAAATATTATTTCATAAAATTATTTTTACACTAACCTATAATTTAAAAATATCTTTAATTATAAGTGAATTAATAGTAATACTTTAAGCACACAAATCGCTGATCAAAGATGACATGTAAGAAATAAAATAACAATTGTCAATTAATGTGTAATATATGTCTTAGAAAATTAGGAAAGCAAAATCATTCTTATTTTATTTTCCAGTCAACCTAATTTGTTTTAATTTCATTTTCATTCATTTCACAAAGTCATATAGATAATCTAAAATATTAATAAATCGTTATTAATTACAATAACTTTCCGCGAAATAAGTATAATTTTTTTATCCAGACATCATTTGCTGGATAGAGAGAAATGTAACTATTTATCGTAGGAAAAATAACCAGTGGGTGATTATTATTATCATGTCACAACATGATGTTGTTTTGGGGAGGAGGGTTTTGCCGTCAACAAAAACACGTAGACGAAAAATAAAAATTTTAATCTGTAGACGAAAAATAAAAATCTTAATACGTAGGCTAAAAATAAATATTTTATTATCTGCACGAACATCACAAAAAAATCAGCTTTTAATAACGCCTTGCCATTGCATTTACAAAAGTTGTGATAAAAAAAAGTTTATTACTACCGCAAAAAAAACCTAAAAAAATGTCATTTTGAGTACGTGATTATATGAAATGAAATAAATAGGAAATGCAATATTTTTTTAAACAATAAATGCGAGACAAAGTTTTTTGGATCATTTGCAATACTAAAGTGACTCATTCAACGAAACAATTGAAATAAATAAAAATATCATTTAACTCGCACGCGCACGTGTTGCTTGGCTGTTCAAGAAATGATGTTCTGGCATGACACATTTGAAATATGCATGGCAGATTTCCTTTTCATCTTTATTTTGTCATTATTTTCTGTAATTGGGGTAAATCTTGAATTTTTTGTTAATAATTTAATGGACTGATATTGAGTAATTTATTATGTAATATTGAGCAATCTTTAATTGTTATTATTTTAAAAAATGCATATAAAGTTGAATAATTGGCCAATATTTGATTATTATTATCTTTAAAAGTGCATACAAATAAGTAGAATAATTGGAATTTAACGCAAACCAAAACAATATGTTGAAATATTATCAGTGAATTTCTATTTGTTATTTAGCGGTTTATTTCAAGGAGGAAACAAAATTTGAGTATTAAGATACTAAGATTTTCTAAGTACAACTGTTGAAATTTGTCTACGTGCTTTACAGCATACCATAAGAGGATGAAATAACAGGTGGGTGAAGGTCAAACTAAAGAAACAACCTATGTCTTGACAACAATGGAGGACCCGGGTCACAACAAAAATTTTGAAGAAAGAAAGGAAGGCGTGACCTTTCACCTCTTTTCTTAGAAAAGAGGATTTTTGAGGCGCCCGAGAACTATGGTTCTAAGATGAACTGGTTCTGATAAGAAAGGATTCGCTACTGTTTCTACCAACACAACAGAAACAACTTAAAACGTAGCACTATATAACTTTTTCGAAGGTTAGACAAGTTCTGCGTTTGAAACATTATTGGAATAAGTATCAGATATTACTTATAAAAAAAAGCGAAAAAGTTGATACAGCGTTGTGTCTTTTATAGTTAATCCAATACTTTTCCGTAGTAAATCTACATTTGTTTGTCTTCCAGAGCGATTTTTCATACTTTCATATAGTAAGTTTTTCTTTCTTTTTCTTTTTCATATAATTATTGGATTGATTCAATGCTATGTGCTACTGAACTTAAATTTTGTTTAAATAACTTTTACATAAAATATGCTGTATTTCGTCAAAACTTTTATGGTTCTTAAGCAAATTATGAGTTTTTAAAAAACTTTCAATTGACAAATAAGACAACTAATTGCTGAAGAAGCAGTACGCTGTTATTCTTTCAAATTGTGAGAAAATGTCTTTTTTAGACTTTTTTTCTGCTAATCTCATGTGTTCTTTTTTCTGTATGTGAGAGTTTCAAATTTCTGATGATTTGAATCCTTTAAACATTTTAGAAAGTTTTTCTATTTGAAATTCTTTTTTTTAAACATTCGAACATAAAAAATAATGAAGTTTATTTTTTATCACTCGGTTTTTTTTCGTTAATTGAATTAAAATGGGTTTATTAAGAAAAATAAGAAAATCCCCGAAGGATCTTCGCAGGTCATTTACGACCTTTTAAAAGTCTTCGAAATTAAAATTCAAAAATGAAAAGCAAAAATTCATTTATAAATTTAATGAAGACATATAAATTAATTGCTATTTTTTTTCTTCTTTTTTCAACATTATCACGACCATCAGAATATCAGCTTTAAATGAGAATAACCTTCATATAAGGTATCTTATTCTTTAATGTAAGAAATATAAAATTCTTTGTATTTGTATTGACACCTGTGAAGATGATTTTTTTTAACCCGGAGAGGTTTGAGTAGTGGAAATATAAGAGTCATCATATCAGGAGCTCAAATTTTTATGAAGATTACAATATAATTTTTTTATTATCTATTCTTATAAGGGAAAGTAAAATCGTGGCAAGCGAGATAAATGAAATTTGGAATAAAATCTTTGTAACAGTAAATATTGATGAATGAATTGATATTTGAATCCAAAACGACAGCAAAAAGGAATAAAAAATAAAATTTAGTTTTCTTTAATGAGCGGTTAAGCTAAATACAAAACGCGTTGAATCGAATAAATATTATGAGAAATTGTGTTCAATTTTTAGAATTACATATTTTAGAATTACTTGCTGGTGCATTCTCAATCATTCACACTACTTTCAAAGCATTTATCTGCATACAATATTTAAATATGTAGCTTATCTATAAAACATGTTCAGAAAATAACGTGAAAATGTTCACTAAGTGTGATGTTAGTCTTCTAAGATAAGGATTTAGGAAATCTCCAAATCTGTGTCAATAATAAATGCGCTCATGAAAAATGTCGAAACATTCTGATTAATAAGAGAATGACACCACTAAATATCGGAAATTCAATTGAAGTCTTTAATGTCTTTACCAGCTCTTGGATCATTCTTTCGTCAGCACTAAATCTCATTGATAATCATATTGAAAAAGATAAAACTTATATCCATACTTATAAAAAGAATGCTTTTTTTAATGTTTAACTCGACGCTCTACGAAAGACATAATTAGACTATCACATTTGACTCTGATATATTTTAGAAAAAGAAATGCTCGTCTTAAAGCAATTTTTCTTTAAAAATTTAATTTTAAAAAATTGAGCAGTATTTTAATATCTATTCACCATAATTTATTGAAGTATTACAGCGCAAATTTAATTTTTTTAGCATTTCCAAAATTAAAAAAAAAAATTACACTTAATTTATTAAACTAGCGAAATGTAACAAGTTTTTTATAATTTTTGTCAATTTTTTAAAAATATTTTTTTACAATTTTTTACAACATTTCCTTATGGTGGTGAAATTTAAATCGTTTTAATTATTTAATCCAATATTTAACTATTCATTCATTCTTGAAAATCAAAGAAGAAAGAAAGTATGTACATGCGTGGTTTACATGAAGAACCGGAAAGTGAAGTTACATTACTACAATTTAGATTGAGCTTTTAGTAGCCCAGTGATGTCCCGGGACTTGACTGCATTAAGAAAATCCAGAACTCTATAAAAAATTTACCATAAAGCTATAATAACAAAATAACTTAGTTTTAATGCCTGTTATTATTTTATGCTTAAAAGTATTTTGATGAAGGATTCATAAACATGAGATACTTAAATGAAATCAAGCGTTGAAAATATTTCTAGTTAACCAGAATCAGAAAATTATTAATTAAATGACTTAATTCGTTACTTCAAATTATATAAAAAAATTAGATGTAATTTAGTGAAACATGGATAATTTAGATAGCATGGATAACATGGATAAAGGGGTCTCCATAAAATTACGATTTATCCAAAAATTCAAATATAGAAAATCAGAAAACAAGTGGAAATGAAAAATGACAGCAGCGATTTATGTTTATTTTTAAAAAATTCAATAAATTATGAATGAAATCTTAAGAAGCCTCAACCACGCTCTTCAAAAAGAATTTTGGTTTTTGATGGAATACAACTATTAAGCGAAAAGTGCACATGATAGTGCTCAGATAGTTGATTTATTTGAAAGTATTTTCATATCACAAAACTTCGTTACGGCAAACTTCCTCTTAGATGCTAACAGAAATCACACTATATTGTCCATGCAAAGATAAAAACCAAATAAATAACATCGCAGTAACAAAAAATAAACGAATATGGAAACAAAAATAAATATATATACTATATAGTTAGATAGATTTTGCACATTTTATTTTCTTAATGACAAAAATATCGTCTGGTAAACTGCAGACGATAAAAATCGAAACAAAATTTGAAAATTAAAACAGACAAAAATGAAGAATAAAAGCAAGGAAATGGGAAAGTTTGCTGCAGACGATACTATTTAAATGTAATCTATTCCATTAATAATAATTAATATATAATACAAAGCAATTAATTTTTATGCTTAAAAATAATTTGTTGAAAGAATCACGAACGTTGAATTATATGCAAGAGATTCAACATAAACCAGCCACTTTTGACGACCAGCTGGTCTGGGGGAGATATTAATTATATTTCATTTTAGTTAGATTTCTTAGAAGTAATTTTATTTCTTTGAATGTCAGACTTAAAAAGTGTATTATTTTAGCTGTTCTTAGGTATTTTCCCCCTATTATGTACCTGAACATTTTAATGGGGATCAGTTATTTTGACATCATATCGTTGTTAAAAGCGTAAATGACCGATTCATCTATCTTCTAAATACAGCGGTATTGTAACTTCACCGTTTTATTTGTCCTATAAACTACATAAATATTAAATAGAATCCATCTTTAGCTTTCAACAATGGAAGAAAAATCACGCAATCGAATATTTACTAAAACAATGAAAACGATTTCGATTCATTCACAGCAATGAACTTATTGTTGACAGATATACTTAGAAATACGCTTAGAAGTTAATTAAATCTAGAATAATGAATTTTATAGCTAAATTAGTACTATTAAATATATAATTTTTTGGACTTTAAAAACGATAGGAGGATCATTTTGTATGGGAAAGTTTTCGGAAGTTATCGAGAAAAAAAAAACCCGTCAAAATTTAGCTTAATCAATTAAAATTTTAAAAACAATTATTCCGAAGTGTATCCCCCCCTCAAAAGTGTACCTCTTCAAATTTGATAGCTCTCTTCAAACATTGTGACCCAATCCACACTGAGAGACATACATTCATCTTTATTAAAAGTACAAACTAAACAACCATATCCCCGACACACCAGTTGGCAGCCAAAGATGGCCAATTTTGATTAATCTGAAGGAAAAAAAATCCTACTAGAATTTTTACGAATTTAAAAAGTTCTGAAACCACCTTACTAGAAGGAGCGACCCACATTTTCAATTCTTACCTCACCTGACGGTTAAATGATTGATATTTCAGATTTTTTCTCAAAACGTGATGTAGAAGAGTAAACTCGCATGGCAGTTAAAACGCTGTTTGTTTTATCAGGCGATCGTCTCATGATTCTAATCTGCACTCTTTGCACAGTGGGAACAGAGCAGTCAAGCGAACAAAATGCTAACTCATAGTTCAACGTCTTACGTAATTGCAAGAGTTTTTCAAAACGTTTTAACCATGCGAATAATTTATGGAAGTTTGCAATTTATGAGAAAATTACTCGTTATATTTAGTAACCATCAGATTTACAAGCGATACGATTTGCTGCTCTATTGTTATACTTTTAAATAATGTACAACGAAAACGAAAGTCTTTCTTGAGTTTTGAATTAATAAAATAAACATTTTAAGCAATTGCGTGTGTGTGTGAGTGTTTTTAAAAAATTACGGCCTATCATCGCGTTATCACAGAACCAAACCATATAAATAGAACAAGTGGAGTTGGAGGTAGGGTCTTACGTATTAGACCGTCCAACTTTATAGCCAAATTTGAGGTCGTCACCAATTAGATGCTAAACCACCAATTATGGCAATCCGGCAATGGTGTAATCCGTTGATCTTAATCGCCAAATTTAAATCCGTCGCCAATGAGTTACTAAACCGCTGGCGATAGTTGGCGAAGACGGTTTAATAAGTAAGTACCGGAGGGAATAAGTGGCAGGCTTTGTTTTCAACTTAATCCTATAGCTTTTGGGGGAAATTAAATCATAAAATATATTTGGTATGGTCTCCAATATATTCACAGATCCATTCTAATGAAAAGACGGACGTACTCGAAAAAATGCTCACGGTGTCACACCTATTGCTGGTGTGGATTGTTCCAGAAGATTTAATTTTTCATTATCAGGAAAACAAACTATAACCGAGTAATATAAAAAAAGACATTTTTTTTAAAATCAATTCCTATTTATATTAACAAAGAAAAATATTATATTAGTTACTTTTCATTAAATAATTACAATTAATATAAATATGTATATGAATATATTAAGAGGAAAAATAGAAAGGAAATTTCCTTGAAATTTTCCACTCTCCCTTCTATATATGGTGTTCGCATTTGCAGCTCAAGGGATGCGAATCCAACGCCCTATCAACCAGACTATCCTGGCTTAACTATTGCAATTACTACATATAACTGATCATAAAATTATACTAGCGTTGAATTTTCAACCCCACCGAAGATTTAAATCCAATTGTGGCAACGCAAAATGCTTGATTTTTCTACACCTGTTGGGGTAACGCAATACTTATTAGAAATTTATAATTTTCTTTATTCTGCATTATTTTAATTTGAAAGTACTTCGAAAAATATATTCATTAACAATGTTTAATTTTAAATGCGTCAAACATTATGAACATAAACAGAATCGTTAAAAATAATAGGCCGAAAACATGTTACGCCTAATATCATTAGTGTGGGGGAAAAACAAACTGAATTCTTTACTTTTTTTTGCTTTGAGGAAATGAAGTTTTGGGGTAGAAAGTTAGTTTTTAATTAATTAATAAAAAATAATGAATTAATATTTGAAAAACTGTATTAACATCAAATGTCATCCACTACAAGTTTTAAAAAATTTACTTGAACTTGATTAGATGAATAAAAAGTATTTTATTAACGATAAAAAATTTGAACAAGATATATATAAGGAGAGTGTGAGCTAATAGTAGGAATTGAAAAACAAGTCGCACTTTTAAAGATAGCAAGTATCAAGAATCTATAGGCAATGGATGCTGCCACCATATTTTTCTTCAATCCAGGTTTTAAAATATGGAGGAGAAAATATCATACCTGCGCGTCTTTTAACCTGAAGGATTATAACTCCAGCTCTGTTGAATAGATTTGGTCAGCTCAATTATCTTCACTTTAAATCATGAAAATAACATTGAATATATCATCTCATTTTGTTCGAAATACGCATATTATAGGCCAAATCTTTTTGCAAATCTTAATATTGCTCTTCATTCTTGCTCTCATTCGAAATGTTTATTCAAATAGCTGTTTCTAATAAGAAACGTCTTCGGATTCTCCAACAATCTCCGAAATTTTTTAACATTTATTGAATGATTTCTTTTGGCATTAGGAAATAACATCTTTGCAATCTTTGTTGCCAAAAATCTCATTCTCATCCCATTTCAACTAATTAATTAATCAATGCTATAGGTTAGCATAATTCTTGTTGTTGTTTCTTATGGCACTTGCAATGGACAAGCTCTCTGAGGTAATCAGAGATTTAAGACTAATAAGCGTCTCTTATTTTCTAGTCGCACCAACTAATGCCAAAAGTACGACTTTTGCTACTCCCTCATCACACTCGCTTGCCAATGAGCCCCCCCCCTTTTTACAGGGGGCCCATTCACACATCTCCAAGAGATAGAACCCAGAAAAACAAACAAACCCGAACTCGAGCCTGGGTCGTCCAGATCACGAGGAAGAGGGTTACTTCTTTACCAGGAAGCATATTACATTTAACAGTGATAGCAATGTAATTACATCAAATTCAGCATAGGCAGTAGCTTTTGATCCACGTAGTTTTTCGATGTAGTTGCCATTGCTTTCAACCGCAATTTTTCTCAATGATGTAAAATTCGTGGAACACTTGAATCAGTACGATTTTGAGCCATTAGGTTTGATGGAACGATCTATAGAGTCAAGAATCTCAGAAGCCGGCAGCTTAATTTTAAATTAATAAAATATGAAAGTTACACCAGTTTTGTACTTCACTATGCTTTTTGTTATGATATATTACATTTAACAGTGGTAGCGATATAATTACATCTGATTCAACACAGGCAGTAGCTTTGGATCCCTGTAGTCTTTCGATATAGTCGTCACTGCTCTGATGTTTTCTCTATGATGTAAAATTAGTGGAACACTCGAATCAGTACGATTTGTCACAATAAGTTCGATGGAACGATCTATAGAGTCACGAATCTCAGAATGCTACAGATTTTTTCTGGGTCAAATGCTTATCAGTAGTGACTCACAATCAGTATGAAATCAAGTAGAGTATTTTTTACAGAACTAAAATATGTATTAAACTATGAAAAAAAAGAGATATTTTATTATTTAGTACTTGTCACACATATCCTTCATTTATTCTATTGAGTGTGTGTTTAATCCAATTAAGCTGGAAAAAAGGGGAATTTTATGTACTGATAATTTTTTTATGTATGTAAAAGAAGAAATGGGAAGATAGCATTACTTCAAGGTAACAGTCATAGAAATCCTCTTAAAGATAACAAGAAAAGTAGCGAAATTTTATTTTACAAAAAAATGTACAAAAAGAAAATGTTTCTTTCTAGTTTAGAAAATAGAATTATATGTAGTAAAACCGCATCTCTATCAAAATGCAAAGTCTTCTCATCCAATTTCAATCAATCATTCAATTCCAGGAGATATTCGTGTGTTTTGAATTATTTTATAACTAGCCACATTTGGCGACCAGTCGGTTCACCAATATTAATGCCGACTAAAGGGTTAATTCATTTTTTATATAACTTGGTCTCATAATAAGTTTTTCTGCAAAATATTTTTAAGCTTCAAAATTCGATAGTCATATGATTCACTTATACTATTATGTAGGCCTTAAGCAGTCCTATCTTTGAAGTCCGCATCTCTCTCTGATTTTCTATCAGTGCATGTATAATTCACTTTTAAATTATATTGAAAATGATGAAACTTCAATTAATATAAAGACCTCTTTACTCAATCTAAGCATGTCTTTAAATAAAACTAAGAACTGAAAAAAGAATAGTCCGACATTGAAGTTTTATATTCAATACAGAAATTGAAAACATTATAAAATTTTTTAATAATTTATAAGATCTCAAGGAATTATTCAGCAAAAATTTCACATGTTAATTGAAACCTTCAGTTTTTAATTTTATTTACAAATGCTCTCAATAATATTTTTTTAGGTTTATAAATATATTTCAGAAAATAATGGTTTAAATTCCTTTCGTCTTATAGATTCATATTTGTAAAATATTCTTAATATTTCAACTTCTAAATAAATAAATAAGCATTTCTATCTTCTTCAAATCTGGCTGATTTATTCAGCTCTGAATATTGCAAGTTTAGAACAATCATCATTATCATAATCTCGACCAATTATTCTAGAGTAACTCTGATTGGCTTCTTTGATATCTTGATAAAGTGATCTAAAATCGCCAGTATTTATTGAATAGTTATGTTGAAATTTTCATAGATCGATCAGCTTTATTGAATAGTTATGTTGAAATTTTCATAGATCGATCAGCTTTGATGATTGATTTAGTTGATTGGATTTTATTTAAGGACTTATTTAATTAAGGACTTTTGTCTCAAGAATTTATTATTATTTAAGGACTTATTGTATCAAGAATATTTTGTTAAATTTGATTCACAGAGCAGATGATGTATGTAAAAATTTAATTCATCAGCATTTTTTCCCTAAATATATAATTATATGTATATTTCACTTGGATCAATTGCTAAGAGATTTATATCTCTCCCCAAAAAATTAAGAAATTAGATGTTGGGCTCCGATTACAGAAGATGCCTTGTATATGTTTAGCCATGTTTGCCTTAAATGAAATTGTTTAATTGGATTAGTAATATGTGTATAGTAAAATATCATAGAAAACGTTTCCATCCATTTATTTTCCAAAATTATCATGTTTCATATTTATTTCATTTTATACAGACACCTGCCGAAAATGACATTTTTATATGTTTAATTTGGAATGATATTAGATTTATTTTTTCTCGTGAAAGAACACGATATTGTTTTGGTAGAAAGTTTTGATGTCTCTGAAATATGCGGGCAAAAATAGTTTTATATGCTTTTACAAATTTTGCATTGTTAATTATTACATATGCTTGTTTGAAAGAAGATGCGTTTTTATTTCGCAAAATGCGGAGAAAAATTACAATCACGAAGGTGAATTCTTTGATTTGCACAAAATATCTTCTTCACATTGCTTTTTGTTCTTCGTTTCTTTGAAATGACGTCATTTTAAAAGTTCGTTTAAGATTTCTTGCTTTTAAATAATTAATCTCGCTCTCAGAAGATTATCGTTTGGTGCTTTTCTAAAAATTCTTTTTCAGTTTTAATTGTCGCAGTATTGTAATACATTTTTATTTTGTATTTGTATTTATTTTAATTCTTTAACTGAATTATTAAATTTGATATTGCAAACGATTTTCACTTGCAATTATTGTTTTAAAAATATCACATTTCCTATTTGTTTCATTTCATGTAATCACGTGATGAAAATTGTATTTTTCTGTTTTAATTTTGGTAGTAATTAACTTTTTTAAAATCAGAACTTCTGAAAATGCGATGGCAACATTTTGTTAAAAGCTGATTTTTTTTTGAGATCCTCGAGAAAATTTTATTATTATTTTTTTATTGCGAAATAAATTGTTGAAAAAAACGATTAAAATAAATGTTTAAAAATTCATTAAAAATAGAGTTTTAATTCCTAGGTCAAAACATTAGTATCATTGAAATGCTAATTTTTTGCGCTTTAACTTGATGCAAAAATCAATTTGTGCTGTAATATTTTCGGAAGTTATAGCGAAAAAACGTTAAAATTTGGTTTATTTTTTAATTAATTAAAATTTTAATTAGAAATTCAAAAAAAAGGGCTCCGAGGTGCACATTCCCGGCACCCAAGGTATACATATACCAAATTTGGTAGCTGTAGGTTAAACAGTCTGGCCTGTACATCGCCAACACACACACACACACACACACACACACACACACACACACACACACA
>JAOUZG010019115.1:2284772-2323347 GCA_026289955.1 Argiope argentata
ACACACACACACACACACACACACACACACACACACACACACACACAAACACACACACACACACATTGTGCTTTATTATAAGTAAAGATAAAGATAAAGATAAAGATAACCTTTATCTTGGCAGCGAGAGCATTTGTTTTATTTTCCCTTTTAGAAATCGATCACGTTATTTTTAAAAAATTTATTTCCTTCATGGAAATACACGTATATGAGAAATGTCAGTCATTCAATGATGAATTCCCCTTCATCATTACTAATACAGTTGAAATTAGTCAGATGTTTGTTCCTTGGTGTTGTAGACATTTTGTTTAAAAATGATTAAATATTCCGTTCAATCCTAGTATACGATACCAATTTGGGACCATTTTGAAAAATGTCGCCAAGACAAAAACGACGCATTTACGTATGTCGCAATTTTTTTTTTTTTTTTGATTGCATTAGAGCTAAAAAAAAAGAAAAATTCATTAAAATATGGTAAAAGCGTGATTTCAACATGAACAAAATGGGAAAAACAGAAAAAAAGAGAAAACGAATTCAAAATCAAAGAAATTATTATTATAGATTGATATAAACACACATTGGAAATTACAGAAGAAAAACAAACAAAATAAACACTCATTGGAAAGTACAGGAGAAAAACAAAACAAAAGGGGAGTAACAGAAAAAAATTCATTACAAAATTTAAGAAAATATTATGAACGGAAGAAATGCCGTCACGGTTTTTCGGTATAAAGTCGCCAAATCAAGGGGTACCGTATACCAGGATTACACCAAATATTCTTTGAATTATTTAATTAATATTTATTTATACAATTATTATGAATTTTTCTTTGATAGCTCTCAGATAAGTTCTTAAAAATAAGCGTAAAATAGGTAGTTTCAGAAATTTTGTATTGCATTTTGTGCTATCCATTATATGAAGAATAATTTTCTGAATTCTTTTGAGCATTTTTTACAATAACTATTAATTTTTTAAAAAATTTTAAATGCATTTTTAATGAATCGGTACTTATCCGTTAGTCGATCTCCAGCAAAAAATCACTAAACAACGTAGAATTCTACCAAATTTCTTACAGCGATTTTAAAGTGGAAAATCGCCAAATAATACAGAATTCCGCCAAATTTCTTTGGCGATTTTTTGCAGGTGCCCGGCTAACGGAAAAATACTACTGAATGTCTTTGTTCTGAAGCTTTTATAAATTTGGCAGTTCTTTGGTTAATCACTAAGAGTGCACTCTATTGAAAAAATAACTGTTATAGCTTTAACATAAGTATGGGTACATGAATTAACATCATGGCTGCGATTAATAGCCAAAAATTAGGAAATATCACATACATTCAAACCAAAGATTATCGCCAAACATATCTTGTTAGTCTATTGAATATGTTTGCCAAAAACATGCAATTAAGTCTTAAGTTTTCCAATGCTTTGCAGTTAATACACAAGTACTAAAGCATATCTTTTAAAAGAAAACTAAAGATAAACTTTAAAGATAATGTATTTCCTTTCATTCCGTTTAATAGTTTTAACTGAAATATTCAAAAACGTAACTTAATAAGACCTAATTTCCAGTATTAATTAAGAAAAATAGATGTTTTCCTCCAATATAATTGAAAAATATCAAACGATAAATTCTTAATTTGTGTCATAAAACGTAAGTTTGCATTTAATTAAAAAATATTAGTAAAGATAATTAATTTCTTTAAATTTGTTTAGAATACAGACAATAAACTATAAGATCTTGATGACTAATACAATCTTTTTGCATTAGCGTTTAAAATGTTCAAAGCAGCGCAATAATATAAATTTTGTGGCAGACATATATTTATAAATTATTTTTATAATATTTGTAACCTTAATACTACTTATTTCGCAATAAATATTGAATAAAGCAAATGTAATAAAATGATTATCTAAGATCGCATCAGTATTTATTAATTGGTACTTTTCCGTTAGCCGAGCTCAAATGTCGCCTATTGTGAATCAAACGTAAGCGATGTCGCCAAGCGAAGTGGATGCCAAAACAGTCAAAGGAACTCTACATTATTTGGAAATTTTTCGCTTTCGCCCGGCTAACGGAAAAGTACCTAATATTTAATTGTTTATGTATATGGATTGAAATGAATTTGAAAGCAATAAGCAGTAATTTAGATGATAAGGAATCTACCTTTGTTTCCCAGCACGCCAAAAGAAGATTTTTAAATAAAAATTTAAGTTTATTTTATAATAAAATATTTGTTCCTCTGGGGTTCACCTCATATATGAGGATAAGAAGATTCCAGCATGAAGATTGATTCTCGCCACTTAGAGGGGTACAGAAATATTAGGGTTTGGCTACCTCATACTGATAACATGATGTACATCCCGCGGAAAGAATTGTTGATTATCGCCCTTTGGACTCAACCATAGTTCCCACCAATGTTGCTGTATGTCCAGTCAATCAGATTAAACCGTGTACTTTTATGGTGTATACGTAGTAGTCTTTTAAGATCACAATAAAGTATTTATTTCGTTATTGTAAAGACCAATCGTTTTCATTGTGAAAAAAAAATGTTTCAATTGTTGTTTCTATTGTTGGCGGCATGTGGAGAGGGGGCTGGCGGTAAGGTGGCTCGTGAGCTGTAGAATTCCAGGTTCGACACCTGATTCCACCGAGGAACCAATCAAATACGTTGCTAGAGCCTTCTTACATTTTGCTGTTTATTATAAATTCAGTAGTGTAGGTCACTAAAGCTTTTTTATATTTTACAGTTTATTATAAGCTAATTTCAACCTGACTTCTATCTATCTTAATAAAGCGGTTAAACATTTTCTGTGAAATAGAAAATAATCATTCCAAACCATAAATTTCACACATTCAGAACACAAGCAAGTATTTAATAAGAAATTACCCTACATTTTCTCATATATTCCCTTATAAATTATTCACTACTATCCGCATAAAATTGTGGACCTTTGAATTTTGGTATGTAATTATTTCATCAAATACATAATTACATGATTTTCCTCGATTGAAAAAATAAGTTCTTTTTTTCCGTCCTCAGTATGCATGATTTCAGTTTACATTAGATAAACCGAAATAACAGTAACACAAAATGCAGCATACATTTTAAAATTGATTATCCAGACAATCTTTAATATCACTATAATGTCATAAGGCTCGATACCATAACTCCTCTTTTGCTAAAATCATGAACATCAAGGCACGCAAAAGAGATGTAATTCAACATAAATAATATTCCCACCGAATAGACTATCGTCAAATGAGGTCAGTAATAAATATTTTTAATATTGCAATGATATAAAAAGTTACTAAAAATCCATTCAGTTTCGAAACCAATGGGGCAAGATGTTGGATCACTTTGTTATCATTGTCACTTGATATATCCTGACCGACATTCGAGTAATCCATATGCACATTTGTTTTATTTTTCCTTTTATCAGAAAAAGCAAACAATGACTCGATAATCAAACAAAACTTATTTCTTTCTGATACTCGAGCTCTGAGTTGCAATCAAAATCACACCATTGATAAAGATGAGGATAAATAATGCAACCACTTCATATCTTGGAGGCTTACTTTTTTTAGAAAAGGAATGGTATTTAAAAAAAAACTAGGATTATTTCTCTTATCATATTCGCATGTTAGGAATTACCAAGAAAAAAATGGTAGTTTTAGATATTTCCTCTACACGTGGAGTTAGTAATAATAATAAAAAATCTTTCTTATGATATGATTTAATGTGCTTCAGAATTTTTTGCATGTGTATTGAAATTATCTTTTTAACCTGACATTGCCATTCTTCTCAAAGGAACTAAGTCATAAAACTGTTTCCTTGTAACAGTTATAAAACTTCAGAATAATAATGTCTTTTTAAATGGCTTTATTTTAAAAAATAGAACTAAAAAAATGTATATTTATTCAAATACATAAAAAACTATTCATTTAAGCTATCATAATATTCCATTTTTATTTCATAAAGGAGAGAAATAAATTTACTGAATTTTCTTTAGCTTAATATTTCACCTTTTTTGTTTCGAAGTGGTAAAAATATTCCATGCTTCATGACTTTCTGAACATTTCTAAAATGCAGTAAGTTATTGATCAAATCATTGCCGCTGTTCAAATAATTATTTTGACACAGAAACATTGAAAGAGAAGGACAACAGTTTTGATATTAAAAATAAAAGAAGACTTTTAAATTATGTTCTAAGTCTTTGAATTTACCTTCAACTGCATTTCCTCCAACTTTTGCTCTGTAGTGGTATAGTAATAATAATAAAGAATAAATCATAACATACATTTTTTACGGTCTTTGATACTTTAAAGATATAATAAAATACAGAATGTTGTTATAAACGCTAAGTTTATAAAATGTGGAATTCGCTTTCATTTTATTTTACATTTATTTTTGAAAACCTTGAGTAAATGAAGTTGGTTGATTTCATCTATGCATGATATTCTGCACATTTTCAAGATTATAAGTAACTTTTAAAAATATCACATTTTTAATTTAAAAATATCACATAATTTAAATTTATAAATTAAAAAAATTAACATACTTTTATAGATTACTCTTTTACAATGGAATTATGAAATAGTCGTAATAAAATTAAAGCATTTTGACCTTACTTGTCCATTTTGTGTCATATATTTCTAAATTATTAATCTTTGGGTGGTTGATGGAGAAGGCAAAAACGAATAGAAAAAGACATCATGCACTTTAATCAAAGTTTCCTACATTAAAGGAATAGTACATTTTTCCGTCAATAAATCTGTATTATACTAGATAAAAAATACATATTGAGCAAATATAGTTTATTTCTATCTAATGTATAAGCCTCTGCATAGTAAAACATTTTTATAAATTTAAAAAAAATCGGTATACAATAAATCAATTTGAAAAATCTTTTAACATAATCGGTCAATATTTTGATTGTAGGAAATATTTCGGTCATTAAGAATTTCTTTTAATAGAATTAAACTATATAAATTATATAATAAAATCTAAAATCGATTATTTAATTAATAAAAAGAATATGTAAAAAGATCGACAATCTAATTGCAGAATATATTTTGCAAGACTTACGAAAATTAAGCTAAAATAAATTTTCTTCTTTTGGGAGTCTAATTCAAATATTTCATCAAATAGAGCGATATTAATTCAAGTTGTGACTAATAATTTTTTTCGAATTAATATCTGAAAATAAATAAACTTTGTCTTTACTTTTCTTCAAAATGAGTATCGTTTTGCATCTCAAGGAAAAAAATTATATAACTACTGATCGGTACAGCCACCAGCATTACAGCGAGATTATTCCTCTTCTAGATCAATTGTTATTGTGTGAAAAAATAAACTAAGACTGTAAAATTTCAGTTCCAAAGAATCTGCATTTTATATAAAAATGATTAGAAATGGAATCAGTAGACTTGTTTTCTAAAAATGAAACAAGATGTCTCTTATTTTGTCATCTTTGTTTTCTTTTTTTGTCTTCATTAGTAGCCCTAGGTTTATTACGACAAATCTTTTACGTTGTTCAATATTCAGAACTCTCATCAATATCATGAAGATATTGTAAAAATTTGTTTCAGCATGTAATATAAGTAGAGCATCTGTAGGATTTGATTATGAAACTTCAATGCGTTTGTCTTCTGGATAAAATTTGAAAAGAAACATTATTATATCTCGTGTATGTTCCGTTTAAGCAAAATTGGAAAAAAAAAAAAAACCTCTCACCTCTTTTATAATATCATTAATTTTAATAAAATTGTCTACACTACTTTTGAAGTTATGGCTATAGTTAAGTTGTGGGGATAAGTGGTTAAGAATTAGAGATGTAGCGTCATTCTTATAAGCCAGATAATATCCTTCGAGCTGAATGGTCTCTTTTGCTTGATAGGTATATTACTCGGCTACAGGCCGAAACGTCGCAGGTTCGTACCAAGACCTTCAATCGTTACAGAGATATAGATATGTTCCATTCAAATCGACTATGCAGAAACACAGAAAAGTCTTAGGCATAAAGGATTTTTTTTTTCGTTCTTATCATCAGTGGCTTATAAACATAAATGTCCTCTGGGAATAATATCAATGTAACCCTCTTTAAGCATATTTGGCTTAAAAGATGGCATACATCTTCCCTTTCTGTCTTTATGCCTTCTTTAAATCTAATCCTCTGGACATTTAAATTCCCTTTGTATTCTTGTTATTAGGTAAATGGTTATGGATTGGTTTACATTTTTTCTTTGCAAATGAGCAGCTTTCATAAATTGTTGAGGATTAAACTTATATCTCTTTAGATTGAATTAATATCCTTTCTTTTTAATGCTGGCTTTAACTATTCTCACATTTAGGAACACCGAATGGCACTCACATCATACCATCATGCTTAAAATTTTCCAACATTTCTTATTTCTAAGTAAACTGATGAAAGTGGCAACGGAAAATCCTATACGTCAGCGATCATACGATGAATATGCCTGTTTGGTTGGATCTCACGTTGACCCTTTACACAATTTCATTGGCTCAGGTGCTGAGGGTGTTGTTTTTGATCCAATCCTACGCTGGTTGTGTTTTCAGGGAGCGGGTGGTAATTTTACAAATGTGCGTTGATTACGAAGTACGTAAGCGTGATCAAATTTGACAGTGAATCCTATTGCAGATTTTCATCTGTCCCACCATCAATTAATTATAAATTTATATCACTTTTATCTGCTGTGAGCTGGTACACATAAATCGGTAAGTTCTCAATTATTCCAGAAATTAACAAAGCTATCCAAAGAACGCGATCATTGTTTCAAACAGTCTGTAAAGGAAATATGCATCGCTGACTTTTAAGTGTACTTATTGTATGGGTTTAAGTGTTTTCCAGAATGTTTTATAGATTTCTTTTACAGTATAACGCATTGTAAATAAAATATATATTATACCTCTTACTTTCTGTGACGTATTGTATATCGCCACACGTGCCAGAATATATCTGTGCCGGCATTTTTATCGCTATTTACCGGTTTTTATCTCAGCTTTGTATTACAAGAGTCAACAAATTTTCGTATTAATTATATTTTACTTATCCGATCAGAGATTATTTTACGTTTTCGACACTTTATCGTATTTTAAACAATTTATAGAGAAAATTAGCAGTTTTAATCTCTACAACTTGTATTTATTCAAATAGCCTTTCAAGTTAAGGAATACATTATAATGGAAGTGAATAATCCTGTATTATATGGAAGAGATATAATTGTTAAATAATATTTGTATTGAGATATATCTAGAATATACAGATACTTTCAATATGTAATGATTTCCAAGCATTTATCATCTAACTTACAAGATTTGGATCTACTTATATCAAATGATTTTTATTATTATATTAATTTTAGAAATTCATTCATTTTCAGCAATTGTTTGCATCCATCTCAGTAAACTGTTACTATTAATGGAGGAAGTTAATTGCAAATTAGTTAATCCACTGTAGTAGCATTTGTTATTAGAGATAGATAGTATTACGGTTTATTGTAGTTTTAATTGTATGTTTTTAATTATATGTATGAAATCTTTTCAAATTATTTTTTCAATTATTTTATGAATCATAAAATCAAACAGTTTATAGTGTATTTAAGTGTAAAAGTACATGAATAAAAATATTTGTGTAATAAATATTCCTACCTTGTAATGGAGAATGGAATAATAAAGAAAATTAATAAATGGGATGGAATTAAAGAAAATAAAAACACTTTCTGATATTTACAATCTGAAATGGTTTTAAAAAAATGCAATTATAATATCCTATATGAAATAATCAAATTCAAAAGTTTTAAATTAAAAAAAAAAAGGTTGCAATTGATGCTTTTAGAAGCAGTTCGATTTCAATATGTGAAAAAAAAAGTTTTTTAGTAATTGAGTAATATTATTAAATTAAATAAAAACTGTTGACATTTTAAAATTGGATTTTCTTTAATCATTAAACTACCTGTGGTGTATTCTATATATTGAATATCAAACACTCTGTTCACTTGTACTATATAAAAAATATTCTCTTCATATAGCAGTCTTATTGCATTTGAGTGTGCAATTTTGGATCCATTTTCAAATTTAACCAACCTTATTAAATAAATCGGAGAAAAATATGAATTAGGAAATTCACTGTTTCTTGTATTTTATTAACTACATTTGATATTCGGCTAGTTTGTCTGGATTGTTGATTCATCAATCTTTAAATTAAAGTGAAAATGACAAGCAATTTTTTTCTAACCTTAGCTTTTCTCCTACTACTTCAGTACCAAATAAAGGGGAAAAAAAGGATAACCATAGCTAAATAAGATAGGCTTTTGTGTACCTAGTACAAGAAGATGGTGATATTGAAATATACCACTGGCAGATTACATCAACAAAGGAAAATACATAATTTTTTTTGTCAAACTTAGATAATTGAGATTTTGTTAATCTTTCAAAAGACTTGAATTTTTGATTCAGGAGATGAGATGTGTTGCAAGATGTAGGTCAAATGCAATACTGTCATCTAAAATGTTTGAGACTTAACATATAAACATTTTATTGAAATATCAAATTGAGTATTCTATTCTAATTTTAAGACTTGAGACTTAGAAATAAAGTAAAATTAACCCTTGTTTAAATATGAATTAATAATTGAAAACATCTATAAACAAATGTCCTTCTGAAAGGAAAATGAAGCATTTTTTACATGTAGAACTAAGTTGATAGAAAGGATTTAGTTTACAATTAAATAGGAAGAAATATATTGCTTTTATATAAAGGTACATTTTGAATTCAGAGTTAATCATTCTGAAAGTTTCAGATGGTTAGTAATTTTTATGCAAAAGGAATGATTAAGTTAAAATGGAGTACATGTTTTTTTGAGTGAGAGTCTCACTGGTACCTCTAGTTCATCTCCAAGGTAAACTTTTTGATTATTTTAAGCTAAAAAATTTCCTTTTTTATGCATACCATTCACAGTATTCTTCTATCCCATGAACTTCACTTATCAATGACTTGCGAAATTTGCATTTAGCACTTCAACAACATAACATACAGTCATCCCAATGAATTTTACAAATAACAGCTGAAATGTAGAAAAGTGTGCATTTAAAATTCATGAGTTTAGGCAGATTTAGATGCTGGGCAGTCATCAGTCATGGAGTTATGAAGTCAAAATTGATTCTTTTGCAGAAAATTTCTTGATTTTTGTTGTTGTTGATGTTCTTTTCAATTCATCTTTTATTGAAAAGGTTTAAGGTAGAACAATTTTTCTGATACCTGTTTCTTTATAATTAATTCATAATTTTTAAAATTTATTACATTGTTAATGACTTAATATTTAAGAATTAAATAATATTTATGCAACAACAACTGTCTGAGTTATTCTAATTTTAAGGTTATGATTTATAACAGAATATGTACTTTTTTCTTCACATATGCTTGTTTGCTTTTTAAAAAAATTCTCTTCTGATCATTTAGAATATAATTTACAATTGATCATTTTTAGTTTCCTTTACCTTTCCATTTTACTTCAGCTAAAATTTATAAGCTTTACATGATTCTGAATTTTATTTTACCTAAGATATTGTACAATATTAAAAAGTTATTTTTGTGATGAAGAAAAAAAATAATAAGGATAAATCTGACTAAAATATAAATTTCTCTGTTCAGAGAATAGTAGAGAGAATCGAGATATTGTAATTCTATTTTGGTTTTTATGAACTTTAAGGAGGATAACATTAAATACATTTTAAAGGAAAATCCTTATATTGCAAGGACTAGGTGATTACATTAAATAAATATTATTCTAATTTTTGAACAGTATGTTTATAGATTCAAATAACATGAATAGCATTTTTCATGTTGGATTTACCTATTTCTGTTTGATTTAAAGATTAATTGTAAACTAATTAGTACCCAACAGATTGATAATGTGCACATAAATGATTTTTTAGATGTATGCAATATTTTTATTTTTAAAGCGTGCTTTTGTATAAAATATAATTCTGTTATTTACAGTCTATTAATAATTAAGATAAAACTGTTAATTGGTGTTTAATATTTGAATAAAAAAACTTTGAATCGGTCATTTGTTACTTGGAAAAACTGAACATTACTGAGCAGTTTTTTAAAACTGATGAAAAAGTTATTCTTCTGTAAGTTATTAATTTTTTCATTAATAATTTAGTGGCAATGATGGCAAATTGGGTAAGTTTCATATTAAATCATATTCTTCATAATAACAAGTTGTAATAAATTGTAACTTTTAGGATTAATTTCATGGCATGCCTATTTTATCTGTAAATTGTTCAAATTTACTAAATGTTGATGGTTAAAAATTCAGTTCAGTATTTGTTAAAAAACTACATAAAAACAATGTTTTTATTATTTCTTTATATATGTAACTATTTATTTATAAGTTCTTGGGAAAAATAAATTTAAGTAAGTTGTTACAAAAGTAAACATACAATTATGGCCATATAAAATGCAGATGCTGTTTAATATTGGTCATTTAGGATAAACTATAGAATTATAGAATAATTGAATTTATAGAATTTTAAGTAAATCTTTTTAGATTTAAATGTTGAAAGGTTTTTTTTTTGTTATTTTAATGTTTCAATATGCTTTTATTAATTGAATAAAATTGTTTTGAGGAATATTGAAAATATATTTAAGTGTTTTATATATTATTTGAGTTTAGAATTATTTAATCCATTGTTCCTGTTTATTAAAGAACAGTTTTATGAGTTGGAATTTTATTTTATGGAGAAATTGTTAAAGCATGATTGTAGTACAAGGTGTTAAGACTAACTTACAATGTGAAAATGTAAATGAAATGAATAATAAAATGGTAAGGTTTCAAAGCTTATCAAGTTGTTTAAAACAGCAAAAGCACATTACATAATGCATTGATATTTTCCAACTGTCAAAAGTTTATTGTTATAGTCAAAGTACCAGAAAGATTTAGACTGTTCATTAAGATGGAATGTAATATGAATGATTGAGCAAGAAGGCACTACACCAGTGGTATGTGTGTATATTTATAGATTGATTTTTGATGTGACAGATGGGTGTCTTTTATCTTTGCCACATGATACTTAAAATATATTCTATATAATTTTTTTTTGTAATGATGGCAAATTACACATGCGAGCTTTTGTGTTCAAATGAAAGTCACTGATTTGGAAGCAAGCTTTGTGGCTATTATTTCCAATATTGATAGATATGTTACAGAGGAATTATTAAAGGTCAATTCTTGATTTGCTATCTTGTAATAGGCAATTGTTGAACATCTGTTAGGTTTCTATTCAAAATTTACATGAAATTGTTACAAATTTGTAATATTGCTTCTCTGCACAGTTAGTTTCATGGCAAGGAATAAACTTTTATAGGTACCCTTAATTGAGGTAAATGAATTCCAGGTCAATGATCTTTGGCCTTGGCTGCAACCTTTGATGACTAACAACAAAAAAAGAAACTACCGAATTTTGGCTATATTGATTAGAAGCAAAGATACAGTAGTCTTCTAAAATATTCTATGCCAAATCACCAAATTATAAAAAGTGGAATTCATAGTTGAAAGGTAGTTCATTTCAGTTCTAACAGATAATTGAAAGAAATCTTCAACAAGTTCTGTCTAATCATTTTGTGTTATTACAGTTGTTTAATTGGGATTTTCTGCTTGTATTGTGTTATTTATTTCAAATGGTGTTCTTTTGTAATCTTCGTTTGTGTTCACTGCTGTTAATTCTTGTTTTCATGTAGAATAAAATGTCGTTTGTTACTGAGACTTTGTTACTACTTTTCTCACTGTTCAACCCACTTACAGATTTTAATATTTTCCTGTAATATTTTTGCTTAAGTATATATCTTTCAAATATTACAAGGAGCTGCCTTTTTGCATTGTGAAACTTCAAAATTAAAGCATTCATTTTGGTTTGCCTTTTATATATGGTATCTTTATTTTCATGTGCATGTCTTTTATTACAGATTTTTATCTCTGCTATTATTGTCGCGAATATTTAAAGTATTTTCTGTTGGTTCTTATTTAGAAATGCTATTACCATAATAGGTATTTCTTAGTTAAAAATTTATAATCTCTGTCATGTAAGAGGATGCATAGTATGGTAGAAACAGTAGAGATAATTTTGAAACATAATTACCCTGTTTTTACTTAAATTTGTATATGAAGGTACAATAGAAAAAATGAGCTGAAATGACTAAAACTAGTTTTCTCCCAATCCTGTTTCATTTGTACATTGACTTCACTGATTCATTCAGATTTCTGAAGTAAGCTGTTTATTGCAATTTCAATTTTTTTTTAAATACTTTCTCTAAAACCAAACATGTTTTTTTTAAAACTTGTAAGCAGTATTAAGAATATCAACTGTTTTTATGTATTGTGTATGAAAACATAACTATAGGCTTAAGAATATTAGAGATTTAAATAAATAATTGTCAAACTGATTTTTAAAGATTCCTATCAGCGAAATAATGATTTAAGATTGTTGCTGTTGTTATGGAAAAGTTCGATTTCAGCCTTTTATAATTTTAAATTAAAATAAGATTATATCTTTACTATATTTCTTTTAGTCTGCTCATGATTTCGCAGGAATAACCGTAGATTGTGAGAAAATTTTATAATTTTTTTAATAAGAGAAATTATGGACTTATAAATATTTCATGTATGTGCTTGTGTATTAAGATCTAAAATCAGTTTAAACAAACAAACAAAACATTAAAGCAAATTAAAGTTAAAATGACTAATTCTTTAATAAGGAGGAGTCTTCAGATAATTTAAAACTCTAGTTAAATTTTAGGTGAATATTGAGACAATGATCAAATAAATGCATTGGCTTGTAAGCAGTCGGCATTTGTTAAAAAATATATATTTAAATCTATTATAAACTAAGATAATTATTTTAAAAATAAATTTGAAACTAAATCTATAGATTTCAGTAGTGAAAACATTAAAGTATTTTATTAGTTGTAAATAATATAAAATTAAAATGAAACAAAAATTTACATTTTAATTTAAACCTTAATTAGAAAAATGCAACCAGACCGAAAAATATAGGCATATATGGGGGGAAAATAGCACCCTAAGCTAATATACCTTTCATATGTTTTTTGAAATGATATATACAAAAGTAGAACACAACGGAAGTAGAAAGTTATCAAATTTATCAAAGGAAGAAAAAAATAAATAAATACTTTTGTTTTTTAATATTATAGTTGATCTATTCCTTTCCTTAATAGTTTAAAATTGCAATTTTTTAAATGTTATCAATTCTTATAAAATTGTTTACTTCTTTATATATATATTTTATTTGGTTTATAGTAAAAAATAATTGAAAATTAATAAACTGTAAAAATTGTAAGAAGGGGGGAAAAATTGCCTATTATAAATATTGACAAGAAATGTTATTAGATAAATATTTTTTCAGCTGTCGCTTATTCGTTTACATCTCTTGAAAGTATTTATCGTCTGGTTTTCTGACTCATATTATTTTTGTGTAATTTCTTAATTTGTTTTCGATTAAAAAATCTTTTTTTTTTATTTTACAAATTCGATAAAACATTTGAAAGTAAAAGATTTCGAAAGAGAAGATCATCCGAGTTTTGGATTTAAAACTTAAAGGAACCATCCAAAAGATATATCTATAAAAAAACATTTACAAATTTTTACATAATGACGGAAACCTGGTGTACTAAGAGTATTTTCTATGTGCAGTAACATAATCATTATTCTAAACATAGCATCTTGTGTCAGATTGCATCCATATGTTAAGTCAAAAAGTACCATTTATAGAAGATACTGAAATTTGAGAACTGTAGCCGTATATTATCAACAATATTTAGTGATGAAAAAAAAATAAAAATAGGAACAGTGATGGAACCAAATGGATATAAGTTTTACTAACGTTATTTAAGTAGTGAACTAAGATTTCTTTAGTAGACAGCAAGGTAGAGGATTAGTAATGACTTTGGATGGTTTTGTATTTAACGGACAAACATTTTTGGCTGTTTAGAGCAAGAAAATGAATTCCTAGGACTCAGCAGGTTGTAGAGGGCCACTTTATTATTTGACAGTATTTGCTCGGATGATCAATCTGCATATTTCCACAATCATGGCGCCTATTCACGTGTATTAAATCAACAAATTTGTGCTTCAACATAAATAATATCAATATCATAGACAGGTCATCGTTTAATCCGAACATAAATCAATCTTGAATACAGAGGGTCATCTAGTACAAAAAGAATATTAAAATGCACGCCAATATTTTCTCACAAGAACCTTATTCTTGACAGAACAAGTATAACATGAACGGTCTCCAGAAGTATAGTGCAGAATGTAGTACTTTCGATAGATAAACCGTATATTTGAAATGATTATACGTAGTGAAAACTTGATTAGATATTAACATATGTATTTATATTCCTTAATCGTAAATATGACCTGTAAAGCAAATATTGTTTATAAATATGGGATATGCTTTTTTCCGTTTTACAAAACAAATTCAGCAAATTCAGGTTCTTAGTCAATTAACCCTAATTTATTTCTTGTAGTGTTTATAATTATACATATGAGCAAAGATGTCAACTTATTTTTATTTATACACAGAATTGCATTTTATGCTTTTTTTTCCTTATGCTATTTCTATATTTTTGATACAGAGTTTGCATGATTAACTGTAAAAATTAAATTAAATTGGTTTTCATTGCAGGAAGTAATTGCAAAATATTTTAAAACATTAGTAGAAAAATAAATCGGTAATTAGTTTATATTATGAAAGAAATTCTTCTTTAGTTGCAAGATGGCATAAAAACAATTTTCAAAAATTCTACCCTTTTTAATGGGACTGTTACCCGACGAACTTTAGTTTAAAAGTGTAAATATCTCCAAAATGAACGCCCTTCCGAAGGTGGCCGTTATGTTTGCTATGCGTATTTTTAATTTGATAAGATTTAAGGCCAATGGCCTGTGTTCTATAAGCGAACCGGTGGTTACGCGCGCATGTCATATTAATAGCATCTGGCGCTTATGAGGAAGCTTGATAACTTGTAGTGTTCTGTTTTGCTTTAGTTTATAAAAATGTACAGACTTTAGGAATTGTTAAATTCTTGCAAGATTGTTTCCTTAATAATTTATAACCGATTCAGAATGGGGCTAATTTAATTGTAATATAAACATATATTTAAGTTCTGTAGCTGAATATTATGAAAGATCATTTGATCGTCGACCCTTGTTTAAGGGAGGCAAAAATGAATAAGAGCAATAACGGGAGTTTTAAGGAAAGAGGATATTTTAAGATGCAATCATTGGAAGAAAAATTAATTCTCCTAAATTGATGAATTATGTTTATTTCAGTTTGATGGAACATAATTATGGACAAATTTGTTAGTGCAGTTTTTTTCTTCTCCAAGAAGTAGTTAAAAAATGGTTAATTATGCAGGTTGGATAAAAAATGAATGTTAAAAAATGATTAAATAGAAAGTCGAATTTAAATATACCATAAAAGCAAATAAGTTTATTAATTAAAGAAATATAATAATTTTTGAATAATTTTTTTTTCTAGTTTATATTAATGGTGTTGAGTGGAAATTATTGCTTTAAATATGAAAAAAAAAAAAAAAAAAAAAAAAAACCCAAACCATTTTTCATGTTTATACAATCTTCCATTTAATTTGATGAATATTCGGTTGATTTGGTTTGATATCTTATAAAAAAATTGGAATGTGTAATTAATATATTGCTGATAATTTGGGACATTCTTCGTATCATAAATTTTCTGAAATCTTAACCATTATAATTAATTATTCTTTTTTTTAAATGCAGGATAACAGATTTGAGAAGCCAAAGGGGGATTATAAAATTGAGAAATCTCGGTATTTCAATTTTTTTGGTAGAAAATTCCAAAATCCTACTTATTAAATTTTTACCTTTATATTCGTTTTATAAAATGTTAGAAATCTATATGGTCTTTCTTCTAATTCAGAATCACTGTTCATGAATCCACACGTGGTCATATTTGAATTGGCTCATCAGTGATAATGCCTTATATGAGTACCGCTATTCTTTGGATATTGTATTTTTCATGCATTATTTAATTATTAGAAGCTCGTATAAATAATTTTTTTTACAATTGGAAATTTACAGATTTCCTTAAAATTTTATTGCATTAAGTAGTGTTTTTAGAGGCGATCAAGATGTGTCCAACATGAACTTAATGCAGGATCCTCCTACGCCAATTTGGCTGCATGCCAGTTTCCTGCATGATAAATAATTTTTTTCCCCATCTCGACTTCCAAAACACAAGTAGCAGTCCGAGAATGACTTTTGTTTGCTTAAATGTTTTTTAAATTAGATTGCGGTGATGGCAAAGTATTTTTATTCATGTAAATGTGCTTAACGGACGCACTTAATTGTTGAGTGCATTGTTTTTTTAAATTTAGTTAATGCATTGTAAGTTTAATGCTTTTTGCATTGATGAAATCCAGTTTCCTTCATTTTCATTTCAAGGATGTTTTATTTATTTAAAATCGAAAAGCGTGAAATAATCCAGCACTCGATATATGATTGGCAGATCAACTTCTGCGCAAACAAGGGCGTACATTTACTGTCACTGAATCTTGACGCAGCTGAAAAAATATCCATTCCTGTATTCATGAATATCAGACCCGCCGAAAAATTCGTCGTCCGAACACAATCGGCCTATTTAATGATTGATAAGAGATAAATTGATCAGACAGGTTCTTGGGAAAGATGAAAGCTTTGCGATGTTTGATAAGATTTGCGCAGTCGTTCGATTGCTGATTATTTATTTTAATACTTAATTGATAAGAAAATGAAGGCTGTCATTTTATTAATTGACAAAACTTGAGCAGTTGTTTACGAATTAGTTTTAAATTATGAAATTTTTTTCGAATGCAAGAAGATTGCACATCGGCTATTTAATCTATTAATATATATACACACACTATATAATGTTTTGGTTTCTAATCAAGGAAATTTAACATTAAACCGATTTAAGGTATTTTTCTCGCCGTGTGTATGTACTATATACTATTATATAATTTCTATTTGAGGAATATGACCTGGTTTAGTCTCGAATATTTTTTATATATGTAAAGCAATAAAGTTAGATTCTGTCCAATTACCACACAAGCGAAATATGCAACAAATTAACCAGATGAAATCATTTTTATACCCTCCCCCCTTTTTCGAAAAAGGGGTAGCGACTATCTTGAATTGAATAGCTCAGGCTGTTCACTTTTTGACTAGAATAAACAGTTCTTATTAATAAAATGGTTAAGTAACTTTAAATTAGTATTCGAAAGTATTCTTACTATGCATTAATAGGATTAATATAATAAATAATGCACAATGTGGTCTTTAATATTATAATGCACAGGTAAATGAACTTGAAAAAACAAGATATTATTTTATTTATGCATCTTAGATTTAAAATAAATTCTTCCTAGGTTGCAAAATATGATATAGCTCTGTATTTGCACTCGTTTATTTCCCGCGTTTTCAAGGTGAATTTTTCCTTGAGATCTGTCTAATCATTCACGACATTGCTAGTAATTTGATGGTATTTTTTAGTTATTTGAAATTTCGGGAAAAGAAAATTAACATTGAAAGAGTTTCTAAATTAAGATAAAATTTTCAAAAAATTAAAAAATAATTCTGTAAAGGTTAAATTGAATAATAACTTGTGGCGACTTTTTATGCAGCTACCATCAATTGTATATTTTTTTGGATGACATGTAATCTTGATTTGTTATAATTTTATAATAATGCGGTTTTTCTATTTTTAAATTGAATAATTCATCGCCGTATGAAATAAAAAATTGAAATTTCATGCTCGTATTTGTTTTCATTTCAATCATCAGTTTTATTAAATATGCTGGGACATTCGCAAACAGCAACAGGGTTATCTATCTCCGGAAGAAAAGTTTAGATTTATTACAAATTTTGACATTTTCTAGTAAATATTAAGGGATTCTCACTTTACAGGGGCACGTATTACTAAGTTCTTCCGAATTGAGAGGCCGGATTTGCATACCAATATGCATTTTATTTTCTGATTATTAACGATTGTTTTATATTTCATCATTAAAATAGTACGTTATGAATATAAATTTTAAACGATTTTATAGAATTTTTCTTTTTTATTATTAAGTTTTATGTAATTATTAAATTTATATAACTTTTAGTTAGTTTTTTTTAATTATAAAATGGAGTTAAATTATTTTTGTGAAATAATTTCAGTAAACATTCAAGTAGAAATGAACTTGCAATCAGATGCGATTTCTAAACGCATTTTTTTAGTACTTTACACGGACAGCATTACAACTGATGCCATTTTCAACTGTTGAATTTTTATATATCTGAAGGAGTGTTCTAGGTTACTCAAACTGGGAGTATAATTACATACGTTAAATTTTCATATAAAATAAATAAATGCAGACTATCGTTCTTGGATTTGAACTTGGGTCCTTGATATTGTAGAATAGTGCTCTAAACGGTTAGACCACTGAGACCTTAGATAGAATGTGCAATATTGTGGGATAGAATAATCTTCCTCACGCGAAAGAACGATTGCCGAGTACATGATGGTATGCGACAGATGATGATTGACGTTTCACTATGTAACCGTTGTTTTCGTGTTTTGCTGTATAAATCATTTAAAAGAATAGTTCGCAAGCCGTTCAGCTCGTTAGTGTGTTTCTAGCTTTTGAAAGTATGTCGGTCATATAAAAAAATTGATTTTTTGTTTGAATTGATAGCATTTTATTTAATATTGTTTTGATTAATATTAAGAGTAATAGCTTACTTTTATAATGCTGACAGTAAAAATTAATCCATGCTTTTATTTTTGATTCATTGCAAAATATATTTAATTTCTGCTGTTCAAAATTTTAATTTCAGTCACTTGTTTTGAATTGAAATTTAATAAAACGCCAGGGGTATTTCCGATATAAATAAAACAAATATTTCAAACTTTCTGTAGTACTGTAAAACTTGAAATCGTTTATTAAAAAAGTTCATTGAATAAAATAGAAAATAAAAGTGCATTAAATGAAACTTTCTCTTTTATTATCTGTTTGCTTTAATCATGATAACTGTTCTATTTTTAGTATCTATCACTTTTCCCTGCTTGGCTATTTTAGAGTATTTGTGTCATTGATTGTTTGTGACGAATTGTTTAGTGTAAACGTTGATAACTAATCTCCAAGTCGAGCTGAAAGAGACTGTCTGATTTATACACTTCAAATGTGTAACAATGCAATGACTTTTGCTTTCATTCATAACTGCCTAGCTGAATCGTTTTGCTATCATTTTGGGAAGTTGTAATTTTATCATCTACATTTCACCATAATTGCCATGCTTTAAGTGCCGGTTTAAGTGAAATCTTTTGAAAACAATATTGTTTGATTTTCGAAAGTAAACGTTAAACGATCTAGATTGTCTAATAGAGTAATTATACAATTTGTTCTAAGAACTAATCTCCACACTTTGGATCTCCGAGTTCCAAAGACACATTTTTAGAAAATGGCCGTCCGTTTGTCTGTGACAACGATAACTCAAAAACCCTTTGAGCTAGACAGTTGAAATGTGGTGCACGGTCTTTACACAGAATTTAGCTTTTTTAAAAAAAAAAATTAGTAAAATCTTTTCAGAGAAGTCCGTCTGTCCGGATGTTTGAATATAAGTCTACCCGATAATTACTCAATGAAGAGAGCTAGATAGGTTCAATGGTGCGCATATTTAATATCAATTTGTAAAATTGGTCGGCTTTCTGGCACAGAGGTAGCGCGTCTTCCTCGTGTTCTGGAAGTACCGGTTCGGGCATGGTTGTTATTCTGTGTGCTATCTGTGAGATGTGTGAATGTGCCCCCCTGTAAAAAGGGGTTGTGCAAGCGAATGTGGTGAGTGTGTAGCAAAGTCGTACTCTTAGCCCTAGTAGGCGCTACTCAAATACAAGAGACGCTTCATTCGGCTGAAATCTGCTGCTGGGTTCAGCAGCGAGCTTGTCCATGGCAAGTGCCATTTGACACAACAACAATTTGTAAAATTGTATTCATTCAAGTTTATCAGAATTTGACCCAAATCCAACAACGAGTTGACTGTGTCGATCTGTAATTTTGACGCGATATTCAAAAACGCTTCGATTTTTATATATTTAAACTTGGTTTGGGGTTTTTAACTATAAGTGCAGTTTCTTGTCTAATTTTGGTTCCAATCGGAGGATAAAAATGTAATTTTTGGACACTATTAACGCGTGCTATAATTAATCACCAAATAACTCGCCAAGGATAATACGATTAATTCATTCAAGTTGCTAAATGCACGCCAAAACTTAATATTCCGTACACCAATACCATATACTAAGCAAGACGTTCATTGCAATGAAAAGTTTATGAGAATTTGCGTGAAAGATTTTGGGAGATCACATCCCTTTTTTAACTATTAATAAAATTAAAATGAATACAATCTGCAAAATTTTCGACTTTAAATGAGAATCAATCAATAATTTCAATTAACTCGGTTTGCAATTGTAGGAAATTATTTACACAAAACGTGGGGAAAAAAGTTAAAAATCTTTTGCATTCTTAACCCCTTAACTGCTTTATTTCCTTTACTATCTAATAAGATGACACCTTCTATTTTGAGAATATTTTCTTATTTTGATTCAAATGAAAATCCAAAGAATACTTGGCTTATCTACGTATTCGAAGTCATTTTAGTATTGAATTATAATTGTTATGAATGATTTAATTTTTGTTTACAGCTATCAAAATTCGATAAATCGATGCACGTACGGCCAAACCGGTGAAGGGGTTAATGAAGTTGTTTGCTTCTTATATTTTACATCATTGGTTTTTAATTTCAGTAAAGGCGCGGTAAATTTTATTTCTGTCTATCCATTTTCATCCAAATTAATATCTAGCGTTAACATATAATGACAAATTGGTTCCATATCAGCACATTCATGCATTAAAAATCTTTTCGTCAATATTCAAAGATTTCGCAGCCTATAAATAGTTAATATAGATGCCCATTTCCGTTAAAATGATTCAATTTCAGATAGTCATGATGTCTGCAAGAGAGACTGCGAAAATGTGTTAAAAGAATTGGAAAAGTGAAAAATTATATAAGATCAGTGTCAATTCCCGTTAGATCACGCAGAATCTAGGGCGTCTCCTTGTAATATCTTAAATTTCTTGAGCAGAAAGATGATTGACGGGTGAGAATTTTCTGTACGTTCACAAGAAATGTGGTTGAAAGTAAGTCGTGAGTTATTGCCGAAATGTCGCTAAAGTAATTATTTGAAAACTTGTTACCGTCTTTTGAAATTTGCAATGCTTCAATTGTGAGATGTGTATATTATATGAAGCGAAAATTGAAATTTCATTTAATGTTTTAACAAATAGATAAAAAATATCAACAGTTTTATGTATTTTTTAAGAGTGTTTTCGAAAATCGTCAGATGTTTATATTGTGGAATATTAAAGTTATTATGTGAAATGGTAAAGGTAATTATGCGAAATGGTTTGGTTTAAAGTAACATGTTATTCGCTGTTTTTAAGTGACATATCATTGCTGGAATAGCAAAAGTGTAAAGTTTCTGAAGGTTGCATGTGAACCGGTGATTAATTTTGTCACCCCACGGGAATTCTTTTGTGGAATATAGTTTTAATTCAAATATCTGGATTATTATATCAGAACATGATGTTATTTTGGGAATGAGAGTCAACAAAAATTCGTAGGCGAAAAGTTAAAATTTTATCTGCACGAGCATCTCAAAAAATCAGCGTTGCCATCCCATTTACAAAAGCTCTGATTTTTTTAAAGTAATCTAATGACTACAGCAAATAAAACTTAGAAAAATGAGCACGCGATTATATGAAATGAAATAAATATGAAATGGGATACTTTTTTTACACAATAAATGCGTGACAAAGTTTTTGATGGATCGTTTGCAGTATTAAAGTGACTGCAGCAGTTTGCAGTATTAAGTTCAATGGAACGAATAAAAAATATAATTTAACGTGCACGAGCGCGTGGTGCTTGGCCGTTCAAGAAATGATGTTCTGACATGATACCTTGAAATGGGCATATCAGATTCCATTTTAATCTTTTTTAAATTTTACTACGAGGAATTTTGTATGAAGAGATACAAATCGAACTTCATATGAAAGATATTTAGTCCGATTTTTCATTTCTGTTTAGAAATGCTGTTCAGGGAAAATTTTGAAAATTCGTTTACCTTTTCTGGTGGATATAGTAAAACGAATCATTTTATTATCTTAATATTCGCAGCATTTGGTGATTTTTTTTTAATTTTTGAGGCAATTAAATGTGTTAAATAGAATGCAAAATTAAAAAAAAAAAAATTCAGACTGAAAGTTTGAAAAACATTAATTTTGTTTATTTACCCAAAATTAGCGAAATATTTGCGTTTTTGCGCGGATAGTTCCGAAGATACATTAATACTTTCCCGAAGTATAATATTTTTTTGCAGTTATCACTGAAAAATGCTAAAACTTTGCGTATTTTTCGAAATTGTAACTTAAATTTGCAAAAATTATGAAGTTGTGCATTTATATACATCTGTAACAAATTTGGTAGTTTTGTCTGTCGCCTTGTACAGCGTCTATAGATAAGCATTTTTCCTTGATTATCATTAGATATTTAAATCATAAGAGAGAGTATTTTTGGAGATTTAACCTGGAAAATGACTTTTTTTTTCTGGAAATGTTCCTTCGAGTTCAGAAAAACTTGACTATTTTAACGAAATAAATATATTACATTCGTTCTATTTTAAAAATATAATTTTTATCATTAAGTGATTCAAATATTGCGTGATTTGCAGTCCTGAGGTTAAGTGCGATAAATACGTTTTTAAAATTATATGTTTGTGAATTAATCTTAAGTGATTTGTTGAAAAAACGACTAACATCTCATTATTTTATCTGATTCCACAAGTGCTTGCGATACGGTAGGCATTCACACATGCCATTTCATTTTAGGAAATATTAACGCGTTTGTAAACAAAGTCAACTAATAAGGAGGAAAAAATTTCCGTTCCATTTCCTCTTGTTTCACATTAACTTTTAATGTTGCCATTGTGGACGATCTAAAAATAACTTTCCCTTGGTGATATGTAGGTGAAAGTTCATTTCATCTCGTCTGACCTCGTGCGATCCTAGCAAACGCTCTTTGCCCATGGTCTCATATCTTCTGATCCTATCCTTCCGTATCCAAGATCCCCCCTCCCTCCCCTTCACGTCTTGGAAATTTGTTGAGTGATGGTCTAGCTTAGCCTTGAGGAGAGAAAAAAAAAGTAGAATAAGCTTTAATCGTCTGGATTTCGTATTGTATTGTGAATATGTCATTTCCGATTTTTCTTGTTTTAAACTCAGTGCCCAGTTTAGTCAATAGAATGTTTACTTAATTGACCGAAGCATTTGTTCCCGATTTTATCTTGTTAATGTGTTTTGCATAATAGTTTATTTGTGTAACCATATTTCTAATAACCTGATTTGTAAAATTGGTAAAAACTACCCTTTCCATGCTGGTACTCTGAAGTGTGTCAGGATTTACAACAACTTGTTAAAGGTAAACAAGACTTAAATGACCTCAAATTTGTAATTAAATCTTTTGCTTTAGTTAGGTTAAATGCTTAATTAACTCTTAGGGTTCATGTTTTTGCTTTAAATAAAATTGTTACCACTATTCGTCCTGGAAAAGAAAGAAAAAAAAATGGAATCACCTGATTAATTGATAATTTTGTTCTTTAAAGTACTTTAAAGGATTAAGAATGATTAAGTGGAATAATCACCTTTGCTAATGAGTTAAAATTCCAATTTATTCTGATAATCTACTAAGAAGATTATCTTCTTTTTAATGCTTCTTATTAAGATTAACCGAATTGGAAGAAAAGAATACTCGCTTCAAAACAGAAGCATAGTTTAAAATAGTAAATTATCATAATAGTGTAATATTCTTTAATTTTTACCACACTGTAGTTTTTGTACTGATTTATATTGCGTTATGTTTTAATTAGTTAATGTTGGCTGTTAATGAATTTTCAACTAATGTTTGGAGCTTTAATTCTTATTTTCCTATTTCTTAAATATTGGCACTTAAGAAATCGATTGTCAACGAGTTTTAGTACGGAATAAATGCATTTTAAACTTTAAAAATACTCGAAATAGTTTATATTTTTGTAATGTTTAAAATATATATTAAAAATTCTGTAATACTATTAATTGTCGATTTAGATGTGAAATCAAGCCTGGAAAAACTTCAACACTTGCTATTTTCAAAAATTTTATGCTAATGTTGCACTTTGCGAAGTGTTTCTATTAACAGCATTTCGTATAATTGCCTTTTTTTTTCTCTTCTCTAAAATCTTAATTTTTCCTTTTCTTAACTTTTTTTTTTCATGTCAAAAGATGTTGTTTCTGGGATGACAAAAACCCGTAGGCAAAAAATTGAAATTTTATTATCTGCACGAGTATCTCAAAAAATGAGCTTTTAATTACACATTGCCATTGCATTTACAGAAGCTCTAATTTAAAAAAAAATCAATTTATGAACTACAGTAAATAAAACCTAGAAAAATGTCGTTTAGAGCGCGTGATTATATGAAATGAAATAAACAGGAAATGCGATATTTTTTAAAAACAACAAATGCGAGACAAAGTTTTTTGGATCGTTTGCAATACTGAAGTGACTCATTCAATGAAACAATTAAAATGAATAAAAATATAATTTAACTTGAAAGAGCGCGTGGTGCTTGGCCGTTCAAGAAATGTATGTTCTGGCATGATACATTGAAATATGCATAGCAGATTTCTTTTTAATCTTTATTTTAAACTTCAAAGTGAAACTTTAAAGCTTTGAAATGTTTAAATTTCATGTTGTAATAATTTATCTTTCCAATAATAAGACTCTATGGTATAATTTGGTAAAGTCGCATTTACACGAATGATATGATCCTGTTATAACTTTTAAAGCACCTATTTGTTTTTTTATAGAGCAACTAATTGAAATTGAATTAAAACTTTAATTGTGATCCACTAACCCAAAATTATTTGATCTAGTGCGTTTGTTCTTGATCCAAATACTTCCTTAAACCTTCGCGTTTGATCCCCTGAACTGATGATGCTATAAATAGGTGCGAGTTGTGCACTAAGAACAATCCGCGACTGATTTTTTAGTTACATTTCTTGGCAATCTCGGGTGTTCATTCATCGTCTTTAGAGTTTTTATAGTTGTTTTTCATTTATATTTATATAATATCTTTCGTGTACTTAATCTTGATTTTGTGAGCTAATTGCTATCCTAAAAAAAGGGTAAAAATTATGTATTAATTTTTAGTCTTTATTTCTACAAAATTCTTCATTTCAGTTAAAAAAAAAAGATAATGGGGAAACTTTTTTTTAAAAAATAAATCACTAATTCAAATTCTATAGAAGTTGTAAAAAAAAAAGAGCTTAGAAAAAGTCGATTATATTCTGTAGTTAATAAATATTGTATTGTTTAATGCCCAAAGATGAGTAAGTTTCATTTCTATGTTTCGATGTATTTTAAATTTCATATGATAATGCTTAAATTATTATTTTGAGCTTTTTCTTCCTTGTATTAAATATTTAACGCGTTAAATAAATAGACCCGAAATTGAACGACGATTTTCTAACGTCATTTGTTCGCGAAAAGAAAGGCGTTTTTAAAATTTTGTTTCCAATGGCAGATAATATTTATGGGTTAAATCATTTAAAGTTCAATATGGGATTCCTGTAAAATTTGAATTGCAGTAATTTTATTTCCAGTTTTTTTTATACCTGGCAAGTTTCTTGTTTATTTGTTTTAGTCTGGTTACTTAAACAAAAATATTTAATATAAATAAATTCTTTCATTTTTTATTTTTTTGTTCTAAATTATTACTGCTTTTTTTATATTAAAACATTCTATTAATTTGTTCTAAATTGAATAATCAAGGACAAAAGAAATGTTTTGTTGAATGAATAATTTTTGTAGTATAAATAAACTTGACCACTTCTGTATACTTCCAATAGTTATGCAACATTTTCTTTTGTTATTATCGTGCGAGAACATGATTTTGTTTCAGTTGGGAGGTTTTGATATCCCCGACATTTATGGGCAAAAAATGTTTTTACCAGTATTGCTTTATTATTACGTATGCTTTTTTGACAGCACATGCGTTGTTAAAGAGGCTGACGAAGAACTATGACATCATAACTCTTATTTCATCTCGAAATCGATCGACCTCCAAAACTTTGTTTTGCTGCTAGAAAAATTGAAAATGGAAGTTTAACACTAAACCTACCGGCGATTCATCTATCCATTGGAATTGGCATTGGAAGCGGGTCATTTGACCCGCTCGTGGTAACTTCAGTGTTAAAAAAATTATAGAGAGAGAAAGGGGTAGAGACCGATCGAGAAGTCTCGTGATTGTTTCAAAACGATTTAAATTGTTAATGACTTAAATGGATAAATAAAAACTTAAAATTAATAATGTTCCCCGAAGATTTCATTTTCATTTTTTTTTTCGAAATAGAATTAGTATTATAAAGGGATTTTTTGATATGGCGTATTAGTTCATTCAGAAACTCAAGCCTTTAAACAAAGTTTGTTGTGATTTTTTTTTTTGCATGAGTCATTTCCGTTCTTATGTGTACCATTGCATCAGTATCTTTCGATGCTTATGATGCAATTTTATTGTCTGAGAGAACGCCACGTGGATTTATTGTTTTGGTTCAAATTTCATTGCACTTCGTAACTCTTCGTTGAATTTGCTAACAACTATCTCGTTTTCTTTTAATGTTTGTGACTCCGGATTCCAAGAGAGTGTGATAAGGTAGGTGATGATATTTGATTATCCAAACACACTTCATCTCGTAGTAACCTTTGATACTTGTGGGACTTTAATAAGAGCCAATCGCAAGCCTTCCGCATTGGAATCGCGCGCTCCTCCTGCTATATTTAGTTTCGTGGCTTTGTCCACAAATAGATGCTGTTGTTTCATCGTTGTCTACTTGTTGTGTGGTTGCTCTAACAGAATAACCGAAAATGTTTTCCGAATATTCTCCCGCGGGGAATTCTGTGGTGTCCCGCGTTGTGAAATTCCCTTTGCTTTCTGGTAAGAATTTTTTATTCTGTAGATTTTAATTACCGCGCGAGAACATGATGTTGTTTTGGTTGTGGTGTTTGTCTCAGAAATTTGATGGATAGCGAATAAAATTTAAAAATTCGAATTTCTCGAAAAATAGGCTTTTAGTAACTGAAAAATATTGATAAATGGTTGCTATTTCGAAATAAATACCTATTTAATCTCCAATTTGCCACTTTTTGTTGGGATGATTTTTTCAGCTCTTTTTTAACTTTATGAAAGCTTTCTTCGATCATGAATGAAAATCTTAAAAATAGTTTAGATTGTTTAGTTAATCCAAACTTTTGGAATGATCGGTCGTTCAAGACATTATGTTCTCGCATGATAATTTGAAATACACAATAGTAACTTCAATTTTTTTCGAATATATATTTTTATTTTTTGTTGTCATTTTCCAAATTATTTATATCTAATCTAATATATAAAGATGAATTTTTGTTTACCGTGTATTTTCTGCGCTAATGTACAATTTATCCGATTGCATTAAAACTTTGCCAACTTATTGCTTTAGAAATAGAAAATCCATGTTTTCCAAATAATCATTTTCATGTTCGATACTCACGAGTGAGACAGCAAAGACAGTTGTTTTGCTGAAGACGGAAAAATAAAAATTTTGACCACCCTAAAGTATACTTAAATAATAAAGTGAAAAATAGAATTAATATTGTTTATACTTCTCCCTTATACATTATTCAATTTCAGTGAATGTATTTGTTGTCGACAAGAAACATTCAATCTATCATTCAACTTGGTAACTATTTAAAATTTCAAGATATTTCCAAAATTATTTCTTCTGTGGCAGCAATGCGCCGATTAACTGCTAGTTTGTTTATAAGAAAATAAAATAATTTTCCCGCTCCCTATGTATAACTATTTTTTGTTTTAATTCAAAACCAAAACTGGAAACAAAGCCAGTTTCCGAATTATGTCTTTTGAATAAATATAATGATTTTTAAAAAAATCTCTGATACTGTTATCATAATCAAAACTTAGTTTTGTTTGTATATTATCAGAATTCTTGCAATGAAGTTATCTTATTATTACTGCTTATAATGAAGTAATCTTATTACAGTTTATAATGAAGTAATATTATTACCGTTTATGAGGAACTAATCTTATTATTACCGTTTATGAGGAACTAATCTTATTATTACCGTTTATGAGGAACTAATCTTATTACCTTTTATGAGGAACTAATCTTATTATTATAAGGAACTAATTATTACCGTTTATAAGGAACTAATTTTGTAGCTTCTGCTTATAATGGACTAATCTTGTAGCTTCTGCTTATAATGGACTAATCTTGTAGCTTCTGCTTATAATGGACTAATCTTATTATTACCATTTATAATGAACTAATTTTGTAGCTTCTGTTTATAATGAACTAATCTTGTAACTTCTGTTTATATATGAAATTGTCTCGCCGTGGAAAATATTTCCTGTAGTTTGTAGAGAGCATTTATTTTTTCATACAGCGTATCTTTTCTTTGCAATAAAATTGAGTTTCACTAAGCGTGAAATGCAAATTATTTCGAGCTATTTTTAGACCTTTTCTTCCTCTTTTGTCTTCAATGCTTAGCTTTGATGGAAACGAAATTAAAAAAAAAAAAAAAAAAGTCTGATCGCGTCATTATGTTAAATGCCGTTTTTCCTCATTGCGGCTTGGCAATCTCTTTATTATTCCGACCTTTCCACCCGAAGTTATTGTTAAATATTTTTCGTTTGCAATGCCATTTTCCTCTCTCCTCAATGTCTTGATTTTTTTATTTCCCAGTTTTTTTTTTTTTTTCTCTTCCACGTGAGAGAAACGTGGACATAAAATGAAGAATAACTTTGAACCTTTTGTCCGCAAGATGAAATTCATCCTTGCAAATTCATCAGAGTTCCGAAATGAAATCTGTGTTACAAATCGGACACAATCATCAGCATACAAAGTTTATTAGTGTTACGAATCACGAAAATGTTTACGTATGTCTAGTTTTATTTTACTGAGTACTTGCTAACATTTTATTGGTATTAACCCGGCAGGACGGACGCGGGGTGTTTCGACACCCCACGCCCAAATATATTCATCTGCTGTCTGTCTCTATAAACCGAAGTGGTCTGGCCCCTCAGTACCTGCCTCGAAGGTCAGTTTCCATGCATAGAGTTTGAAAACGGCGAATTCAGACTCCATTTTAGTCTTATAGAAGCATTTTGGGGTGTGCGGACACCCCGTGCGCGCGCTCGTGGTAGTATTTTTAGTGCGAAACCATGGCTTGTTCCTGTCGTTCTGTTCAGTCTTTTCTTTGTTTGACGTATAAGCAAGAAATAAACAGACTTCAAGAGATGTCAGAGGAGATTTCGTCTGATAAAAAGAATATAGTTAAAGAATTAAACGATTTAGATAATGATTACATATTCAGTGATCACCAGTCTGAAATAGAAGAATGCGATTATTCAGAGGAATTTTGCAACCAAACCAGCTTTTTTATCGGAAAAGATATAAAGAAAGCTGAGTCACAGAAGATGCTATTTATATCCAAGAAACAAAGATATTAAATCAAAAACCATGTGTGTGAGGTGCGACAAAAATATATGTCGAGAACACTCGGAAATTGAAGCTGTATGTAATAACTACAAAAATCTAAAGTTTCAGCATTTTAATTTACAATAATGTATAATTTTTACTATAATAAAAATTGTAAAAAAAAATCATCCCCGGTGGAAAATTTTCGTTTTTCGAACTGAGACAAAAACGGTGTGAGCTTTTAATTTATTCATTAATAATTCCGAAAATTACGATAATTTAACTTATTAGTTATCATTTTTCTCGCAAAAATGTGTAGTTATCATAAATTTCATTAGCAATTAAAATTTAGAAAAAATTTCGTATTTATGCCATTTAATATGTTTGGGGTGTGCTAACACCCCACGCCCGTTCTCGTGTTACTTTTCGCGGCGCCCGTCCTGCCGGGTTAAAAATATTAATATATTGTAAAATGGAATATTCAAAAATTAGTAATGTGTTAAAACTTATATCGCAAATGTAAAGATGATTGTTTATTTAATTTTGTTTTATACTTATCCCCCCTCCCCCGAGGGGCACCTGGAAAATAGGATGAGATGCTCCCGGCATGGTGATTGGATCTCGCTACCATGGAGGATAAGTGGGGGTTTGACTCCTTTCATCGATGGCGGGATATACTTCTTACGGGAAGGGTTGTACCGTGGTCGGTGAGGGTCGTAAGGACTCAACCACAGTTCCCGCCAGTGTTGTTATTGCAGCAGTCCCGTCATTCAATTTTATGGTTAATCCGTGTGTCTTCGGGCGTGTCTGTGATATGACTATACCCATTATTAAAAAAATATGCTTTTTTAGTAATTTTTATGGCAAAAAATCTTAAATAATATTGTTGCAGGAAAATTGACAAATATTGGATTATTCGTGTGTATTGCCTTTATTTCAAAATTATTAAAATTTCACATGTGATAGTTGAGTCGTATCCATTTTTTTTTTTTTTTTGCATCTTATATAATTTCATTAAAATTGTCCAACATTAGCTAAGCTGCACATTTGGTAATTCCTTTTTACTTATATAGATTGAAGCAGATGTTTTACTATTATACAATGAATGTAGTATTCCTTAGTCAAAAATGTCGTTAAAAGGGTATATTTACATCTTATGACTGACTATCTATCAGTTACAAGAAATATTGTAAAATTAAAATTTGGAAGATCTTTCAGACTCAACAGTAGTGATTTCTTCTGAAATATTACTTAAAATAAACCTTCTTTTGTTATGAAAAGTATTTCATCAACATTGAATGACGTAATAAATGGCTTCTAATTAATTCATAGACTAATGTTTTGCCAATTTGTGAATTGCATTAAAAGGAATAATTTTTTGCTGATGCTAAATTCATTAAAGACGTTCACCTGCTATCTGCATATGCTCCGTATCAAAACAACTTTAATCTCTACTTTGCTTGACCAGTAAGCGCCGGTTTATATATTCAGAGAAAAGTAATCCTGAAAAACGAATCATGGCCATGCGTTTCGAGAAAAAAATGGTATACGTCGAATAAGTGGGACAGGTGTGGTAGAAAATGGAAGATGTGGCACCACTGTTTATGCTAATTCTTCCAGAGAGAGTTGGGCACGTGTGTGTGTGCTTGGCTGCTTCCGCGTCTAGCTGTTTTCATGCGTCCTAATTTAACACCAAAACACGCCGCTCAAGGCTCGTAACGCTCAAAATATCATCCACTTTGTTTTCTGTTTCTTCCTTTTTTTGACTGAATGACTTAATTTTTTTTAATGTCTGCACCAATAGAATTGAACCACCTCATAGATTTGCCTCCCCTTCCAGCCAATCATGGAACATTTTTTCACCTGCGATAAATTTTCGATCTCCGTCGTGTGTGAGGTGGCAGCTCTCCCTGGCACAATGCCCACATTGTAGTGGGATGACGAGGATTGGTTACGTCCTTTGACGTGTCGAACGTCGGCGGATCTGGCGATGTGCGGACGATCTTAGAATACCGTGGCGTGATCGTTCGGGTGACGTTGCTTTTATCGTGTACCTGAACATGCAAAATACCTGTTATCAGATCTCTCTTCTTTTTTTAATGCGTCGCTGATTTTCTTTTGGACACTTAATTGTCAACCGTTTTAGGCCACGTCAGAAAGAATTAGCTTTCGTTTTTATTTTTATTAATGATCAAAAACAAACTTTTAGTATAAAAGGATGTTTATCAACTGAATAAAAATCCTCTTTCGTGATTTCTTTTTTATCATCTCTAGTATGACTTACGTTGAAAATATTTTCATATTTTTTTCCCTATAACTTTATCTGTAACAAATCAATTTTTGCTGTTTTTTAAAAATAATTTTTCATTTTGAAGATTTTATGGTTTGAAACATAAAGGAAAATTGCACACGGAATATAGAGTTATGGAAATTGCACACGGAATATAGAGTTATGAAAATTGCACACGGAATATAGAATTATGAAAATTGCACACGGAATATAGAGTTATGAAAATTGCACACGGAATATAGAGTTATGAAAATTGCACACGGAATATAGAGTTATGAAAATTGCACACGGAATATAGAGTTATGAAAATTGCGCTTGGAGTTAAGAATTACAGATAATTTTTAAATTCCATGTTTAGGTTGGAGATATTTCATACCTCGTATATATCAACTTATTGAAAAACTAAAATTTTTTATTTAAATTCGCGACAGAATTATAGAATTCATTTGCTGCTTTGAAATTTATTAATTCTGAGAGGCTCGTTTGAGGAAAGATTTTCGAGATCATTTATCCCAGTAAATGATATAAACGTATTGAATAATTTTAAAATAAGCATACCCTCCCCATATCTCCACATTGCATTCACTTTTAGTAATTTTAGATTCGGGAACATATACCTGTTTTAACGTATCAAAACTTAATGGTAGTACATTGTTTCTCTTATGAATTTGAATAAACACTAGCGAATCGAATGTAAATACTATGTTCACTTTTAAAAATCAATTATGACTTATTTTTAAATATTCTCACCCTCTTTTTTAATCATTTTCTTCAGAGTAAAAAATGTATTTATTGCTCACCGTTGAATCTTGAAGTTCTAAAGGAAACTTTTATCTAATATGTGTGATAATCCACCAAATGACAGTGCATTAGTATTACTGTGAGAATAAAAGGAAATTTAGGCCGCCTTTTAAATAAATTATTGAAAAAGGCAGTGCAAAAAAATTATTATTATAGTATAATTATTAACTGTCGAATCGAGTTTAAAAATATAATTTGGAAGCATAGTCTTTGTAATACATTTATAACTTAACATATAATAAAGTGATTTCTTGTAATAAATATGCGTTAAATAGTTTTCCAGCTTTTATTTGTTTAGTTACTTATGAAGGATATATTTTGTTTTGTTCTTTAAAATTCAATTTTTATCTTCTTCACTTCATGATTTTTGTTTCTCACCTGCGTTTTTTTAATGGTTATTCTGATTTGTAATTAATAAATTGTTGCCATTCCGAATTGTTTTTATCTTTAGTTATTTCATCTTCTTGTTCAATTTCTATCGTCTGAATTTATTTTTGTTGTGGGATTTATGTTTTGGTTGAATATTTTTTAAAAATTGCGGTTTAAAAGTGATATATTAATAAATACAGTTTATTACAGACTTTAGAAGTACGGGGCACTTAATATGGTCAAGATGAAATAATTCTACCTCTGTTTTTTGTTTCAATTAAAATATTTGAAATGGAAATGAAATTCGTGTTGTGTCAGCTGTAAATTCTTTTTATATATTTGATGTAAAAATGTATGACTTAAAAATATTCAACTTAACTAATGTTATTCTTACTTTCGTATTGTTCTGAAAGATACATATTAAATTTGTTGACCAACATTTATTCTACATCAGTTTTGTTTGAGAAATACTTAATATTATCTTCACGTTTTCTGAATCGCTTTCTTGTGAAGGGAAAATATGAAATCGTTTGGTAATACCGCCTAAAAAGTAGATAGACAACTTTCGATTCGGCACTCACTGTCATACTTTTCCAGAGTTCAAAGTACTCTTACGGTCAAAGGTGATTTTTTTTCTTCTTAAATATGAATTGTCCACTTGTTCCTTGTGTTTACGAAATCCTTATACCATTTGTTTGATATGCCAGTTAGAATTTCTTTCAGAAGTTTTCGGAATTGATAATTCAAAGAAGTCATGGTTCCAGAGTAAGAACAGTCGGAACATTTTTTGTGGTGTCGTTTAATTAAACTTTTATCAGATAGTTTCAAAATAAAATGCTTCAAAAATCATATTTTTTTGTAAGAAGTCACTTACGAAAGATTTTTATGTGAATTTCTTTGTTTAAATATTTTATTAAAATTCACAAATTATGTTAAACTTTGAACTCTCAATAACCTCCTTAGAAGAAATTTAGAAGTTTTTAGGAGCCGTCAGCCAATTTCTGATATTGTAGTTCGCGAATAGTAAAACTAAATTTTAAGCTGCTTATAGATTGCCTTTATTCATATCAGTTTTTCTTCATTTATAGAACAAAAGTTTCAATATTATTAATTTCTATTTAGAAACTAATTTTTCGTGTGCTTTTATTCTTAACAAAGAAATATTTTATACCTCTCTCTTCAGCTTTTTATTAGAATAACTTTCTTTTCTTACTCTATAGAAAATATACGAAAAAAAAAAAAAAAGACATTTTGGCGAATTTTTATGTTTTAGATCTTTTCGATTCCAGAAATCATGCTTATCTTTGAAACCGCAAAGTAAATACTTTGAGCTAGCTATGCGAATGAAATTTGCTTTATGGTTTATAGACCGAATTTGTAGATTTTTGTCAACATTTGAACTATTTTCATTCTGAAGTCTGTTTATCCCACTGTCCAAGTATAATTGAACATGAGTACAAAACACACAAGTGTGTGGTTCATAAATTCAACATCTAAATTGTTACGACAAATGAACCAATTCAAATCTTGCTAAGAAATTGGTCGGCTGACTCACGATAACTCAAAAACGCTACAACTGAAAGTGATATTGATTTTGAAACTAAACCGCAAGGGTAATTCTGAATAGAATTTGGTTTGGAGTAAGGCACCCAAAATACACACTGTTTTCATGTGCTGGGTTTTAAACACATCCCATCATTTAACCCCCCCTCCCCCCGAAAAAAATCGTATAAGATCGTTCATTATCAATCTCTCTTAATTCTTCACCAATGGCTTCAAATACTTAATACATGTTGTTGTTACTAATGGCACTTGCCATGGACAAGCGCGTTGACAGCCATAAGCGATTTTAAGCTGAATGAGTGCCTCTTGTTGTTAGACTTTAGGCCCACTCAAGTTGGGTGGGCCTAAAGTACGTCTTAGCCACACACTCCATCATATTCGCTCGCACAGTTCCTTTTTTCAGGGGATCACATTTACAAGCCTCACTGACAGAACACACAGATGAACAACCATGCCGGGACTCGAACCCGGAACGCCCTGATCACGAGGAAGACGCGCTACCTCTGTGCCAGGACGTCGGCACAATTAATACATAAATGCATTTATTAGAGAGTATGCGAGAAAGTTTCGGAGAGACTTCTTCCGCTGGTATGATCATTTCGTTATCTGAAGTACAAGGCACCACAATTTCCACGTGTTCTGAAGAAGTACAAGTGTAGTCGTTTGTAGAGAAATGAGAGGTCATGACACTTTGTTTTATGACTTAATAAAACGATTGTTAGCAAGAAGTGGTTTGCTTCTTTCGATTGACACTCGATCTGTTATTTTTTTAACCTTCAGTTCAACTGCACTCGTTGTACGTTATTTATTAACACGCCTTGTCTGATTGTAAAAAGGATAAAATAATATCGAATGGTTTTGAAACCATCCGATTCGCGCAGTATTGACTGCTGTGTAAATTGCAACTAATGTGGTATGTCATAAATATAAAATTTCATTCATTTTTTGTTTTTTTTTAAAAACCTTTTCCCATAGTATAAATAGCCTATTTTTTGATGATCAAAGTAATTACTTTACTGTTTTATTCCCTTTACTATCTAATAAGATGACACTTTCTGTTGTGAGAATATTTTCTTATTTTTATTCAAATGGAAATCCATGGAATATTTAATTTATTTATATATTAGAAGAAATTTTAAAATTGAATTCTAATCGTTATGAATAGTTTATTTATTGCTTACTATTATCAAAATCCGATAAATCGATGCTAGTATGATGTACGGGAAAAACAGTTAAGCGGTTGATAAGCATTTTATTCCTTCAATTTCAACCAACGCCTATTGATATATATTTTAAGGATTCTATGTTCTTCAGCAGGGAAAATGAATTTTCCAGAGCTAGGCTTAAGAAATTAAATTGCCATTCAAATTAAGAAATCAAATTTAATTTTAAATGATTAGATGTTAAGATACATTTTTAAGTAGAAGACAATATGAAAACATTTGATTAATTTCTAGAATCAAGCAAGTTATAATTTAACGGTATTTCATTTAATACGTAATGTTAAATCATAACTTCTTCTATTCTAGAAACCAGTAAGCTAGTTTCTTTTTTCTTTAAATCTTTTTCTCTTTAAAATAAAATAAGAATGTAAAAGTTAACCAGCTTTTAAGTCTTATTTTTAGAATTATTTTGAGATGCTTAAGGCTTGGAATAATCGATTCTATAAAATAATTCCTGATAATTTAATTTTTAAAAAATTCTAATTGTTTCTCCTTTTTTTAGCTAATATATCTTCTTGTAAAAGGTACGTTTGTGGGTTAAATTTATTTTTTGTTTGTTCTGCTTCTGAAAGAAAATTATTATAACTTCACAATAGCTTACTTCTGAAGTTTCAATTGAATAAATGAAACTATTAGTTATTGTAATATTTAAAAAATAACCTCCCTTTTTTTTTTTTACTAATCCTCGCACATACGTATATTATAATATGTTAAAAATACCCCCCCCCCCTCTAAAATGATACGATTTGGTTTGGCCTACCTACTATTTTTGCAAAAAATGTTCATAACTTATTTGCTTATGTCAGAACATGATGTTTTTGGGATAACATCATGTTCTGACAAAAATCCGTTGGCGAAAAATAAAAATGTTATCTGCTCGAGCATCTCAAAAAATCAGCTTTTAATAACGCGTTGCCATTTCATTTATAAAAGTTCGTAGTAAAAATAAGATGATGACTACAGCAAATAAAACCTAGAAAAATGTCATTTTGAGCACGTGATTGTATGAAATGAAATAAATGGGAAATGTGATATTTTTTAATACAATAAATGCGAGACAAAGTTTTTTTTAGATCGTTTGCAATACTAAAGTGACTCATTCAATGAAACAATTAAAATGAGTAAAAATATAATTTAACTTGCACGTGGTGCTTGGCCGTTCAAGAAATTATGTTCTGACATGATACATTGAAATATGCAAAGCAGATTTCATTTTAATCTTTTTTTTAATGAAATGAATTAGCAGGTTTCAAAAACTATTGCTAACTGGTTGGAAGTTACAACTAACGTTTCTTTATAAACTATTATATTTTCTTTTTATTTCTTTTAAAAGACAGATAGTGAAGAAAACTTGAGTTCTAAATACATGTCAAGCTTAAAAACTTCTTCTCGAGTTTTGAAATACGGTTTTTATGTAATCATCATTTATCAATATATGTCTTGACTTCCTTTCATTTACTTCATCACCGTTACGATAATTTTCCTTCTTACCTGCAAGTTGTGGTCTCATAAAAGTTCCAAAATAACATTTCTCTTCCTTCAATTTGTTACCTCCGATTTGATTGATATGATCGAACCGAAAGTTTTTCCTGGTGAACAATAGCTCCCTGACCGGATTACCAAAATATTACTCCTTGGAGTTTCCTCGTCATTCTGCTCTTTCAAATTTTTACGAAATATTAGTGGCGTGATTTTTAAAATGACGCAAAAAGACCTTGGCATATTCGAGAACCAGGTGAGGAAAACTTGCCTTTTCATATTGCCGGTTTTTATCGCTTACTGTCCAGAAGTGTTTTGTTCCGTCAAAGGTTTTTCCGAGCTATTTTTGGTCTACCGCTAACCGTATTTGTCTTTGTATTCTCGCTTACTTTGTATATTTGAATCATGCAAGTAAACCAGGTGCGTCTATCTCATATCAATTTATAGAACTTATACTATTTTAATAAGCCACTCTGCGGAATCATTTCCAATTTTTGTATAAATCAATAAAAAATATCTTATTGCCAGATCAAAATTATTTAAATTCTTTTCTTTTGCGAGTTTTTATTTAGTTATTTCATTTTCCTTTTTGTAAATTATAGTGGGTAAATACCTCTTTAGAACCATAAAACTTGCAATTATGCTTAGAGAAGATTTCTTTTTTAGTACATTTATTCAAACAATGTAGATTTTCTTTAGATATGTTAGATTTTCCTTTCGATTATATGCAAATATTTGTCTGCAGTTTGGTGTTCTTTTAGAAATATATATTTTTTATTAATAAACAATAGTCTAAAAACTATGCTTTTTTGATAAATATCGGCATTCTTACTTCATTTATGTTGAGAAAGAAATAAAACGAAAAATGAAATTTCATGATGTTTTTAATGCATTGCAAACTGTCCCGAAATGTTTGTAATTTATCATGCACTTTTAACAACTTATTAATGCTATAATAAAATTTAGAAAAACGTCAGATCGATTTTTAACCCTTTCGTGACGGTTGCCGTATATATACGGCAGTCACTTGATGCATCACAGCGGCTGACGCCGTATATATACGGCAGCCACTTTTTCGTCCACAGCGGCTGACGCCGTATATATACGGCAGCCACTTTTT
>JAOUZG010019115.1:2327933-2349659 GCA_026289955.1 Argiope argentata
GAATTTTATTTAAATGAAATTTAAAATAAAAGAGTTGAAGCTCATGTATAACTCAACCATTGTAGGAAGTAAACAAAACATCATTAGGGTTACTACAAGAGCGTTATGTTGGGTTGCCATATTGGCAGCAAACTCGGGGGGGGACACTAATGACCACTTTAACTGCCCATTCTTAATTTGAAAACTGGATACTCTATATGATCTCTATTTTCATTTTAATTAGAATATACTATTGCATTTAATTGAACTTGACATTTAGCAGCAATGCTGCATTATCCAAAACATTGACCGAATTTTTTTTCTTTCTCTCTGATGCATTTTTTTTTTTTTTTTTTTTTTTGTGATTTCAGAATTCTGGTGGAGCCAGACAGTCACGACTTTCTCCTCCTGGTGGATTTACAAGTTTCCTCTATGAAGATGCAAAGACACTTTATGAAATGATGCATAGAGGCAATAAAATTTCTGGTTGGTAAAATTTCATATTATTATTTATCATTCAATAATTTATATTTATAAAATGTATTAATTAAGCGTTTTGATACTAATAATGTGATTTTCGGTTTCTTGCAGGAAATGGCAACTGTTTGGGTTACAAAATTTCCAAAACTGAATATGCATGGGTTTCTTATAAAGAGGTTAGTTAATTTAGAAACTATGTTTATTAGTTAACTCTTGCAATTCTTTACATAGATTACTCTATACAGTATCATTGTCTGTTATTTTAATTTTTGGCATTTGTAGAGGCACTTTAAAGTAGATCTCATCCCTTTATATTTAGTAAATTGTAATGAAATATATTTATCATAGGTGATTGAAAGATCCAGAAATGTTGCATCAGGCTTGGTGCACATAGGAATGGAACCTGGACAAAACTCATTTATAGGAATTTACTCGCAGAATTCAGTTGAGGTAATTATGCTTGAATTTGAAAATGTATTTGATTTTTTGTTATCTATGTTAGGATAGCATTGAATTGTATCAGTAATGAAAATTTGGTATTTTCATCACTTTTGACACTTCTTTTGTTTATAGTGGATTCTAACTGAACAAGCTTGTTATAACCAATCTACTGTGATAGTGCCATTGTATGATACTCTTGGACCTCATGCTTGCTCTTTCATTATTAACCAAGGTGGGTTAAAATTTAATATATAGCTTTTTTGACACTTTTATTTGGTAATTAAATTGATTATGTTTTATATAAATATAGGAAAGGAAATGTATTTTAATTACAAAAGATTTCTTCATTAACCGTTCAAAAAATATTCTAAAAGTCAGTGATTTGTTTTTCTGGTGTTGGAAGATAAATCATATAGTGTAAATTTTGCAGATTTTGTTGGGACATTTTAAAGTTTTATTATTTAAAACTTGATATCATCTTTACAATCAAACTATTTTAAGTTGAAAGTGAAAATCTCTGAATTATCTCTTGAGACTTTTTTAAAAATAGGTATATTTTATGAATTTAGAGAATATCTTTTTAAAACTATTATCTTTTAATTCATTTTTTTTTTAAATTAAGTAATGAAGTGGGGCCATAACATGTTTGGTATGCATAATTGTAATTATGCATACCAAATTATTCCTTTATTCCAAATTATTTCCTTTTTTGATGTATTTAATTTGAACAAAAGCAATTTCTTCTAATCTTTAATTTATTTTACATACTCTATAATTTTCTTTGTATTTAAGAACGTATGCTAAAAGCAAGAAAGTAGCTTGTTTTTTTTAAAAGTGAATTGTTGTAGGAGATAAATCCCTTCATATATAACTTGACTTCCCATTTGGACAACATTTAAGTAGCAATAAATAGTGCAAAGATGACTTATCTGAAAGTGAATGCATTTTAAAGAATATTATTCTTACATAATTTTTCTTTAATATCAGTTGTTGCCAATCCCATTTAAAATAAATTGAATTCTCTCATTTATCTGCTGATAGTATATGCATTCAAGTTACTAATGTAAATTTTATTTCTTTCAGCGGAGATAAAATTTGTTATCTGTGATAAAGAAGAAAAAGCTAAATCTCTCTTGGAAAAAAGTGATGATACACCTTGCCTAAAGCACATCATTGTTGTAAATAGCTTCAGTAATGAAACCAAACAAATTGCTACTGAGAAAGGTGTTCAGTTAAATACTCTGAAAGAAATTGAGGTAAGATTTTTAACTACAAAAGTATTGATATTGTGATTTTTATGCATATTCAAATATGATATTAAATGAGGGAAATACATTTCAAAATTATAATATTCAAGAAACAGTCAATGAAATCGATTTTGAAGGGGATGAAAATTGTTCAGAAATTATTTGGGTATTTTTAATATTATTTATAATTTTGGTATGCTAAGTATAAGTATATATACTCATATTGCTATAAATGTAAATTTCGAAAATAATTAAGGTAATATTAGGAGAGAATTTATTGTTGAAATTAAAAATAAAAATTGAAAAGGGAAAAAAATATTTTTAAAGTTTACTGTATGTACTTGGTTATATATTTTGTTTATGATTTTTTTTTCTTTTTTCTCTAGGAATTAGGAGCCCAGCATCCTGCAGAAGTGATGGTAAGTTTTATGTGTATTTCTCATATTTTTTTAAAACTTTCTATAATGATTTTTGCTGTTTCAAGAAGCGACTGTAGTGAATCATACTATGCAGTTTTTATTTGTGTTTATTATTAACTCTTTCTAATTGTATTTAATTGCAGTTAAGAAACTTCCTTTTATTTTAAATAATTCATATGTATGAAATAAAAATTTATTTTTATTTAATTTCTTGGTTAAAATACACATAAATTCAATTTTCTTTATGATTTATATCATTTAATCAAATATTCTTATATATTTAGTTTTATTTGATAATTTTCTTGTGAGAAAAAAATGAACAAATTAAGCTGCAATTAATAATTGATAATATCTGTTCTAAGAAAAATTTCAAGACTCATAAAATTGTCACATTTTAAAAAATAATCATAATTATTATTTTGATAATTTATAATAAGAATTTAAGCTTTATGTAGTATTGCTCTGTTTAATAAAACTGCAATTTAGAAACAAAGCGTCTCTATAAGAATGTAGAAACTGTCTTTTAATAATGATTTTATGCCTTGTAATCTTTTGCCAACTTGGGCTTCATATGAATATAAATGAGCTTCTATTTAGTTATAGCATTTTTTATATTGCTTTTTATGCTTAATTTATAATAGTTTCTTACAAAAGAAAGATTCACTCTTAAAAATTTATCTGTAATAAAATTTACCTTTTTAAAATCATTCCATAGCCACCTAAGCCAGATGATATTGCTACTGTTTGCTACACTAGTGGCACTACTGGTGATCCTAAAGGTGTAATGTTAACACATGCTAACATAATTATTGATGCCTGTGCTGTCATTGAGCAGTTAGTAAGTATTTAATTGACTATCAATTCTTTTTGAGATGTTAAATAGATAAAAAATCTTTTTAAATATTAAGTTAAGTGTGTTTGTTTATTTGTTGTAAAATATGTGCTTATTTATATTGCTTCGGCACTTCACTGTTATTTTTTTCAGGTTTATACATAGTTTAACTTTTACTGTAAAACTTTTATTTAAAATAGCTACATATTTCTGTAAAAGTACAGATTTTAGCTTTTTAAAAATTTAATTGTATTATTCTGGTGATTAATTTTTTTATATAACATTTCTGTCTAAAGCACTTTTTTCATAAATTTTTATTTTATTGTTCAATTAATCATACTTATTTTAATTCTCAGTGTTCATGTTTGTCACAATTTCATGTTCATGTTTGTCACACAGTTTATGAAGTTCAGCTTTTTTGTTTTAAACTTGAGCCACATCTGATAAATTAACTTTCCAATAATTTCTTCATTTTATGGACTCAAAATTTTTCTTATAAATGGCTTTAAAATTGTATTTCATTATTTATATAATGAGTTAAAATGATTATATAGTTTTGTATGAAGCTTCTTTTTCATTTTTATACTTTGAGTTATTGATTTAGACAATAAAAATATTTCATTCTTATTTTAGCGACATGTAAGTAGTGAATTTAACTGAAATTTATTGCAATTTGAAATTAAATAAAAACAAAACAGTATATTATTTAGTGTTAAAAAAACTTTTTTTTCGTTGTTAGGGTGAGTATGCACCTAATAAAGATGATGTAATGATGTCATTTTTGCCACTGGCTCACATGTTGGAAAGATTATGTGAGGTAAGATCTTTTTTTTTTCTTTCTTTTGTGTGTGTGTGTGTGTGTATGTTATTAGTCTTTATCTCAGTACCATCATACTTGAGGTAAAATTATTATTAAAATATTGATTTTATTTTTAGATGTGTATAATACTTTTGTATGTATATAGTACTTTTAATTACTTTTTATAAGTTTATTCAAAACAGTCAAATGTTTTACAATAATTTTTAAGGTATTTCTTTTGTTTATTGAAATTTTTTTATGCTAACCAATTTTCTTTAGAAGTTAAAAATATTGTATTTAAATAAATGTTTTTAATTTTATATTATGAGTTACTTCTGTTTCTTATAAAGACTTTTTACGTTTATATAATTATTCTCACTTTAATAATATTTTTGAAAAAAAGAGCTTATTTTATTTAAAAAAATGAAAAAAAGCTATCCAAAGTTCCTGGATAGCTTTTCTTTTTAAAATGTTTAGTCATTTAAATATAATTCAATATTAGTATCTGTATGCCTTGTATTTATGCAGTTTTAGCATTGAGAAATTTCCCATTCATCTGAATAAATTTTGAAGTGTATTAATAAGGACTGTAATTATATTAAAGTGTATCTTATGTTTTTTTTTTTAAATTTTAGCATATCTAATAATATTTAAATTTTGCATAGGTATTGCATATGTATTTCAAAGCAGCATTACATTTGTTATTTCAGTAATTCTTTAATTTGCATTCTAGGTGACTGTATATATCAACGGTGGAAGCTTGGGTTTCTTTGGTGGTGATGTAAGAACACTAATGGATGATCTTAGAGCTCTAAGACCAACAATCATGCCTGCTGTTCCTCGTTTGCTCAATCGGATTTATGATAAGGTAAGAACTGGGAATTTTTGTAATGAGAATATTTATTAAATTGTTAAAAACTTATTTTTTTCACTTTCATTTTTGTAATAAATGGAAAACATATTAAATGTTACATAATGAATGGAATTATTACAATTTTTATTTTGTTTTAAAAAATAAATGAATTAAAAAAAACTTGAAACAATTTAATGTATTCATCTGTTAGATAAATAATTAACTTTAATGTGAATAAAAAAATTTATTTGGTAATTCATTTTTCCTTGCAGGTTATTGCTGGAGTGAATGGTAGCTTGTTGAAAAAATTAATTTTCAAGTTGGCTATGAGAATGAAACAGAGTGAACTTGAAAAGTAAGTTTTTAATTTTTTTTATTTCATAATATTTTAAATTATTTTAGAATGATTTCTATAAAAACAACTATGATTGGTTTTCAAAAGTGATGATCTATCACAAAAATCTGACATTTGCTGAAAATTATTTTCAGTATTTGTGGATCGTTCTTAATATGAGCTTTAATTTATTTAGATTGATTATAAGGAATAATAGCATATGGGATCGTGTTGTATTCAAGCCTGTAAGAGAAGGAATGGGAGGTAGAATGCGGCTCCTTGTCTGTGGTTCTGCTCCTTTAGCTGGCAATGTTCTGACCTTCATTCGTTGTGCTCTTGGCTGTGTGGTACTTAATCATTTTTTTCTAATTTATATATATATATATATATATATATATATATATATATATATAATTTATGTATAGTATTTGATAATTTTTATATATTGTTGATTTTTCTGTATTTAATTTTTTTATGTAATTAATAATATGTATATAAACTATTGGGTTACATCCCCTATTCATTTTGTTTAGTAATTCCCAAGAATCACATAGAAATCCCTTTGTAACCACTACAAGAGCCTAGCTTTACTCACTTTCCTTAGTTATGTATTTCTGATATAAATTAAAAATAACTTTTTTTTAAAATTTACATTAGTTATTTAAAGCTAAATTGCCAGTTTTTTATATTACAATATTCTGGTAACATAGAGGATAAAACTTAATATATTTTTTTTGTCAAATATCTAAAAATTGTGTCAGTTATCTAAAAACTTGCCAAAAGTGTGCCATCTTGGATAGATACTGGAAATAAATGCAAATAACATTTAGAATTGTAATAACAATTTTTTACAATTACATATGACTAAAAATTATCCAAAAAAACAATTCAACCTTCAATAACAACTTTGGATATGTTAATTTTCAGTCTAACCTTTACTTTTTCTGTTTTAATACGATGAATATCATTGAGATGTATTGAAATAATATTTAAATACTCAGCAAAGACAGTCGTAAATAAGATTTTGTCTTGTTAATTGTGATGAATAAGTTTCCTAGAAAAGATATATATTTTTATCATTAATAAAAAAATTTGGGGGCAAAAATTGTATTGCAATCTAAATGATTAGGCTACTCAAAAAAAAAAGCAGCTAATTAGTATAGTAATTGGCAAAACTAATTGGCGATGAAAATTGATGATATTCTTTTTGTTCAGATACTTCATTGACTCTAATGGGAGCTTTTTATGAGTGATTTTTTTTTAAATACTTACATTTCTTTTAAGTTTTTAACAATTTCTTCTTAAATTGTTTACAACGATTTTGGTTTATTATCTAAACTGCCCGATTTACTCTGATTATTTATGCATTCTATTCTTGTTACAAACATGTATATATATATAATATCTTGCCTCATTTTTTTAATCCTGAGGCAAGCATGCAAACAACCCAAAGTATAAGCTTTTGTCACATGACCATTAATAAATTCAGACTGATTTTTATTTCCACGTTAAGTATTTTATTTATAGATTATGTGGGCATGTAAATATATACTGTTTCTTTTTAAATTAATAGCAGAGTTTTCTTTAAATATCATTTGTTTAATTGCTTGCATATGTGTTGCAAATTGAAGCTAAATCGGACATAAAGATGAGTAATTTTTTGAATTTGAGGTTTAACTATATGAATATTTTCTATAATTCTATTTCTTTGCTTAAATTTAGATGTATTTATAAATATTCTAATTTTTAATTTTAATTGTGTTTATATGTATCATTAAATAGAATTTTTATATGTAGGTTGTTGAAGGCTATGGTCAAACTGAATGTGTTGCCCCTTGTACATTGAATATTCAAGGTGATTACTCTGTTGGTAAGTCAAAATTTTTTAAACATCTCAGTTTGATTAATTTCTTAAAATTTTGAAATATATTTTATATGATAATGAAACAGCATTTCATGATATTTATCCAATTGATTATAAGTAATACAAATAAAAATGTAGTCAGCACAGATTTTGTTTTATATTGAACTAGCATAATAAGTATGATCTAATATTTCTATGTTTTTGTAGGTCATGTTGGTCCTCCAATATCTTGTTGCCGCATTAAACTTGTAGATGTACCAGAAATGGAATATTATGCAAAAGATAAGAAAGGAGAGGTAATTTTGAAGCTTCTTTTTTTGATAATGCAACATTGGGTTTCACTTTTTAGAATATTTAATAAAATGTACCAGTATAAATGTAGAATATTTGATAAGATGTCAAAACAAACCAATATTTACTCATTCAGTCATGTGAAGACACATTTTAATAAATTTTATGAATAGTTAATATAATTTGGGCTCTCTGTGTATTATTTATGTAAAGGTTTACATTTAAATTTGAAACTTGTTGAGTTTTACTTTTCCTGTTTCATCTTTTTTTCTTTCTTTTATGTAATATCCATTAATATGTATATTTAATTTCTTGGAAAACAATTGTTTGCCGTTGAATCATTTAAGTATTATGTTTTATCTGAAGTTAATTAAAATTGATAATTTAGTTTGATGTTGCTTATCTCTCTTGGGATGCTTTTACTATTCTTAATTTTTTTCTCTTTAATTTTCAAAATAAATAAGCAAATCTGATGAGTTAAGTTCTATTATACATGCAGAATAATCTAATTCCAAATAGGAGTGACTTTTTAAGTAGCTACTAACATATTTTCTATATCTTAAATCATTTTGGGATTATTTTTAAACATTGTTTCAGCAGTCTTGAATTATAAAAATGAGAAATTCTCTTACATATTTCTGAAATAGGAAGATAACTTCCAATATTATTTATTCTTTATAAATATATTGAATTATGTTTGTTCTTTGTCTATTGAGACTTATACCGATTATACCGATTTTGTCTGCCTACAATCTGCAGAATGATAATGATTTCTAAGGTTAATTTATGTTTCTTTGTTAATGATTTTTTAAATAAAAAAACGTGGCAAATTTTTTTTTGATAAAAGATTTTTGTTAAATATTTCAGATTTGTATCAAAGGTTTGAATGTCTTCAAAGGCTACTTTAAAGATGAGCAAAAAACTAAAGAAACTATTGATTCTGATGGCTGGTTACATACAGGAGACATTGGAATGTGGCTACCAGTAAGGATTTTAAAAAAAAAAATATTTCATAATGATATATTAATATGAAAATCAAGATTAATTGTGAAAAATAAGATGAGTGTGTGCTATAAATATATGTACTAGAAATTTACAGTATATGTATGATAAGCAACTTCTACATAAAGGACATAGGTTGCAAAATAATGAATTGCATGGGCTCAATATTATCCCTACATATTTTTAATTTTTTTTTCACATTTTGTTATATTTGAAGGTATTTCAAGGCAAAGAAATATTTGCTTAAAAAAGTTTGCAAAGTATTTTTTTTCAAATTTTTTGGTCAATCATTACAAAGTTTTTCTATAGAAAATAGGTTTGCAGACTCTCCCTCCCCTACTGAAAGAGAGGGTTGAAAAATTCAAGTCTTAAATTTTTTTATAGAGTGTATATTCCTGGTTCATTTTGTGAAGTGACAAATTCTTTCCTTTTTGCTCACATGTGTAGACAATTATCAAATACTTCAACTTAATAGGACAAACTAATTAAGAAATAATGAGATTTCTTCACACTAACATTGTAGAGAAAGTTTAAACACATAAAAGTTTAAAAATAAATTCCTTCAACTTCCATAGATAATGATTGATTAATAAACCAAACTTGCTGTTAACTTATTGTACTTCTCCGAGTTACTCGTCATTACAAAAGTTGGGGTTTTTCCCCATTTTCTTAATTTAGAGTTATTCAGAAAAATTGCAAAATCTTTTGAAACAGCTCATTTTAGTTTTTTCTTCTAAAAAAGTGATTATAAATAAGTGATATTAATAAATGTATGATTAGTGACTGTCGACACAAATCTAAATGAAATTATTTCAATGATTTTTCCATTTGTTTTGGTATTGAACTATCAATATAAAATAACAGATAACCAAAAACAAACCTAACATATAAATTAATTAAAACTCTGGCCCTTAACTCAATAACATCATTAATGGAAAAATTTATTTGCTTGATGAAATAATTAATAGAAGGGTCTGAAGAGGTACGATTGATTGTAAGATGGCTACTAAATATAGGGGAAACAATTGACAGAAGAGAATAAAGATTAGAAACTGCTGTTTTAGATGGTTGAGTCAATGACAATCTATTAATTACTGTCTTTGTTGTATGAAATGTGCATTTTTTTTTTAAAAATGTTTTTGTACTAACTATTTTCTTTTGAAATATAGAATGGAAGTTTGAAAATAGTTGACCGAAGGAAACACATCTTCAAACTTGCCCAAGGAGAATATATAGCACCTGAGAAAATAGAAAATATTTATTTGTCTAGTCAATATGTTAGCCAGATATTTGTCCATGGCGAAAGTTTACAGGTATTGTTACATACTTATTTGCAGATGTTTATAAATCTTTCATTTATAGCATTTTACAAGATGTTACATTAATATTTTTATTTCCCTTTTATGTTTTTTAATTGGCTTTCCCTTTATTATGCTTCCAGAGTGTTTAATGTAATCTTAATGAGTCTTAAGTAAAATTAAAAATACCAATATTCTTTTTAAGTGCTCCCCCCTGAAAATTTAAATATTTTTTATTACCACATCTTCTAGAGTATATAAATGTTATTTATTTTTGTAGTATTTCATCGTAGAATAATGTTACTAGTAGAAGGCAATGAAAACATTTTCCCTAGCAATTTGGGCGAATACTGATGATATAAGGAAACTGAACTCTTTCATAGCTTGATTTTTCAGTAAATTCCTTTATTCTTGTCTATAATTGGAGAAAACTTTCTTTGGAAGAATAATTTTATATATATCCGGATATGGTGCAAGTTTGTTTTTCCAGAACTTCTGCTCAATTTTTGTTTTTCTACACTTGTTTACTTGTTTCTATAGTATTTTGTTAACATTATTATGTATTACTTATTTAGCTATTATAACAGCTAATAATTTCTGCACAAAAGCTTTTAAAACCTCTTCTAATATGTTAGGAAATGTGTATTTCACTTTGGACTTTCAAAAGTGAATACATTATTTGAAATGGTTGAATCTTACAAACATGAATTGTAAAGCATTAAAATTGTTTAAAAATCATAGATCATTTCAGGACATCCTTCCAAAGTATCAGAAAAGTGTCTGGGTGACTAAAAAAACCCACTGTCGATGAAAGAAAAAAATTAGAATATAATTGCTTCTTTTTTTGTCCGAGAAGAGACAATTAGAAAAGGGAATTGGAAGATTCAGCATGTTAAGCAAGTACTTTATTTGACAAGTTAAATAAGTCATTTTTTTTAAAAAAAATCTACTGCATCACAAAATACTGCCGTAGCTGAACAATAATAGCAAAATTTCTGAAAGGAAACAGAAAACTTAAGCTAGTTAATAAAATTTGTGGATTTTATATCCTAGATTTCTTCACTTATGTTTTTTATCTTTCTCATTGAAAGAGATTGAAATGCTATTGATGTGATGGTATAATATTTTTATCAGTACCTTTAGTTGTGTGTGTATGTGGGAGGGGACCACCATGTTTAGAAGAATTTTTTTAAACAAGTTTACTTCAATATCTATGTAAAATATACAACAATTGGTAAATTGGCTGTTAATTATATTCTAAATTTATATTATTAAAAAACTGAATATTTTACTTTCTCAATTTGCGTAATTCAATTATCAAAATTCCTATTCAAATATTGATCTTTATTTTTTCATGTAAGCTCATTAACAAATAATTTAAGTTAACATTTGTAGATCCAACCTTAAAGTTAAAATATTTTTAATTTGTACTGATGTATATTTCATCAAAATTGTTTGTCGTAATTAATATATTTTTTATTAATATTGAGTCTTTTCATTAGACAAATTGTAAAATATCTTATCTTTTAATGGCTACAATTTTAAACTTTGAAGATCTGATCAGCATATTTCTCTTCAAATATCCTAATATTTTCTCCTATGTAGGACCAATTTAAGATTATCACACATTTTTTTTACAAACCAAAATATTTTTATAATTGATTTAATAATAATGCAGAAAAAAATTTAAAGAACTTCTCTTTTTAATTTACTTTTTTGAAAGAGTCAAATTTTCTTTGAAACTGAAATTTTATTAACATTTACGTCTCCGAATTAATATTGTAACCAGTTTCTCTATATTTAGTCTTTATGTAAATATCGAAATTTTTTTATTACTTCAGTTAATTGTAAATTTTGATTCTTATACCAGAATCTTTAATTTAATTCTTAGTTTTTTTAAGTATTTTTGTATTGCACCAGTGCTATTATTCACTTCCTTTTGTTGAAAAGAAATGTATTGAAACTGAAAAGGCTAAGCCTTTTAGTTATTAAGAAATTCAAGAAAATCTAATTATGTTACTAGGTTAATGTAGTGTTTGTTGTAAAAATTACTGTTTCAGTAATTAAAAAAAATCTTTTTTAATTACTGTAATATTTAAAATAAAAAAGGCAAGCTATAAATATGAATGTCAAAATCAAATTTAAATAAGCTTTTGAGTTTGTGAAAACATTTTCTAATGTATATAAATATAATAAAACTATATTTGCTTTATCATTGGTATGGCTTAAATTTTTATTTGATTGATTGAAAATTAAGAGTTTTCCTCCTTTTTTTTACACAATTAAATTCAAAAATACTTTTAGTTGTATTCAATATATTTTCTTGAGTTGGTCACAGCAAATTAACAAAATTAGCTAGTGTAGTTTACTAGTAAAATTAGTGAAATGTTTCAATAAATGCGCTAATACATAACATAAGATGTTAAATGTTCTGTGAAAGCAAATAACTAAATGGGGTAATATCTCAATAATTATCAAATTAACTAAGTGAATATTAGATAAGAGTGCATTTCATACATAAAAAAATTTTTTTTTGCCTCATTTTTAATAATAATCAGTGAGAATAAAACATTTTAACTAATTCCCTTAAAATTCTTTTTGCTTTCTATCTATAGATTTATGATTGTAAATAATGCATAAAAGTATAACAGAACAAACATTATAATTCTGGTATATTTTTCTAGAGCTGCTTGGTTGCAATTATTGTACCAGATAAAGAAGTTTTGACATCTTGGTGCAAGGAGAAGGGTGTTGAAGGTAGTTGGGAAGAGATATGTAGAAACAAAGTAAATAGAATATCTATTTTTTTATAACTTATCTATATTGCTTTCTGTTTCAGGAATATTTTTCATAGATAAACTCTATTAAGAATTCTATTTTATTAATGAGAACTTCAATAGATGACTGAGTTAACAAAAATAATTTTTTTAGATTATTTACTACTCCATTGTTTAACTAATAATGAATTTATATAAAATTTTGTTAAAGTTGTATAATGCCTTTTTAGAAAAGTAGTGCTTTTATTTTGAATTTTTGTCTATCTGTTTGTTTAGACTGCATAATAATATTCTTTTCAAAAATAACATTTGCAAAAAAAAAAAAAAATATCAAAGAATATACATGCAACATTCAAAATGTGTACTGAGTAGTTTGTTACAGAAAGTTTTCAAAGTTTTCATTTCTTTAGGTAAAGTATTCTTTTAGCTTATATTCGCTATTTGGCAGCATTGAAGTATCCTGTCGTTTATTTCTTTTATTAGTGTAAATATGACAGTATTACACTGCAGCTTTAGAAATTCTTTACACATCATTTTTAAAAATACTATCTGTACACAGAAATGTTGAAATTCCCCCTTCCCATTAGTTTGCATTTTGAACCATTTTTTACTGATATCTGTCATATAATAGCCTTTTAAGTATTAAAAATGATGAGATTAATTATTTTTCTTTTATTTTTGTAGACCGTGAAGGAGTTAATTTTAAATGATATTACCCGTTTGGGGAAGAAAGCTGGGCTGAAATCCTTTGAACAGGTAATTATTTATTATGTGTTATATTAATTATTAGTTAAGCTGTAGAATTTTCTTGTAAATCAATGGAATGCTGGTTATCTGCATTGTTAAAGCATAACAATGCATTTTCCTTTAGATATTTTTAATCTTTTAATTTTGGAGCAAATATTTTTTAAAGGAAAAAAAAATGTAATTTTATTCCTTATTGTTGGTGGAATTTGTGCATAATTTTGTCTGGACATGGAAATTACCTTTAACTTTAAATTGTTAATTAAAATTTTTAATAACCTTGTTAAAGATAAGATAGTTTTTTTTTAGATTTATGAAGATAATGTTTATATTCACAAAAATTTTGGAAAACATGTTTTAGACTTGTGTGATGTGATCTGAATTTTGTATTTTTGAATATTTTTGTTGACATGCTATTTAATATTTTCAGAATTTGATTATCAGCTAATTGATGAAAAGAAATTTTAATTTTATACAAATGAAATTACTTGATAATATATCTAAGAAGGAAAATTAAAAAAAAATTATATAAAAGATTAATATAATTTTAATTTATCAATTCTTTTTGGATTAGTGTTCTTATATTTCTTTTTGAAATAGATATTGATTGAACTTGGATTCCCTACGCATAATTTTATGCACAAGTCATTCAGTAAATATATTTTTATGTCAAGTCTTATGAAGGTGTTCTTAATGGGAAAAATGGTTTTATTTTAATGAATCAAATTTTTAATGAGTTTAAAGCTTCTTCGAGGATGTAAAAAACTTATATTTAATATATTTTAGGCCATCAGATTAATTTCTAATTTTAGTACATGATATTGCTTATTGTGGTAATATTAAATTCGTTTTTCTCTTTTTCAGGTGAAAGACATTTATGTGCATTCTGGAATGTTCACAGTTGATAATGGACTTCTTACTCCTACACTCAAAACAAAGAGGCCTGACTGTAAAAAGTGCTTTATGGACGTTATCGAATCCATGTACCGACTTATGGGATAAAGTAGTTTTGTGCTTGTATACCTAAGAATCTCCAAGAGACAGTGTATTCATGCTAGTTGTAAGCATAAGCTACAATGGACCAATTGAGTCTTAAAGGGAAATACTCTGCTTGGATGAAATATCAAACTCATACTGCAATCAGAGTCTTTATTGATTTACATTTACTTTTCCCTACTATATCAAAACATCTTTAGTACTGGTGTTAGTAAGAATTGATGAATGTTCGATGGATCATCCAAAACTTCAATGGAAACTCATGTTTTGCACATTCCAAGAAATAAGTGAAAAGTATATCTATTTAAATTGCTTAAAAATGTGAATCATCAAGGTTAATTGGTCATAACAACTTATGTGTGTTTCCTTTAATTTGGTATTTTATCAAAACCTTCATTATGGGTGCTGGTTTAATCTTGCACTCATTGTGATTATCACAGTATTTACTTTCCAATCTGAAACTCATCCAGTGAGACTACTATGTTGGCCGTATTTGTTTTTCAGAGTTTTGTTTTATTGTAATTAAATGTATGCTAAATAAGGACATTGTAAATCAAATTTTCCTAATCTTTTACTGAAGAAATACTCATTTGATTGATTTATATGAAACACAACTTCAAAGTGATGTGTTCAAGAATACTGGCTCTGTTATACAAATGAGGAAATATCAAATGCAACAGCTGAGCTGTTTCAATCCAACCTATTCTCATTTAATGGATCACTTGTTCATTCTTTTTCTTCCAATCATTGCATTGCTTTTATTCATTGCTATTGTAACATTGTTATTTATTGTAAACTTCAAAGGCTGTCCTTTACTGAAAATATACATGTGTAATGTGCAGTTCTACACTATTTTGGGAGTGGGATATATATATATATATTTTCTCCTCCAAAATTATTGACACTTTTTTTTTTGCATTTTTATATCTAACTATATATAGTTCATCCTCATATAAAACTGTTTTACATTAACTTTAAAATACTTTCTTCCAATCTTTTTTTTAATATACGCTTTGATTTAATTGGGATTTAATTATTTCTTCTTTTAAAAGTTTAATTTTTTTTCTTTTGCCAAGTTGTGATTTTGTAGTATTTTTGAGAACTAAAAAAAGACAGTTACACTTTTCAGTTCTGCTCAAAATACACTGCTTTTGATAGTATGTTTATATTGCTGTTAGCACCATTATAGTTTGTATTTTAATTATCATATTTCACTTAACATGTTTATAATTTGCTAAGTTGTTTAAACTTCAACTGTCCTTGGTTACCTTCAACTTTAAACTTTCAATCAATTATAAAAAGGGCTTTTAAAACAAAAACATTTTTTTAAAACTCCTTATGTTTTTATTTATAATACTCTTTAACAAAGATTTCACCAAAGTCGATTTTCATTTTCTTTATTTCTGCTTATTTATTTTAATGTCTTGAACCGGTGACATTGTACAAACTGTATAGAGTAAACCAAGGATGAATGTTAATGAAAATGCAATTTTTTTTTGTCTTGTATTGGTTTTGTGTTCTTGTTATTTTTTAAAAAATTAATATAATGAATTGATTTTCTGTTAAGTCACTTTTTTGGTGAATAAGTTTTGTTAAGTGGGATTTTTTTTCTTAGCGATGTTAGCATGAGTGTTATGTGTTAATTTATATTAGTAGTAACTTTTGTTCTATTTGTGTTTAAAGTAGTTGTTTTGCAAAATATTCATTTAAATACTAAGTTATTAAAAAATATTTCCAAACAAATCTAGATGTCCCCCCTTCTTCTGAATTCATTATTTAAAATTAAAATAAAAGTGCAAATTTTCTGGTGAAACTCATAAAAATATTTTAGTCTTCAACATATCTTATTTTAGTGTTGTTAAAATAAACTTTTTTGTATTTTGTTAAGTTTGAATCTATTGACTACTTATTAAATAGAATTATACTTTGCTTTATAGTAAGCTATAATATTTATTCATATTAAGCTTAAAGTACTTTATAAATTCGTACCAAATTTTTTTTTAAAATGTGACCTATAAAGGAATTGAAACTTAAAAAAAAATTCTATTGACATTACATATTTCTTGATATCATAAAATTCGTATTTAAAAAAAGAATCCCCTATCTTCATGAGTGTAATAATGTTAATTTCTACCATTTTTTTTTAATAAATTAGAAATTTTACTTTTCCCTTTGTTTTAAAACCAATTTTTTTAAAAAAAATCTAATCAGTTTATTGTAAGCATTTAATTGATAATCCAACTTTTGCTCGTTAAATTGTTTGGTTGCATTGTTTTTGAATTTTTGTAAATTGTATTAATCTAAATCAAAAATTTGCTTTTCAGCATGTAAAAATAATTTATTGGATTTTTGTGTTGGACAATTATTTTGTACAATGCAGTTGTCCTCATTGTCACTTGTGTACATTTAGCAATTAAATATCTTCTCCCATACTTGTTGATATTCTTTACTAAAATTTATAAAGGCAAATTCAATGATGTAATCAACTAAATGAATCATTAATGAGGAAACATTTCCATCCATTTAAACAGATAAGAATTTTGCATGTGTAAGTTAAATACTATACAAGAGTATTTAAAATATAAGTGAATACATATAAAGCTATACATTGGAAACTTGCTTATTAATTAATCTTTATTACTTTTTGAATTCTGCTCGTAATGTGAAATATATGTCAAGCAAAAAAAAAGGGGGGGGATTCTATTTAAAACTGGGAAGTGTGTTCTGCCGTGAAAAGAAATCTCATTCACACATAATTAAATTATTATTTATGTAATTGTTTTTCATTTCTAATAAAGTTGTCTAATAACATTTGGTTTGGCTTTTAAAATATGACAAATTCAGCACTGATATAATTTAAATTGTTTTTTATGCAGTTACTGCCTTATTTAGAATGATTCCTCTGAACATATAATGTAATTATTTTCTACTCTTTCAGCATTCTCCTTATTTTATAAGAAGGCTGTTATTTTGATGAGACTTTTTTTTTCTTCCCTTCAGACAAAATCCTTCCTTGTCCTTTTTGCTGTGACATAATATAGCTCTGTAGTTCTGGCTATACATTTTCACAACTTTATTTATCTGCTTCCATTGCTATCTATCCTTTATAATCTTGGCTCTTTCTTATATAATATTTGTCAAGGTATCATCTCATTGATAAGCAAGTGTTTGCCTAAATTCCTTGGAGTTTCAATTAAAAAAAAATGTAAATATGAGAGTTTTCTCAAATCAAGACTGATATAGGGGAGGGGGACCCTTAGTGATGTCATTGTTTTTTCTTACCTTTCATTCTGCAAAACATTTAATGTTAAGTGAATTCTTACATTTTGATTTGCTTGTAAAGTAAGGCTCGATTATATTTGTACAGTATATTAAAATGAAGATTTAAAACTTGAGAAAATATAGGTGAAATTTTCATTTTCCTGCAGAATAATGACCCCAAAAAGAATGCATGTAACGCTAAAGTAATGTTTCTCATTGTAAACAACATTTACACACAGTATCCTTATATCAATGCCACTGAGTATCTGTGTACCACACTCAAAATAGTGGTTCAAAAACACATAAGTAGAAACAAATGCTATTTAAAACAATTGTTGCAAAAAAGAATGCATAAAATAGCTTCAAATGCCACCAAAAATTTGCTGAATTAGCACTGCGACGTCTAAAAGCCATTATAAAAGTCAAAAGACATGCAATAAAATCTTTACACTCTCTTTCTTTGAGCGATATTACAAAAATTTCGTTGGTGTACTCTCAATTTTTTGTGGCAAAAATATGCGTATATTTATCTAAAAGTGGTTCTGAAATTTTTCAGTTGGGAGTTTTTTTTTGTTGATTTTTCTTTATTTTTACTTTAAATTAAACCTTTTCCTGTGTGTAAAAATAAAAGTATATTTGAACTTCTATTTAATATGTTATTTGTATTGAAAGTAGGATTTACCAAGTAAAAGTAAGGTGTACTCGCAATTTTTTGAACGACTGTACATATTTTAAAATAGTGTAAAAATACTTTTTCTACTCTATTATTTTGGAAGCTTTGACAGAAAAATACTCCTGTAATTTTTAATTCATAAAAACTAATTAAAAAAAACACCTTTGAATTTGTGTAAAAAGCCTTCCAAAAAATATGTTTGTGCTTCATTTTCCTGCTTTAGGCTAAACAGTCTGTTTTACAGAGTCGCATTCATTTTAATTAACTAGCCAGTTTAATTAAAAATAAATCTCATTTGCAAAATTTGGTGTGTATTTCTCACCAAAAGTATTTTGAATATGAAACTCGGCATCGAATACCATCAAAGCTGTTTTATTTTAATACTCTTACTTATACACTGTCAATAATATACAATAATATTCTTAACAGAATTGAGTTCAATGATATCACACTGTCATTACAAATATAATCATACTATGTAATCAATCTTCTAATTTCATATATTGTTTTTTGTGGTATTCAGACCACTTTTTGATTCCATGTGTAAGATAAATAGATAATTAACATAATCAATTTCCTTTAGTTTTCAATAACTGAAGAAAATTACATATTTGAAGAAACAATCGAAATGGTTTAAAATATGACATAACAATGGAATATAAAATTGAAAATTATGCTAATTAAAAGAAAACTAATAAAATTTAAGGAGAAAAATTAATGATTTTATTATTAAATATGATTTTACTGTATGTCATTTTAATAATACATTTAAAATTGAAATTTGTTTTGTGAAATAACATTTTCTGTATTTATCATGGAAAAGGCAACAATTAAAAAAAATTAATTTAAGGTCTTATTAGAATTAAAAAATATATCTGAGGTGCACATTTTCACTCGCTAAGATTTATTTGTATTGAATAACAAATCAGACAAATTAAACGATTTTGACGTTAGAACCCGAATGCACATGCAATTTACGCATGCAGATAGTTTCAAGGGTTACTTCAAAAATATATGCAGATTCTGAAATCGTTATTATAATGATAGAGGCTCTTTCGGGTTGAATGTATTATTTCATGGTTCAATAGACAATTAAGTTTTCCTATGTGAAATTAAAAATTGAAGATGTGCTCATTATCTAAGATTTAAATATATTTAACACATAATAAATAATATACTCAGTGTTGCTTAGGATAGAATTTTCAATAATTTTTATTAGCTTAAAATGTACGGTTTCATTAATGAGAAAAAGTTAAATTTATGGTATATCTAGATTTGTAGTTTTCTATGATGAATATTCACACAATTATTGACTTATTTCCATTCTATCAGAGAAAATTTCTTCATCTGTATATCTTTAGTTTCCCATTCGGCTATTTTCTTTTCTTATACTAAATTATAATTCAGCTATTCAAAATCAAGCAGGGCAATTATTTTATGATGTAACAAAACTTTATAATTTAATGAATGATTTTTTAATATGCAATAATCAGCGACGAAGTTTATTTTGTTTACGTCACCAGTATTAGGCACTTATGTTCCATCACAATTGCCAATCAAAAATGAAAATGAGACGAATGATTATAAAAGAAAATAGATTAAAATGAAATCTACTATGCCTATTTCAATGTATCATGTCAGAACATAATTTCTTGAACGTCCAAGCACCACGTGCTCGTGCGAGTTAAACAATATTTTTATTCATTTTAATGGTTTCATCGAATGAGTCACTTTAGTATTGAAAACGATCCAAAAAACTTTGTCTCACATTTATTGTTTAAAAAAATATCCCATTTCCTATTCATCTCATTTCATGCAATCATGTGCTCAAAGTGACATTTTTCTAGGTTTTATTTACTGTAGTTATTAACTTACTTTTTAAAATCAGAGCTTTTGGAAATGGGATGGCATCACGGTATTAAAAGCTGATTTTCTGAGATGATCGTGCAGATAAGAACTTTTTTATTTTTCGCCTACAGGTTTTGTTGGCCCCACAAAACTTCATTCCTAAAACAATATCATGTTCTGTCATGATAAAAGCAAACAACCACTTAGAAAATACTATTATTTTGATGATATCATTAAGATTGAAAATTAATAGAATGATAATAAAAATCGTGACAAAAAGACAAATACCGTGTATGAAATGCAATAATTGATAAATGGCATGGAATTTATCAAGATTTTAATAACTCTTTGAAGAATTCTGTCTGGCATTCCAAAGTTGTTTACTAAAAACAGATAATTGGTTGTGGATTGCATATTAAGCATATTAGTTAAATATGCTCTTGATATATATATAGTTAGTTTGAAATAAAACTGAACATCTTTAAAATTTCGCTATATATTATCGCAATAAAGATAACTTTGCGTGAACTTGATTTTTTTTCAGTCGACATACTAATTGACGGAGTTAGTTAATTATTAAAAGCAAATTTTAAATAATTCGATCTATTGGTCCTTTTTATGTATGCGTATCAAATTTTATTCTAAAAAAAAGAAATATTATAACGTTATTTCTTTCGTTGTTAAAGAGTTTCTCCTCTAAGAATCTAAATGAAGCAAATTTCAATTTGTTAATAGCACAACAAAGGTTTTTCTTCGTTTTCATTTCTTGAAACTTCGAAAAAATTAAATATATTTTGAAATCATCATTAATATGATTTTGATTTTTTAAAAATGATAATGTTTTTATGTAAATATTGATACATTTTCATTCTTGTTTAAATCGATTCATAATTCTTCTTCTTTAGATGAACTTGTACAAAGAAATTAATAGCCACAAATCTTATGACCTATGAAATATCCCGTTAAATCCTTTTAAAAAACCACTGATTGATTTTTTATGCGAATTCGATGAACATATTTTTAGCCAATGAAATTACTGGTATTTATTAATAGAAAGGAATTTTATTTTCAAGTGGAAATGATTGTTAATTAGATAGCAAAATTTATTAAATCGCATAGGATTTTATTATAATATAAATTTTGTCATATTTATATTATAATAAAATATATTATAATATAAATATTACATATAAATAATAAATATATATGTATATAATAAGTTTATATTAGAAAGAATAATAAATGAATATGAGTTTTATTTAGGTTTCAACAACATTTTAATTATTTCAATGATCTAAAACAGTTAAAAAAATTAAAAGTTTTCTAGTAATACTAAAATAATAAAACTTTTAAATTACGAAAATATTATGGAATTAACATTTAATTGCATGTTAAAATTAATTTTTCTTCTTTAATTTTAACTTCGTGATTCTAGTATCTATGCCGATGAAATGATATTTGGAATAAATATTTTTTACTTCTTCATATACAAATAAGAACTGTATTCTTCAAATAAATTAACCTTTAGATTTTTGTGAATCTGCAAAATTCAGATAATTCTCTGAGCATTTTTGTAAAGGGGGGGGGG
>JAOUZG010019115.1:2349759-2411029 GCA_026289955.1 Argiope argentata
CACACACACACACACACACACACACACACACACATACACACACACACGACTACTACTACGACTACTACTACTATGATGAATACAGGTTTAATCTTTGGGGGTATATCTGTGTCAAATTTTGAAATTCTTACTTTTTCAGAAGATAGTAAGTCTATCAGTCCGCTCTTTCCTAAGATATAGAAAAGCGATAATAAATGGAATATGCTGGAAACATGAAACTCAGTTTATAGTTTGGATATCTGAAATTGATTGAATTTTAGATTCAATCAATCGAGGAAATGCTGTTGAGCTACTTTCTCTAAACGAAGGTTTAATAAAAGCATACTTTGCAATATATGCGTTGAAATTTAGAATAGTGAATAAAATGAAAATTCTCGAAGGACTATATTATTTAAAAACATATTTATAAGCTGGCATACCGCCTATGAATTAATTGATGAGATGCACGAAAACCACTCATTGGAACAAAAGAGGAAAAAAAAATGTGGAACTACGAAGAATGACAGAGTGATGAACAATCTTTCCATTACGCAATGGCTGATGCAATCAAGATGTACAAATACAAACGAAGCAACTCTAGGACGTCTTCATATTATCATTTTCTGAATCAGAGATTTGTATTTTTGTGTAATGCCCATTGTAAGTAGAAGTATGCTTTATAACTCCTAGGAAACTCATTCAAAGGATATTCTGAAAATATTTTCGACCTAACAAACGATTTATATATGAATGTTTATCGTTAAACTATTAAATATATAAATAATATTCTTATTCCTTTTTTCTTTTTTATTCTATTTAGTTGACTGAATATTAAGATATTGTGCAACTTTTCTATGTCCTTTATTTACAAACCATAGACCCTCGAAAATGAGTAAAAATTGATTAAATTTTCTATTGTCAATCTATCTTGCTGGGAAATTTTATATCCTCTAAAAGAAAAAAATTCATTTAAAAAATTACGTGAAATTCAAATGGTCTTATTTATAAATAATTTTAATATTTATTTAATTGGAATTTCCAATTGACCTTTAAAATTCCTTTTTAACGAAGAATAAATCTATCAATATAAATAAAATAGTATAAATACCTTTTTTATGCAATAATATTTCCCTAAATTTAGTCTAGAAACAATAAAATGTGAATTAATTTTTCGTTAATTAAAATTTTGGTGAAAAAAATCGTATAAAGGAGCATATTCCCACCATTCAAAGAAAATTTTTGTCCTATTAATTCAGTCTATATTTCAATCTTCCCTAAATGGTACTTTATAAAAGTGTGTTTTTGTCACAGTTTGTTCTTCAGAATGATTAAGTGGATTTATTTTGAATTAAATATTTTATGCATCTTGTTTTTACTATTCCCCCTCCTCCCAAAAATTATTTTTATTCTTCAAATTATGGTATTAATTATGGTATTATATTGTTTTAGAAGCGTTATCTTGTTTGGTTAGTTGTATCTCGGTACTCTCAAAATTATGAATTAAAAAGTCTCACAAGAAATCCTATTATACAGTAAGCAATCTCAATGAGCATATTTTATCCGAATTTTTCGATTCTATTAATTATAGTTAAGTTTGAAGAATGTTAGGCATTTTATTCTATTGTCGTTCTTTCAGCCTGTTGTTTACATGATATTCTGGTGAAAATGAAATGCTGTACTGTGAATCAGACGGAACGTTTAATCGATAGTTGGACAACAGTTTAAAAAAAAATCAGCAAGATGAATGAAAATAGTGTGAGTAAAAAAAGTATTTGCATACTTATAGTTTTGTCTGCAATTCATACAAAAAAGCATTAAGAAATATAAAAATTGGTATTGCCAAACCAGAATAAGTTTAATCATCTGAATAAAACAGAAAAAATACAATTACATAAAGAACAATTTCTTTTGTAGCGAAATTAAAATATCTCGTGTGAAAAAAACATTTGAAAAAAAATATATAAATTATAAACAAATTTCAAATTACTATACTCATGTCCATAAATTAAGGATAATTCAGAGTCACGCGCAAATTGCACTCTAAAATACATATATCACCCGTAAAATAACTATACATATCTTTAAAAAATCATACACAAATTTCAGGAAGCCACCAGATGACACCTATAGTACGTCACTATGATGAGAATGTAAAAGAGTGATGTATAAGGAATAGATGCACTCGGGATCATTGTCTTGCTGAAAATAGTACGAATTGTATTGCCCTTTGAGATTTAAAGATATTGAATTTACTCTCATCAGAGAATATGTTTCCAGAAATCAATTGGCTTATTGATATATTCCTTAGGGAATTCAAGTTTCTTCAACCTATTTCTTCATTTATGACAGGTTTTCCTTTGGAGATCTACCATAAATTTGTGCATTGTGCAGGACATTTAGAACATTTTGGGCACAAATTTGAACTCAGATTTTGAAGTGACATCATTGGCTAATGTAATCGCACAAACAAACAGAATTTTGGATGCTTCTCTTGTGAGTTTTCGCTCAATTCGCCGTGAAAGTTTCTATGGGCGTCGAGAACGCACGTTATTTGATGTAGATCCTCTTTCGTTGTGATGTTTTATAACGTACCGAATAGTAGAGAAGCTATGGTAATAGTTACTTATTTGATTATTTATGGATAACTTAGGCCATTTTCGCGAAGAGAAGCAAAATTTTTCTCGCATTGAAAACGGCAAATCAAGTTCTTTAGGCGCTATTCTCAATTTGAAATCAACAATCAACCGATGAAGTATCGACAATACCTCCTTTTACTTACGTTGTTTACTGCGGGATGACTATCAAATAATTAGCATAAAAAGGTAACTTTGTTAAAGTTGAGTTGAGTGTGCAAATACTTCTTTTGACATAAAATATTTTAATTTTGTTGAAAAAAAATCAACGTCAAATCGAGAATCAATCTAAGTCAACATATTTGTATTTCATTATTTCATTTGTGTCGTTATAAATTAATGCAAAAAAAAATGTACTCTTTAATATTTTTTTATCTTTTGCACTAAAAATAAAAAAGTAAGTCTCACCTTTTATTACCACCTTTACAGAAGCCAAAGTGGGAGTACTTTATTTTATAAAACCTAGCAATTGGAGCATAATGTGTTGTTGTTGTTACTAATGGCACTTGCCATGGACAAGCGCGCTGAGGTAGTCAGTGATTTAAGTCTAATCAGCGTCTCTTGTTTTGTAGTAGCGGCAACTAGGGCCAAGAGTACGACTTAGCTACTCACTCCTCACATTCACTTGCACAGCCTCTTTTTAGAATGGGAACATTCACACATCTCACTGATAGAACCGAGGAAAAACATCATGCTCGAACCAGGACTCGAACCCAGGACGCCAAGATCGCTAGGAAGACTCGCTACCCCTGTGTTGGGGCAAAGAAACAAAAACTTGTTTTTGGACACCCTCCCCCCACACCCCTTAGTAAAGTAGGTTAATATTCAATGTTCAAGAGTCAGTTACTCGCAAACTTGTTGAATTCGTTCATATCAAAATTATTCACATATTTTATTCCAAAATTATAGGTAGGAAATTTAAATGGGATTTATTTTTCCTTTTGAAGCTTCTACAAGACTAAATCTGCATTACTCCTTTTAGTGACATATCCTAAAATAATGAGAAACACCAATGCTTAAAACTGAGTAAAAATTTTTTATTTTTCTAAATATTCATGCTTGTAATAGCTTAAAAAGGTTCTTGAAAATAAACTACCTCATTTATAAAAGAAAGTCAGATGAATTTGAATTCATGAAAATACTTCATTATTTTTGTATAAATTCAAAATTTTCAATTAATTTTTTAAAGAAATTCTTTTTGTTAACTTTTATATTTAACAACAATTATATCAACAACAATCAAGTGAATAAGTTAAACTAATAATTTCCATTGCTGTTTACAGAATTCTAACTTTTTTATACTGAAATATAGAAATTTTAAATAAAATGGAACATTATTCAACGCTTAAAAACAGATTGGATTCTTCCAGGCAACCATGATCAATTTTTTTATATGGAGAAAGAAGACAACACTAAGAAACAATTTATTTGTAGAAAAATTGTGGTAAATGGCATTATCGCATATATTTCTTCTTAAAGCGATAATTTTATTTTTTCTTAAAATTTAAATAATGATATTAAGTTAACGTGATACATTGATATTGAATTAAAATGAGAATATCAATTGAGTCAGGTGATTTTGAAAAACCAATTACATCGATTTTTCTCCAAAGATAGCCAGGATTAATAAAACTATTAATAAAAAATAGGAGAATAATTCGCAGAGAAATAAATGAAATAATAAAAGTTATATAATTCAAAAAGTAAAATTTTGTTTTTAAAAATGGCATTATTAGGGCCTTCATACGGAGCTGTTTTTGTGATTATAGAAAAGTCAAAATGCCAATTACGTTTCTATTCCATTGAGAATTCATCTAGCTTTTGGATTTTGTAAAGTTTACGGTATTCTTTTTCTTATCTTAAATAATAATAATATCTAAATAATGATTTAATTCTACCAATTTACTTTGGAGATACTGAGGCACATGCACATTTATATACCTGACCAGAATAACTTTTATTTATATTAATATTTTGGAAACGTATTAAATCTATCTATCTATTTTGTCTATTGTCTCATTATCAAGTTTCCTCTTTTTAGTTAAATTTCTTTTTCATTGTTTTTTTATTTTACTTGTAAATCACAATAGAACTTGACGAGAAAACTTTGTTTTATAAACAAAACAAAAAAAAAAACATCTTATGAAATATTCATTTTCTAACAATTGATAAATGTCTATAAGCAAACAACTCATTGTCCCTATAATTAATGATATTTTTTTATCTTAAGAGGAAGAAAGTCTTAAGATATTATAGAAATGACAAAAACCTTAAGAAAGATTTATGTACATAGTTATTCCCCGTGTATGAAGACCAATTTCGATTGGTGTCGAATAATAATTTTTTTTAAGTCATGGTTTTTGTTGAAGGTATATAAGTTCAAGGTATAACTTTTCCCCGATATTTGCCAATTCCATCATTTTGGAACTTATTCCAGCATAGAACAGGTAATTAATAAGTAATATCCTTATCCTTTTCTTTGCACTTATAATGTATAAAAAATTAGTATGATTTTGAAAAAAGAATGAGATAAAATTAAAATGCAACAGTTATTATGAAAATATTTATTGATTTTTGAACAATCTTTTGGCTTAAAATATTTATATTAAAATGAAATGTGTTCCTAAACAACAAAATTTTATATTAGCACAGAAGATAATGTGTTTAAAATATTTAATGTGAATGACGTCTTATTTTCAACTTAATGGCGCATTAGAGGATTTAATGAAGCCAATTTTGTTTCTAATTGATTTTTATCGATACTAACAATAAAAGCCAATGGATCTGTCGGTGCGCGTATCTTTTGACAATCTACAGAGAAATCTGTTCGGCTGAGATTTATCAAATCTATTACGGTTATGCTTATAAAGGTTGCTCCTCAGAGAGCTTTTTTATTTTTTTTTAAAAAAATTAATTGTTAAACAAAGTTTTAATATTTCTTAACAATCATTCTTAGAAATACATTATCATATCAGAATATGTTGTTTTTGGGACGAAGATTTTTTTCGTCAACAAAATTCCTTAAGCGAAAAATGAAAATTTTATTATCTGCACGAGCTTCTAAAAAAAATCAGCTTTTAATAACGCGTTGCCATCGCAATTATAAAAGCTCTGATTAAAGAAGTTGTTAATGACTACTGCAAATAAAACCAAGAAAAATGCCCTTTTGAGAGCGTGATTATATGAAATGAAACAAATAGGAAATATGGTATTTTTTTAAGCAATAAATGCGAGACAAAGTTTTTTTTTGCATCGTTTGCAATACTAAATTGACTCATCCAATGAAACCATTAAAATGAATAAAAATATAATTTAGCTTGCACGAGCACGTGGCGCTTGGACGTTCAAGAAATTATGTTCTGACATGATAAATTGAAATATGCATAGCAGTGTTCATTTCAATCTTTTTCTTTTTTATTTTCTCATTAGAATTTAAATCAGTTGCAAAGTTTTTTTTAAGATTTTGTTACAATCTCAGGAATGAATATTGCTGTTAAATTTTTTTAGCACTTTTGCCTATGGTATATTGTAGAGAATTTCTCCAATAAGACTTTTTTTTTACTTTTTATGGATTCTATTAAAATTTATTCTAAGTTATTAATTAATGCATTTTTATATTCTGATAATACCATGAGCTTTAATTTTTTTATCAAAATTTTTCTGTCTAAGTAATGTGCTACCGCAGATGCTTCTATAATTCAAATGAGTTTTCCTCTTCATTTTAATACTGATCTCAAAATTTATTCACTTTTGGCATGAAGAATAAGAGTGTTAACTTGTAGAATTGCGTAAGAAAATGGACAATTAAATGATGAATGATGTATATAATTATGTTTTTATGATGTATATAATTATGTTTTTATGATGTATATAATTATGTTATTTTTTATGATGTATATAATTGTGATGTATTTTTTTAATGATTAATTTTATGATGTACTTTTTATGATGTATATAATTATGTTATTTTTTATGATGTATATAATTATGTTATTTTTTATGATGTATATAATTATGTTTTTATGATGTATATAATAAAGTTTTTAAAAATAATTAAAAACAGGCAAAAAATTGTCCAGTTACTAAATTAGTACTGTTGAAAAGATGATTATTAAAAAGATTTTAAATTTTAAACTGGCATAATTATTTTTTGTGAAATGATATTTTAAAAAGTTATGCTGAAAAACTCCAAAATCTCATTCGGTTCTTATTTAATTAAAATTTTAATTTAAAAAAATCGCACAGAGGGGCATTTTTTTCATCAAAAATATATTTATACCTTAATTTGATATCTCTAAATTTAACATCCTGTCCTGTAAAATATCAGTTAACACACTATTAGAAAAATAGTCGTGTACGTTAAATTTGACCATATAGTCTTAGTAATATCTATTACGAGGGCCATCCAGAAAGTAGATTACGTTTTCGTCTGTGTCCGCTAGGGGCGGGGCTAGCGCGGCCATCTTGGGGTCAGAGCGTTGCGCAGCTCAGTCGGCATCTAGCCGTGCTAGTGAGAGGTTCGTGCTGTGCTCCGTTCATATACTGTGACGGTTTGAAATGTCTGCGTTAATTGAAAATCCCGCGAGGTGCGTGCAGTAATAAGGTTTCTGACTGCAAAAAACTGTAAACCGATAGAAATCTATCGGCAGCTTTGTGAAGTGTATGGGGACAACATTATCACTGAAGGTGGAGTGGGTCATAAGATTTAAAAATGGCCGAACCAATGTTCACGACGAAGATCGAAGTGGGAGACCCAGCATAGTGAAAAAGTCGATGCTAAAGTCTTGTCGAAAAAGTCGATGCTAAAGTCCGTGAAAATCGAAAATTCACAATAACGGAACCTATTCCCAGCAATGAAGAAGTGGCTGGCTATGCAGCGTTTTGATGACGACGCACAGCTGCAAGAAGAGGTAACGAAGTGGTTGAAGGCGCAGGCGGCCGAATTTTTCGACGAAGGAATTTCCAAGCTCGTACATCGCTACGATAAATGCCTTAATTTGAATGGTGACTATGTAGAAAAGTAGTGTTTGAGTGCGGCTTTCATCTGTATACAATAAAATTTGTTTCCTATACTTTGTTTATTTTTTTTATTCCAAAACATAATCTACTTTCTGGATAGCCCTCGTATTATTCGAAATAATGTGTCTAAGTGTCCTTTATTTCAAATTATATTTCTACTTTTTAAAATCTTTTATTATTGCAATAGAAGATACTAAAAATAGAAGTGTGTGTAAGAAAGTTTTTATTGAATAGCAAGTAAATATCTTTGCAAATCCTCAGCGAACTAATTTTTATACTTCGGAATTTTTTTATATTTTTATTTCGGTATTAAGATCTAAAAAATATAGAATATCGGTATTGGACATTTGGTTCTTTAGAACAATCCCTAATTATAAATCAAGATTTTTTCTTAAGATTTCAAAAATGTAGAAACGTATTTTTAAAAAATTAAGACAGCTTATATAAAGTTATGGAAATAATCATCTGAGATGATCCCACGTTTTTGAAACTATCAAAGTAATTAAGTCATTTATGGTGGTTAAGTAGATAGCAAAATTGCGAGGAAAAAATAAAAAAATTAGCTTTGATTTAATAAGGTAGACTAAAGAAAAAAACACAACATTTTCCTAACAATGATATAGGTTTGAATAATAGCATCAAAAAACATTTTGACTTTCTATTGGAAATGTTCTTTGAAATTGTTTGTTTTATATAAGAGAATCACAATTTCGTTTTATTTCGAAATTGGCTTTTAACCTCGACACCACCCCCCCCTTTTTTTTTTTTTTTACAAAAGTGTGCTATAGAGAAATCAGTAAAACTTTGAAATCTTTAAACTCTTAACCCTAACAAGCTTTGCCCCTTAAAGCTGGTAATAAATTATATGAACCAAGTAATTAAAACTTCATGATATATGTATTAGTAACAGTGATTGGAGAATGCAGTGTGACCTAAACATCAACTAATGTAAGGTAAGACGGAGTATGAAAGTCTATATTCTCTCAAAACATGATTCGACACTAGTTCCTCATTTCGCAAAATCATATTAAGTATAAAAATTTAATTTCTCTGCCAGTTTAATTTCAACCAGTTATAACTTCTAATTTGTTAATTCTATTTTTATTGATTTTCTGATAGATGAAACGAAAAAAACTGAAAAGTTATTTGAAGTTATTTGGTAGCCAAATGTTCAATTTGACTTTTTTTGCTAATAAAGCTGAATGTATATGTATTGACGCTCTACAGGCCGTATCGTTTAGTACAGATAATTATTACTGTAATCTGAATTATGATTGAATTATTTTTGTTACTGAATTATTATTAAGTAAGATAATAATAATTATTGCCATTAATATATACATTTATGTAAATTTGAAATTCAAAGCTTACATGCTCAATGAAACATTCGAATATTTCCATGATTTTCAAAACATTTTATAAAATTTAATTCTTTTTATGTGAATTTTGTAAGTAAAACTTGTTTTTATAATTATTGTAATTAATTTCAAACATTTAGCCACGAAATAACATTGTAAAGCAAAAATTGAATTTGTTATTTGATTTAAACGAAAGTTCTGTGTTTTTCTTTCTGGAAATTTTTATACTAATAATTTTTTTAAAAACTCCGAAGAATCTTAGTTTATTGTAATATCTCTTTACTTAGCATTTTTAAAGCAAGAGAGAATTAAATTGAGAAAGTTTAATCACGGGATTAAAAATTTTTCTACACTTATTCATATGTTAGCACTTTATTTCAACACTGAATATTTCATAAAAGTTAATAACACAGATAAACTGAAATTTTTATGTAAATACTTATTTCGTGTTTGAGAATCCTTTCCTCTCCACCTTAAGAGACACAGGAATAGACAATGAAAAATAAATCAATACTTTCTAAAGAGCTTTCACTGCTTACTCTTAGAATTTCAATTCCTTTAAACTGATTTCAACACTCTATCTCTTATTATTGAACTTTTGATTTTATCGAAAGCTTTCGAAAAGGACAGAATGCGATAACTCTCGAGGACCAGTTGTGATAATATTTTACGACTAGATTTAAAAGTACTGTTTTGCATGTGAATGGAATATATACTGTTTCATTTCTTTTTTAATCCGCATTCTTCTGTGTAGCATGTGCTGTTTGTTATGTCTTTAAAAGTGTATAATTTTTCTTCTTTCATATTTTTGAAAATGGTCTTTGACAATTTCTTTCTTTATTTTTCCTATTAAATTATTTTATTTTGCATTTGAGATAATTTTTGATGAATAAACGTGTATACGTCTGATATATCTGTAAATGTGCATATCTCTGATATATTTCAATTGATATAGGTTGCTCTTTTTTTAAAATTTCTGCATGGTTATAAAATATTTTCTTTTCTTATCTCCTTTTTCATTTTCAAATATATTGTAAATATACTGTACATTCAAATATACAGTAAAATAAGATTAAAAAATGTACTATTACCAAATTTTTACAAGTTTTTTTATAACAGAAAGAAAATTCACTTATATACTCCAATTTTGGCATCCATCCAGAATTGCAGAGTTTTGACAAGTTTTTAGGGCAACTGACATGATTTTGACGTGCTTGACGAGTAGTTGTACATTAAGTCTTAATCTCTTTGTTACTAGAAGATTTTTTAATTTTTTTTAAAAAATTGCAACTAAATTATAAGAACATTAATTTTTTAAATTTGATGTAGTATTAAAATTAACAGTTCGTGCACTTTGAAATAATTAAAATTTAATTTTAGTAATGAATGTATATTATTTTATAATGAATTCTTAATATTATCAGAAATATATTACTACATGGAGCATTCGAATTATTAAGTGATCCTAACTCTCGTACGAACAAAAGGACATGTAAAATACCCTAGTATAATAGAATATTATATTTTGATTTTACGGAATTTTAAAACACGAATTTCTCTGTCTATATATGTAATGATATTTTAAACACTTAATTTTAATCCTAATTAATTTCCAAACTTTATCTTAATTTAGCCCATAGTAATAAATAATTCCCCTAAAATATTCTCCTATTTCCTGATCCATTCTACTTGCTCTAATTATTTAGCCCTATTATTGCTCTATTATTTAGCCCATAGTAATAAATAATAACCCCTAAATTATTCTCCTATTTCCTGATCCATTCTACTTGCTCTAATTAATTAATTTAACAGAAACTGTGTAAAATTGCTGAAACAGCTAAACGCGGGCTATTCTCCCACACTCCAAGTATAGGGAGAGAAATTGTCCATCGTAGCATATTCCACTAAAAGATCCCTTCGATTCCCTTGCTCTAGCTGTACATGTGATTGACATGCGTCAAAGATCCATCTTAAAATATTAAGGTATTCATAGGTATAAAAATTTAATCAGTTTTTCTGTCAATTCATTTTGTGTCGTTCAATTTTGTGCATGTTGCTTTCGCTTGTAAATAATGCCTGCTCCCGTGATGGAATAAAACGAATTTGAAAATTCAACATGTCTTCTCCATTATTTCGGCCACGACTCTGCTATCTGCTCTCAACGAATCACTTAAACTTTTTTATCATTATATATATATATATATATATATATATATATATATATATATATATATACTGGCTATTTTTAAAATAATGTTTCAAACGAACAATGTGGCATTCTTCGTGAGGTAAAGTTCACTGTTAGGTGACTTCAAACTTGAATGACGTCATTCTGGTGATGATAGCTAAAGAATTAGTTCTGTTCCAGAATAGATCTTAGACATTACTCCTTTAAAAAACAAAATAAAATGGAACGACGTTTAAGCACTAATAAGAGAATCCATCGTTTGGCAAATTATGTCTATACTATGGGTTAAAGGTTAGATTTCCTTCATGTGCAACATCAGCTTCAGATATTTTCTTATGAAGCAATGGAAATTAATTTGACTTTGGGTAAAAAGAATGACCTTCCTATGAAGGTATTATGAATTCAAGAAGATTCTTTGTAATAATCCATACAAGGATTGAATTTTCAAAATAAAATAATGCCTTTTATTAAGCAGGGGTAATTTTTTTTATTACTACAGATAGAGTTTATGAATTGCTAAGCTGATATGCTGTTGTCAAATGGCACTGAAGGAACTCCTCCCCTTGTGCATCGAATTGAGCAATTTGTGGACAAGTACACTTCAACAAGGGAATCTTTGAAAAAAAAATCATTTTTACATACTAGAGGGAAAAGGTTATTTCCTTTAAAAAAGTTAATGGTTTAAGTTCTTTTTAATCTTTAGAAAAGATAAAAAAAACAATGAAATTGTATATTGAAGAAACTACAGATAATGGCTTTGCTGTTTGTTGTTTCGGAATGTGTTCAGTGCAAAATAAGTGGGGAATAACCACTCCATTATCTATGTCTAAATAAAATGAGGGACTTAATCTTTTCTCTTTGAGAAAAGCGAAGACTACAAGACTGGCCCTGAGATGCGCTCACACTCTCTTTCTTTCTTTCACAACTGAATATGCCCCGAACATGAAATCTGTAGCATTCCCTGTCGGTTGAATGGATATAAGTGGGAATATTTATTAATAAAAATTGTTCACATACAACCACAGAAAACGAAACTATATACAATATTATGATGATGAAGGAGGTGCTCGTTGGTGAGTAAGTGTAGATGAGTTCTATTGAAGTTTTATTCTGGAAAAGAGTATGGTTGAAATACGAGCTGGGAATTTATCCAGTGCTTGAGTCTGGGGAGATCAATTCCTCGTTGTCTTGTAGGAACCGCACAAGATTTCTAATTTTGACCTTGGACATTAAGTTTCCCATTAAGTTGATCCACCACATTCTTTCGAGGTCGTGTTTCTTTTTTTTCGAGATGGAAAGATGTGGTGAGAGGGCAACTAGTAGCCTAATGAAGGAGATCGCGTACTTCACCGAAGCCACATTGATCTCATCCTTTAATATTGAATCGTTTGAAATACGAAGGGAAAGGACCATGGGCAGTTGTAAAGTTAATGTCAAGCCTATTCCAAGGTGATGGGTAATGCACTCACAATGCTCGTTTAGAGCTAGAAGGATTTCAGACATTCAGACTCTTTTGTTTGATGGATCTCATCTGCCAAGATGTTACAGAATGGCAGAATTATCAACTGTTTATGATGTGCATCCCTAGAAGTCGACATTATCAAAAAAATTAAAAATATCTATCTTATTTTCTTTAATTAAACATTTAATTGTGTTCCCACAAATATTATTAAAGTAAAAATTATTGATAAAAATATTAATTTAAATGTAGAGATAACTTAATAAATATTTAAAAAATAATGAAAAAATGATTGGAATTTTAATGCAAATGAAGAGCTAAGAAAGTTTTGAAGTTAAATAATTGTAGGATTTTACATTATTTAGTTCTAAATATCAATAAATACCTTTAAATCTCGAAGCAATTGAACTGTTTGAAGTGACGAAGGACTATTTCATTCCATATTCTTTCAAAAAAATGTAATGTTGTTTATGTAAATCATATATACACGTAGTTCTTTTTCATTTGATCAAGATACGGATCTCATTGAGTTGGTATCAACAGTACAAGTATTAATTGGTTTCTTGAATGTTCTTAGTATCAGTAAGATTTCTCCAAATATGGAAATATTGATATCACCATAAATCCCAGATACTAATCTAATAAGCTTTATGTTAATATCGACGTGTTATGTCAATTAGGTTCTCAGGTTCAAATAAGTTTTAGGCGATTACCGCATTGGATTGGCATTGTGGAAACAATTTCTATCTCATTCTGTAGTGACAGCATTCCTGCAAAATTCCATGGCAAAAGATGGTAGAAAGAATGCGCTAGTAATTGATTTTTGACTTGTAGTAGAAAAATAGCATTTTTTTAAAGATCACTTGTGTCTTTTTTGTTTAGAAGTGCTGTTCAAGAGAACTGCCACATAAAGTCCACAAAGAGGACGTTTCATGTCATGGAAACTCTGGCAGAGTACATTTTGAATATATATAGTTTTATTTCCTTTTAATCATTTTTTCAGTTACAATTGGCTTTCTCAAGCTATTTTTTTGAGCTAGTAATCTAAAGAATGTTTATGGAGACTATAAATAGTTTCAACTGTATCTTAGAAGTGATCGAAACTTGAAAATATAAAATCTATATACGGGTTTAGTTTATTGCCGATTTGTTTACAAAAAGTTTTTGAAATATCGCTCGAAGAGGTATTGGTTGATCCGTAGCGAACATCACCCCCTTGACGCACTTTTCAACATCACCAACTCTCCGCGCTCTTGCGTCTTATCTCCCGGAGGAAGATATCCTGCAACGACAACATTGGGTTGCCATATTTGGCGCTAAATATCCTTGGCGAAAAGGGGGTGATGCTCTCTCCTGTCGCACCAAGGCATTTATAAAATAAGTGTATAAAATTATTTCAATACTCAGGTTCAAGTCACCTAGGAAAATGACTTCATTGCTCCACTTAAGACCCTATTTATTGTTTGTTCAAAGTAGAAATCGACGCAAATATATGATGTTGATGGGGATTTGTTATAATTTTGTTACAATAGCGATGCAAAGTAACTTGATTGGTCATATTTCTGATTGCAGTATATGTACATCATTACTGCTGTTTCTATTGCATAGAATGTCAAACAAAAAATACATTCTATAGATACTGGCTATGTATTCAGAGAAATATCATGTTGTCTTCAGAATCAATATAATCTATTTGCAGCTTCTTGCTCTCAGTAGCAAGGTAGAAAAAAGCACGATACAAATGTATAAATCGGGGAATAGGTGAAGTATTAGTGAACATTGATGGGAATAAGAGGAAGAAGTGCCAAAATTTCAGATAAACGTTTTATTTCATGCACCTGCCTTAGATATTGGGCATTCAGACTTGCTCTTTGATTGAAAGTAGCGTTAATTCCGTGTACTTATGTCCTAGAGATATTTCTACTGCAACTCTTCACAAAGGAAATCTAGACATTTGGACATTGCTATTTTTTCTGCTGCCATGACAGGAAACTGTTTCCTGAGAACGGAATATGGAGTGTTACATAATTTGATAGCTCTTACTATTTGATTTATTATTTTCTTAAGCACGTTGCTTTTTTGAAGAAATTATTTGTTTCCAAACAATTTATTGTTAGAAACATCGGTATATTCTTTTGTACTTGGTTACTATATTCTTTTGACAATTGGTTACTATATTCTTTTGGCATTTGGTTACTATATTCTTTTGTACTTTATTACTATATTCTTTTGGCACTAGGTTACTATATTCTTTTGACGATTGGTTACTATATTCTTTTGTACTTTTTTACTATATTCTTTTGACAATTGGTTACTATATTCTTTTAAAAATTGGTTACTATATTCTTTTGGCACTTGGTTACTATATTCTTTTGACAATTGGTTACTACATTCTTTTGACAATTGGTTTCTAAATTCTTTTGGCAAATGGTTACTATATTCTTTTGGCGCTAGGTTTCTATATTCTTTTGACAATTGGTTACTATATTCTTTTGGCACTTGGTTTATTTTTTTGGACATACTTCTTTTGATTCTCGACAATGGTTTCGGATCATTCCATTTGCTACAAAATTCCAAGAGCTCCCTTGACAAAACCATCTTCTACTTCCACAATGAAAATCATGCAGTATTTAATATTCAAACATGTAGGTAAATTGTATGACAGTCCCCCCCCCCCCCTGCATCCTCAAGACTATTTTTATAATTTTTTAGACTATTACTACAAATCTCCGGACTATTACCACAACTTTTTTAACATCAAGATGTATGAAAAGAATATTGTATGAATCAGCTTTAGAATTTCTGTTGAAAAGATGAATTGCTGTGCATGTTATGGCTGATTGAAGATTTCCCGATTTACATTTTGTAGAAATTTCTTTGTGATTCACCCCGAGCTTTTTGAATCAAATTTTTGATCTTTATGATTTTGATCTTATGAGGGATGATTATTATTTACATTTAACTGAAATAGTAACTGATTAACAATAAACTAGTACTGAACTGATTAAAGTTACTGAAAATAATAAGTGATATTCTGTCTACGGCTGTGAAGTCTGAAAAATTTGTTTCAGATAATAGACGTACTTGCTAAATAATTCGTGAACTCATCAGAAATATTTTATGAATTACACTAAAGAATGTCCCAAAATTAACGCAAGGTTTCAATTTGTCAACATTCATGCAGTGGTTGCTAAATTTATATTATACACGATAGGAAAACGCGTTTTCATTGTATAACCATATTTTAAAAATAATTAAAATCAAACCAGAATTCGAATGGCTCCCTAAATTGCGTGATTTGACACAATTAGATTTCTTTCTATAGGGGCTGGAAGTCAAAGGCCACATGCACAAATGCATTGAAGGAGTAAAATTAAGGATGTATCAACGAAATTCAGTCACATTTATACAAAATTGTCATAAAAATTTCAATGCCATGGAAGTCATTTGACCCATGTGTTATTTCATACATAACCCTATCCTGTATACTTTACGATTCAATAAAAATACAAAATATATCAAAAATTGAAATCTACGGTGGCAAATTTCAACTTATCATGTAAGAACATTATTATTTTTTAAATGATTTTTTGTCTTAATATAAATCATTAACCAGTTTAAACCGGTTTGAAAAAATTATGAAACTTCTCTCTCTCTCTAATGATAATTTTTTAAGCTTTCATTTTCAACTTTTCTAGCTGCAATTTTTCTTTCTTCTACTTTTTGGAGCTCCTCCAATTTTAAGATAAAAAAATCATTAATTTCGACGAAAAGCTCTATATTACCAGAAGCTATTGTATATGTGGTAAAATCCAATGAACGTAATGCAGATTGATATTAAAATTATATTCTAATATTTAAAGTATTTCGAGAAATACAATTAGTAAGAATACGCTTAAAATAGCATTAAAGAATAAATATAAGAAGCGTTTTACAAAATTTCGAAAGTTAAAACTAAAAGAGAATTCCAAAGAAAAAAAACCCGATAATCTTCTGAGCGCGAGATTAATTAATAGTGAGAAATCGTAAACAAACTGAAAGATGAAGTCATTTCATAGAAACGAGAAACAAAAAGTTATTGGTAATAAATTTAATTAAATATTTCAAACAATACTGGCAAAACAAACTTCAAATGTCATAGATCAGGTGACTCGCTATCTACCAATGAAAAACCGAATATTTTTTCCTTTAAATTTCAAAGACGCCAAAACCGCATAACCAAAACAACATCATATTCTCACATGATAGTAACCATTTAAAAGAAAAATTATTGTATTTCATTTAAATCAAATCTTGCGTCAACAATTGTTTTTTTTATCGTGTAACGCTTCATTTTTACTAAACCTAAACCATCAGTTGTCAAATGTTTTTTAATGCGGTTTCCAACACTTCACTGTGACAAAATAATATTTTAAGTGATTCAAATTGTACTGTCATTAAAGAAGTATTGTTTGAGATCGGGCATTAATTAAACGTGACTTCCTTACACCTGCACCACTAAATGCACAAAGATAATATGACAATTTTTTTTTCCTTTGAAGAAGGGCAACACGTGCGAAAGGAATTCAGACGGATTTATATTCTTGATGCTAATACCAGCTGAAGATTAATCATCTTGCTCATTCTCAGAATAAGCAACCAATCGCTTCTGCACGAGTAGAATAATCTACTCTAAGTATCAAATATCTGACCTTCCATGCGCATGTGTACATTCTATCCATGCGCATGTGTACATTCTATCCGAAAAACATTAGCATAGAACACTAATTTATCAATGAAACATGGAAGAAAATTAATTTTCTTTTATCAATGTACATAATGTAGTATTAATTAATGAATTATATTAATTAACTAGCCGCCGTATGTATGACTTCGCCTGGGCTGTATTATAATACAGGGTTCTTAGTCCTTTTGTTGAAAAGGTTTTAGAGTTGGCTCTTTAGCTACGAATGAATCATAAATTCACTAATACCAGATGCGAGTAAAGCTCCCAATAGAAACCAGAAAAAATTAATCGTTATACTAAATGACAACGCTAAAAGGAAAAAAGAATTAGATGGAATTATATCTAAGAGGAACTTTCCAGATTCATTGTTAAATAAATCAAGTTTACTGTTAAATAGTTTAGTTAATAAGTTAAATAGTTCATTGTTAAATAAATCAAGGTAACATTTTTTCATTGCTGTTAGAATTAAGATGCATCAAATCAGAACTAGAGCTACATTTCTGTATTTAAACAATGTAGAAGGAAATGATTCAATATCATGTTATGCATTCTGCATCAACAACAAAAAGGAAACGTTATTCTTTGGTAATAAATAATTAAACAAACAAAAAATTGCATTACTCGTGTTCATTGGACATCTACCTTTTTTCATAGAATCTTAAAAAAAATCCTGATCTAAAACTCACGACCATGGAGGCCATTTTATTTAAAAATAGAAACTTATATCAGAATTTTGTGTAAGATAATGTTTCAAGAAAATTTGAACTGAGCATATGATTTGAGGGGGTGTAAGGTCTTTTATAAAAACGGTAATTTGAAGGTGCTCTCTTGCTATTATAACCAGAATAAAAAAAATGTCAAAAATATTTCGATATCTGGGTCTATTTAAGGAACAAATAATAGTTTCTGTAAGTGATAATTTCTTCAAAAAAAAATGGATTTATCAAAAAAGCAGCGGTGAAAACACATCACACTGTGACTTTTGCTTCATAAAGTAAAACTTACTTCCATCCAAAGCCGACAGTAATTTATGTTTCGTCGTTTAAATAAAAAAATAGTCGCCTTTACTACCAGATTATTCGCATAATTGATTATCGTTTTAAGCTGTCAATGACTAATGAGAGATGAATTTTAAAAATACATTTTAATTTGTTATATTTGACTGAAAAAATAGGATTTGAATTGATCCCTCTACTACAAATTAAAAAAGTGTATATATGTATGACGAAATAAAAATGGAAGTAAAAATCCTGTCACTCAATTAAGGAACACGCGAAAGAATGTTTTGACGAATGAGTTTGATTCCCATAATTATTTTGAAAGTATTGTTAGAAATAGTGCATTGAAAATATTAGTACAATTAAGGAAAAAAATTCTACAGTAATGAAACCAATGTCATTGAAAAGTAAGTTTTTGAGTCTTAAGTGAGCTTCTATAATTATTTTGGAAGATATAAACATCAGTTTCTAAAAGGAATTATAGAAATCCCCCATTTATTTACGATTAAAGTTTAATTTTGCTCAAGATTAAACTTTCTGCCTGAAGGTTATATCTTTCTAGGTATCTATCTAGGTATTATATCTTTCTGCCTGAAGGTTATCTCTTTTTATATCCTCTTCCCTCTGACTAAATGAGTTTTTACAATATTCGACGAACCATCTCGAGAACATTTCTAATAACATTTTGCAGTTCCCTTAATCAATTAAACTAAGCACTCACTCAGTTCAAAGAAATTGAGAAATTCATATAATAATTTGTCATTATTTCATTGTTGCCATTTGATAATAAATGATGAAAGAGGCGTGAGATGAGATAAACGATGAGATACTGTGTACGTTAGCGTTTTATACAAACAGATGCACTTCTTACCTTTATAGAATATTTCACAGAAAAGATTTACACCACAATCATTTGCGTAATAAATTGTATTTGGAATATTAACCAAATTTCTATATAATCTTGTAGCGTCTGTTGAACTCAATGAATTTTGATATGCAAAAAAATGTAATGCATTGGACCGGGAAAGCCTGGTTGGTAGGTCGTTGGATTCGCATCCTTTGGACAGCGAGTTTGAACCCACCAGCCGAAGACTCTCCATGTGTTTTGGTGGCTGACGCACGGTAAATCTGTCGTGGTCACAAAGTCATTCATGTCGAGAGCCATACCACTGGGGGTATTGGGTCAGAGATGATCGTTCTCTGTTCCAGATCTAAATTACGATCTGTGGATGAATGAATGAAATGCATGAATGAAGTCCGCCTTGTAAAAAGGGTTTGTAACGTATGTGAGCTGGAAGTCAGACTTTTGCCCTTGGGTGCTCAGGGGTCCATACCCTCAAAAGCTTTACCCCAGGGGGGGCACATCGAAAAGAGTATGATATGCTTCCAGCATGGTGGTTGGATTTCACCACCCAGGAGGGTATACTAATAGGTGGAGGTCCTCCTCCTCCTCCCAATTGATGATGGGGCGTACTTCCTATTGGAAGGGTTGTACCATGATCGGTGATGGCAATTAGGACTCAATAACAATTCACGTCAGTGTTGCTGTTGCGGCTGTCCGGTCATTCAGTCTTAGTGGTTTAAATACTTGTGTCTTCGAGCGGGTCGGAGAGTCTTGATTCGAGTTACCTTCAGAAGCTACTGCATCCCTCCTTTTGCTGTAAAGCGAAACACGAGAATAAGAATAACACTGTAATGTATAACGTATATTTTTTCTGACCATAGAAGTTGACATACAAACATCATTTTCTACAATTACGAAACTTGCAATTCCAAATATTTTCATAATTTATTGCAGCAGTAGCACTATATTCAGTACTAAATTTTTCTTGTAGTTTCACCCTCTTTCTAGAAGAATATCGAATAATCCCGTTGTCTCTAACTATTTAATCAATTTGTGAACGACCCCCTTGCATTCAGAAATCGATCAGAAATTTGGGAATACAAATTTTGGTGTTCTCCCATCCACAATTTTCTGTCTACTGAATTTTCAAAGACTGCTGCTATATTGTTATTGTGACGAAATAATTTTCCAAGAAGAATCTTTTAAACAGCATTTTTCACTAAGAGTAGAATATTAATGCCTTTATGCTATAATAAATCTCTTCAATGTCAAATGTATAAATGACATATTATCATGAAATATGCTTAACGCACACAAACAGTTTTATTATTAGTTGAGATGATGTGCATTTATTGGTTATTTATTCAGCTGAAATAACTTGCAAGATATTTTCCCGGAAATTCCATTGCAATTAGATAAAAGAAAGGTGCCTGTGAGAGTGACTTTCTTGAATCTTTAATTACAATTTTCATTAATTATTTCATAATGAAATATTAATAAGAAACTTATAATTTAAAATTTAAAATTTTTATATTTTAACACACACACATACATTTATTGGTACCAATTTTTGCTGCAATACATTACAATTTTCAATATATTTATAACGAAGTAAATTAAGTAGATTTTCCAGCATTATAATAAATATAAAATAAAAATAAAATTTAACCTTCTAGAGCCCTTTACGTATGCATGGAAAACAATGTCTATCTTGTTTCTTTTACATTACCAAAACTAGAAGTAAATACTCATAAAATCTTCTTGCAAAACCTTGATTAGTGTAATTTTCAGTGTGACTTTGTATGAAAGAAAATAAACTTGGAAACATATTTCTAGAAAAAAGCGTTAGGAAAGATTTATTAGGAATTTTAAAGTGTTTATATTAGAGGTTCTCAAAAGGTGGGTCGAGACCCTCCGGGGGGTCGCGAGATGTGGAAGCGAAATTTAAAGAAAATTTATTTATTGCTGTAGTTTTCCTTAAAAAAAGATTACAAAGTTTTTAATACACATACGAGTTGGTTTTTGTGTTCTATTAGTTAATAGGATACATGAGCTTGTTTGGAATTAACCAAATTTTTAATGTCTGGAATGAGCTTTGTAAAACACAAAACAATGTTATTTTCCAGCGTTAAATGATTTCTTGCTTTTATTTTTAAATTTATCATTATGGAGAATCCTTGTTTAGAGTTGTAATATGTAGAAAATGGCATCAAACTTTTTAAGGCTGTTGTGGACAGTTCTGGGTATTCCTTTTTAATACGTATCCAAAATTTGTCGATATAAGCTTTGTTAAAAGTTACTTTAGCTGACTGATCACTTGAAATCTTTATCAGTTGATCATGATGAAGGGCACTTAGCTCAGTTTTTGTTACGGCTTGCTCACTGAACGGATTGACTATCCACACAACCCCATTCATATCCTAAACTGGAATGTAATCTGTAAACTGTTCAATCAAAGTTTCGAGATGAGATGATACTAGTAAGGAGAAAGATGAAGTGACTAGAGATGTGGCACCAATACCCGACACATACTCTACGAACTCTTGAGTACGTGCAAAATTTTCAAAACGTCTGTCTAAACTTTAGACAGAGTTAAAACTTTGGGGGTCGGCAAAATACTTAGTCTAAAAAGGGGGTCGCAATGTCTAAAAGTTTGAGAAGCCCTGGTTTATATTATTAATTCAATTATTTTGTAGTATTTAAGGCCAAGAAAGTATATATATATTCCTGGTCATTCCTCTAATGAAATGTTATTTACTTGTTGACAGCATATTATTTGTGTCCTTGATGATATTTTATTTTCCTTTTATTGTTTTTTTTATCAGGAGTAAAATCTTTCAAAACATCTAATAAAGACAAAACTCATGTGGTTATTTCAAATCATTCTAGATGGCTGTTAAATCATTAAAACATCTAATATCATGAGCGCTGTTAACAATAGTAGATACTTTAACGACAGCCCATTTCAGTAATTCCTTAATATTTCCCCATTTTCATTCATCCTACAACTTCTTGCAACTGTTCACACAGTAATCTTTAATGAAGTATTGCTTTTGTGCCACACTTAATACTTTATGACTATATATCAAGATTTCCTTGTTCCGCATTAAAGCGCAGCTTGCTATTTTGTGTTTAAACCTGCCTTCCACTATTAAGAGATCCAAATATCTGTCCAGAAACCTTACAGGTGTAAGTAATATCTTTGATTTTTATTTAACATTTATAACCAGGATTATCGATTGTAAAAATTTACAGATGGCTCTTTTGCCTATATATTTTTTAGTTTATATAACCTATTTTTAAAACCATTTTACTATAGAGATAATACTCGCAGTGAAGTAAAAAAATAAAATCTTTTAAGTTGAAGAGGAATGCGTTGTATAAGCTAAATATATTCATTGAAAATGATTGGATAAATGTAACATTGTTCAGCATTCAATTCTTTTTGTATACTGCAGAATATTTATGATAATTTGTGTTAATTCACAAAAGAATTTCTCAGATTCTGCAAGAAAGACAGTGTAAAGCAGTTTTATACCAATACGTTTGATAATGCAATTTTTATCCATTCTGTTATATTGCAAAAAAAAAAATCATGGGGTGCTTTAAAATGGACGCAATTTAAAAACATATCTCCATTGTTTGAGTCTGATGTTAAAACTTCATTGAAATTATAACTAAATTTCAAATCTTGTTTGCCTTAAAATGTCTTATACGGAAACTTTCAAACATTGAAAAATAAGTCAAATCTTCATATAGTTATCATTAACAACGGTTTACAGTGAATGTGAATTGCTAGCAGAACATTGTTAATGCAGTTTACTGTAATTCATAGATAAAATATATTTTGTAAAATAAAATTTACGTGCATTAATTTCTTTAAAGAAAATTGATCCAAAATTAACTGACTAATTTATATAGCCGAATTTTTTTGGGATTATATATTGCTGCAAAATCATTTTTCATGTTATTTTGATTTAGAAAATTATGGTAGAAAAGTTCCAAATTTTCACGTAATATTTTAAATAAAAATTGGACTTTTTTGTCAACCATTTTTTATTCGAATGACAAAATTGTAATTTTGTGCCAAATTTGGTAATCGAATGTTTAAGAGATAGTTATTATAATTGATATTCTACGTAACTGAATTTTAAAAAATTAATTTTTTCTGCATAAAGATCCTTATATGAAATATTTCAGTTGTAAAATATAGAATTACTATTTAAATTGTCAGTTTAAAAATGCATATAAATATAATTAATCATGACTTTTTCTTTTATCGACAGAGAGTCAACAGAATGCCTCATCCTTCTACTGATGCCGGAGACTCATATGCAGAATACCTAGAATCTATTGAAATACCTGTAAGATATAATTGTTTCAAAAAATTTCCTTAAAAGTCAGCCTTATGTTGAAATCTACTGAACACGAAAAAGTAATCTTACTCTTCATATCATGATCATGACTACGGGTGAAATATTAGTCTAAACAATAAAAGTGATTTGGGTTTTATTTCAACAGTGGAAGGTATTGTTATAAAATAATCTTAAAATAGTTTTTAGAAGTTAATTAATGATTAATTTATTGAAATGCGATGAGTATGGGATTTTATGCCAAATTAAGACCGTTATCCCCTAATAACAGAAGAGTGCATTCAACAAATATTAAAAAAAAAAAAAACTTCAGAGATAGGAGAAGGACTCGAAGATATTAGAAACAACTTTTCGCATTAACGCTGTTACTTTTCTGTTTGTCGGACGCCAGCAAAAAATCGCCAAATAACGGAGAATCCTGCCAAATTTCTTTGGCGATTTTTCACTGGCGCCCGACAAACGAAAAATTGCCTAAACAATTTGTAGGGAGAACAAGGATTAAGATCGATATTAAGTTTTTCAAAGAGTTTTGATCTATAAGTTGTGTATTTGGAACAAAACAAGATGATTTGTTCAACGATGTGTCCAAGATTACAAACTTAGCAGAGGAAATCATTATGTAGACCAAATCTATTCAATCGAGATTGAGTCATAATCATGTTGCTTTTAAGTAATAAAGAGAATTAAAGACACACAGAAATGGGTATTATGCACTTCATTACACAAAGCAATGTGTGTGTTGTGATTTTCCGAAACTAAATCAGTCATAACTACTCAAGGTCGCTTCAGGACCACGTACAAGAAAGATCCTCCTTCGGTTAATTCCTTCAGACGCTGGTTAACACAATCTCTGGAAACTGTTAGCCTTCTACACCGAAAGATCCAGTCCACGAAAATCAACGAGACAATCAGCAGTGCAGTTACATAGGCCGCATACGACGATATGGAACGTTCTCCATAACCGCCTTCAGCTGAATGCCTACAAAGTGCAAATTGTGCAAGCTTTAATATAAGCTTTTAATAAGCTTTTTGTGCACTTTAATATCATTAATAAAATTCTTTGAGTTGTAATTTACGAATACGTGATCGGTTTATGCGTAATATTTTTTATTCGAAATTTATGAGGTACTGAAACCCCGGCAATAATTAATGAACACCCTATATAATTAGTTATGAATGTTTATCATTTAATATGATTTTCATTGAAAGTAAAAAAAAAAATGGGTTTTCTGTTTTTCCTATTTTTATGATATCAAATAACTTTAAAAAATTATTATTATATAGATTTATCGTTTTCAGCTTTGGAATAAAGTTTGTTCCAATAAGATAATAACTACTTTTTACAAATGCAGGATTCCGAGGGTGCAAGGAAGTCAAAGCTGGGTGTTCTTGGAGAGACTATACGCTATCCTCTCGATGATCTACAGACTACCTGGGATGCAGTTGTGAGAGGACACAAACTCTCAGGTAAAATTTGTTTCTTCATAGTTATATAACTTAATTTACCATTGAACAACCAGGAAAACTTTTCTGAAACAGCGAAAGGCCATGCATAACATTCTTATTTTTCAGGAAATGGTCAATGCTTCGGCTGGAGGAATTTCAAAGCTAATTATGATTGGATCTCTTACGGTGAAGTGAGTGTCAACAAAAAAACATTCTAAACAATTTTAATTTATTTTAGCACAAAAATGATTTCTATAAGAATAAATATTTAAATTTCTTCCTATAGTTCATAAAAAAAGCAGAAACATTTGGCTCTGGTCTCGTAAAGATTGGATTAAATCCTAGTCCATCATCATTTGTTGGAATTTATGCTCAAAATGGACTGAAAGTAAGTACATTTTCTTCATAAAATTGACATTGTTGTCAATAAAAGAATAGCTAAAAGAACAATGCTTCAATCTGAGATACATATAATGGTATTAAAGTTGTATGTCTCACGACATTACTGTATTGTTTCAGTGGGTTGTTGCACAATTTGGAGTGTGGAGAAATTCTTCTGCGGTGATTCCTTTATACGACACACTTGGTCCAGATGCATGTACCCATATAATAAAACAAGGTAAGCTTAAATAGAGTTTAACAGCATTAACAGATTTATTTTTACAAAAACAGCAATAAAACTCATGATATTTAATTTTTGGGTAAAAAACTGCATATAGACTGCATTAAATTTCCTTATATTATATATACAAAAAATAATAATAATAAAAAATATTTCCGGTGCGAATTTTGAAAAATTGGTTTTAATTTTCAGAAGAATGATAATAATTTCCTTAAGTAAAAATTACACATTCAAGTGAACAAAATATATTTTAATAAAGATTAAAATGAAGTTTGCTATGAGTATTTCAATGTATTATTTCAGAACATGATTTCTTGAACGGCCAAGCACCACGTGCTCAAAACAAGATGTTGTTTTTGAGATGAGGATTTTGGCGTCAACAAAAATTCGTAGGCAAAAAATAAAAATTTGAATTCGTTGGCGAAGAACAAAAATTTTATTATCTGCACGAGAATCTCAAAAATTCAGCTTTTAATAACGTGTTGTCATTGCATTTACAAAAGCTCTAATTAAAAAAATAAGTTAATGAGTACAGCAAATAAAACCTAGAAAAATGCAATTTTGAGCAAGTGATTATATGAAATGAAATAAATCGGAAATGTGATATTTTTTTAAACAATCAATGCGAGACAAAGTTTTTTTTTAATCGTTTGCAATACTAACGTGAACAATTCATTGAAACAATTAAAATGAATAAAAATATAATTTGCACGAGCACGTGGACATTAAAGAAATTATGTTTTGACATGATGCATTGAAATATGCATAGCAGATTTCCTTTTTAATCTTTTTTTATTCATTTTAATTATTTCATTGAATTAGTAACTTTAGTATTGCAAACGATCGAAAAAAACTTTGTCTTGTATTTATTGTTTAAAAAAACATCATGTTTCCTATTTATTTCATTTCATATGATCACGTGATCAAAATGACATTTTTCTCGGTTTTATTTGTGTTAATAATCCTAAGACATTAAATTTTGCATAATTATTAATTGTAGCTGAAATCAAGATAGTCATCTGCGATAACCAGGTTAAAGTAAGAAATCTTATTACGAGAAGAAAAGAAACACCCTCTTTGAAACATATTATAACAACTACTGCGGTGGACCAAGAGCTCTATAGACTCGCATCTGAAAAGGACATTTGTCTGCACACTTTCAATGAAATCGAGGTAAGATTTAATTTCTGTTTGATGATAAATATATAAAAATTATTTTTAGGAAATTATGAGTTTGTCAAAAGGTTATATATTTTACACTATCTGGCCAAAAGTTTCCGGACACCAATTGCTATGTACTTAGAGCGTACGGAGACACATATTAATATGATGTGGGCCTTCCTTTTGAATCTATGACATCCTACCTAAGTCTGAGAAGATTTTCCACCAGTTTTTGATAGGTGCCTATAGGAATTGACTTCCAGGTGTCCACCAGAGCTGAAGTGAGTGCTTGCAGTGAGGATGGTGGATTAGATTGGCTATATAATATGCGCTCTAATTAGCCCCAAAGATGATCTATGAGATTTAGATCTAGGCTCTGAGAAGGCCAGTCACATTTTTGAATAACCCTTCCGTCAAACCACGTCTGTGCAAGCCTCGATGTGTGAATGGAGCAGCTATCCTGCTGGATGAGAAATGGCTCTTTCCCCAAATATTATTATGGAGTTGGGAGAGCAGCATTGCCCAGAATATCCACATGCATCTCAAAAGCTCATGTCTCCAATCACAGGCCAAACCACAAGAAACACCCCCACACCATTATGCTTCTACCACCAAACTTACTAATATGCCAACACAATGCAGTCACTAAAAAAACGTTCGCCGGGAATCCACCAGACCCAGACTGTAAAGCGAGATTCATCACTCCAAAGAACACTTTTCATTGTCACAAACAATAATAAATGTCACAATCTGGTCTAAAGTATCCGTACTCCTGAGCAATTTCCATCAAGGAGGACTCGCGATTTTATTTTACTACCCTTTTCAAAGCTCTGCGGCTACGCTCATCACGTTTTTTTGGTTTACCAGTTCGTTTTTTTGCAGCTTCGACGTTTCCACTTCACAATTACATCATTCACAGTGGATTTAGGCTTCTGTAGAATATCCGCCATTTCACGAACTGATTTCCCACAAAGGTGGCATCCCACTCTACTGTCACGATCAAATTCACCAAGATCCTTTGACTTACTCAATGCCTCACAAATTCATAAATACAACCTGAAAAATCCTTATTAACGCTTTTATTACGCATTAAATTGTGTCACCCGCCAGAACACCTTTTTTAAGGAGTGTCCAGATACTTTTTGCCAGATAGTGTATTACTCTTTTAAGATTACCCATTTCCTTTGAGTTGGAGTGTTATTTTTGGAGCGTTTAATTTTAATCCCCTGTATGTTAAAATGAATTGAACCCAATTTCTAAAAACAAGTGTTATTGAAAGTTCAACGTATTTTTATTTTCAAACTATCATATTTAAGATAGAAGAATGTCACACGATTCCAAAATGTGTTTTTCTAAATTGGAGAATCATGTAAAGCGAAAATTCGTCAAAATCTCTAATTTAGATTACTATTAAATTAGGTTTTTGATAAATATATGGCTTCTTTTTTTATAAATATACATACAAATATATATTTATATGTATAAATATATATTGTCAGATTTATTAATCGAAAACAATAATCTTAATATAAAATAATATTTTTATGATTTCAGTTTGACTACATTTTTAATATATAATATAATCTTAATACAGTAACTTAAGCAAATAAATTTTATTTTTTTATTCCAGCCTTGAAATTTTCATAAGATTTTATTAATCATATCTATTTTGATTTGATTCGTTTTAAAACAAGTTGATACTATTTTTAATTGACATTTAAAATATCGAAAAATGAATTCTTTTTTGTCGTTTAAAACAGCACGAAATAGAATTGTAATTTAATTGTTTAAAATATCAATTGTAGTTTAAAGAACACGAATGAAACAATTTATTGTAAACTAAGATACATGACTTATCTATGTAAAACATATGTCATGGAAATATAACTACTATAATCGTCAGAAACTTATAATAACTAGCGCCATATATTTTGCTATATTGAAGAACAATACTGTTTATGATGATAACCCTGAATTAAAACGCTATTTTAAAGCTTCATCTGAAACCTCAGAAATCTTTTGCCAAAAACGTGAGGAATATTTATCATTTTGAAATCTCTTCGCCAGAAACTAAAGCCTTGAGTTACAAGAACAGATGGAATTTAAAATGGAGACTTACGCTCCAAGGAGATCAAAAATATTTTTAAGTCAGAGGGTGAAGGAGGCATCAAATGTATATAAACATAATCAAGCGTTAAAAATATTTCATGTCACTTATTTTTACATGATGTATCATTGATACTTTCACCCTTCATATAAATAATTTTTCTTAAAATATAACCATTCCAAAACAACAACAACAACAACTGTTCTACATTTCTTTATATGAAGATGCCATTGCTTTTAATCGACGATAATGAGATTGGAATGACTTTTATTTTGAATATATAACTTACGAATTTTTTTTATTAGCTTATCTAATAATTGCTAATAGAAATGATGGCAATTACATAATGAATTTTATTGATTCGGCAGGATATTTTTTTTCTTTTAAATTTCATCATCATTTTTCATTTTATTTTTTAAAATCAAACAGCGAAATAAAATTAAATAACTTTGTTATATTTTTTTCAGGAACTGGGTAAAAACTGCTCTACAACAGCCTCGGTAAGTGCTTATATTTTAAGTCATGTAAATATCATTTTACTTTTAAATACGAAATGAAAAATGAATTCTCCAATATTATCATTTAGTTTTTCAAAGTAAACAACAGAGGAATCTAATCGAAACAATTACGAAATCAAACAAAATCAAACCTTTTAAAAGAAAACATACTCTGTGAGGGGTCGATTTTAAAAATGCATTCACTCATTTATGAACTCTTTTTTGTGGATATTTTGAGCATTATTATACATTTTATATAAATTATGGATATAGGAGGCCTTTTCAGTTAAAAAAAATTAATCGTCTTCCTATGCTTATGAAAACAAATTCATTGTAAATCGAATAATATTTATTTTTAATAGTTATTTTTTCATAAGAGATTATTAACACTCTTTTGAACATGGAAAAATTTCTTCATTATTTTTGCTGTGTAATATCAGATCCTATATCTTCAAATAATTAATAACTTGTGGACATAATAAAGATATCATTGTGTTCTTGATATATTTATAAAAGTTCACATATTTCTAGTAAGTGATTTTCATATTTAAAAGATTCCGGTCTTTTGCAGTTCAGAAAATAACTTATGTATGAGATTTTGCACGATATGCATAAATAAAATATTTCATCCTTAAATTAGTTAAGAATGTATCGGAAACTTAGCCTGACATATAAATGAGAAATGTATCAATAATGATTTCTATACATGACCGATATTCTTTAAAACTAATTTTGTAGTTGAATTTTTATATCTAGTATATTTCTAAGTTAAGATTTGTACATTTTTCCTAATTAAATTCATATCATTTTTCAAAATAAATAGAACTAATCTTTTAACATTTAAAAGACTCTGTTTTAAATAAGTACTATTGTACTTATTACTGTTTACTCTTTTCTCCTGTAGATTTCCATTCGAGAAAGTTGCTTGCAATCTCGATTGTTATATTCCTAATTAAAATAAATTCTTAAAAACGTAATTTTAAAATTAATCTTCTTTTCTACTTTATATCAATTAGTAGTGATTTATAATATTATAATATAATTAGATTATAAGGTTTCATCGTTTAATCGGCTTGATTTACGAAGTTAAATAAACGTGGAAATAAGATAATTAGTAACAGTTCCTCTAAAGCACGATAATAGAATTCATATTTTCTAAATTTTTTTAAAATCAGAAAAAAATATTGGTATATAATATCTTATTCATGATAAGACAATTAAAATTATAATCTTTGGAGGTAGCAACGGTATCTCTTTCGTTTTTCAATTGTTAAAAAACGGCGGTATCTTGTTAGATTTTCAATTGTTAAAAAAAAAAAAACTTTTTATCATCCCGTTGTCTTTAACCCTTTAATCAATTTTTGAATGACCCCCCTCCTTGCTTTCAGAAATCGATTACAAATTTGGGAATACAAATTTTAGGGTACACCCATCCACAATTTTCTGTCTACTGAATTTTCAAAGACTGCTGCTATATTGTTATTATGATGAAATAATTTTCCGAGATGAATCTTTTAAACAGCATTTTTCACAAAGAGTAGTCTTAATGCCGTTCTGCTACAATAAATCTTTGTCAAAGTATCAATGACACATTATCATGAAATATGCTTAACGCACACAAACAGTTTTATTATTAGTTGAGATGATGTGCATTTATTTGTTATTTATTCAGCTGAAATGACTTGCGAGATATTTTCCGAAAATTCCATTGCAATTTTACAAAAGAAATGTGACCGCGAAAGTGATTTTCTTGAATCTTTTATTACAGGTTCCATTATTTATTTCATTATGAAATATTAATAAGAAACGTAATTTAAAATTTAAAATTTTTCTATTTCAACACACATGTAGTGATTGGATTTTAAAAGCGTTAGAAAATAAGCGTTCATAGATGGCGTTTGAAAAAGAGTGCGAATGTAATTGAGAGAGTGATGTCATTCGGAGGTTTGGCTGTTTGGCTGAGCAGAGTAACTCGGTCGAATCTGAAATAAATCCGTTAAATTTTTCTATTTGCCTATTTATTTTAAAAGCACTCACGAACCAGCCACGACAACACACACACACACACACACACACACACACACACACACACACACACACACACACACACACACACACACACACACACACACACACACGCACGCACGCACGCACGCACACACACACACACACACACACACACACACACACACACACACACACACACACACACAATTCTTAATTACAATTTTTCTACATAAGAAATGCAATGAGAAATATAATATAAATTTATATAAGATTTAAGGATGTGTTACATACATTAGAACATAATAAGAACAAACTTTCCATTTTTCTTTGGGGCCCGCTATAATTCCATTGCTATATTTTTAATGTTTCATTCCATTACAATCATAGAAATGATGTTCCTTCAAACGTTTCATTATTTTAATTAAAAAATAATTGTCATTTGAAGGTCTTTTGAAAATAAAAATTGTTCGTAAATAATGCATTAAAACATAATTCTATCAATATACGCATGCATAGTAAATGTAAAAAGTTTGAATATTTTGATTGAAAATATAATTTAAGATAAAATAAAATTTCCCAATAACCGTCGGTATAAATAGAAAATTATAACTAAAATGTTAATAGACTAAATTTAGGGAAAATCTTTTGAGTAGTAGCATTATAATGTGCTTTATCGACAATTTCATTACATTTGTATCTTATTTTGTCTAATCTACTTAAATTTCACAAGTATTTTTATCGCTCGTACTTAATAACTACTTTCAATGAAATTCATATTCTTATGAATCGGATGCTGAGAAATATTGAAATTTTTGAGATTGAGTTCAAAATAATATTTAATTTTTATATATTTAAGGGTTTCAACAAATTTCAGCTTTACACTCAGTTTGATGTAATATCTATCAAATGAAAGTCTTATAATATAAAAATTGTCAAAATTAAATAATATGAATATACTGTAACTTGAATAAAAATAAATAATAAATATTGATACAGAGGCAATTTATTAATTCAGGTAATCTCACAATATTAATAAATCAAGCATTTGAAGGAATTCTAGTTGTCAAACAATTAAATGAGCACTAGGTGCTGGTTTTAAAGACAGCTTAGTATTTTATCGAGTCAAATTTTATCCTTTATTTATTTTGATGATTATTATTATTCGTAACAATATTTTTAGTAACTTGCCATATAACTATTAGAATGTAAGGATTCATATTTTGATATCTTGTTAAATTAATTACTAAATAAAAAAGTATTATGGATTTACGAATGATTATCAGAACAATTACAATTGCTAAATCTTTTCTTATCTTTATTAATTTTGATTTTTTTGTAAATATAGTAAAATTTCTTTTAATGTTTTGCCAAATGTTCACATGTTTCTTCTCTCTTATGCTATGCAGTTTTCTTTGTTGATTTTTAAGCTTAAATACTCGATTTCTTTAAAGCTTCCGAAGAGCCCGGATGTTGCCCTGGTATGCTACACAAGTGGAACAACAGGCGTACCTAAAGGAGTCATGTTGACGCATGAAAATCTCATTTCAATGTGCTACGGTTTTAATGTATTATTAGTAAGTTCTTATTTTTGATATATGAGTCAATTATACAAAATTATGATTTATGAGTCACGATATGATAGACGAGATATGATATATGAGTCAATGAAATTAATTTGACTCTTAAATTTAGGCGCTTTATTGATTAAATCTGCTGTCATATCTCTCCCATAGCACTGTATTCAAAATTACAATAAATTTTAATTTCTATTAATGCTGATATTTAATATGTTACTTCGTGTGACTTCAAAAAAAATTCTTGTTTATAGAAATTTTAATCATGTTAAAATGTCACTTAAATAGATAAGAGGTTACAAAATAATCAAATATTTAAATTGAAAGGCATGAAGAAAAAAAAAGTTAAATTGGTGGAAAAATAACTAATACTTTTTGTAATAAATCGTAATTTCGTTTATCACTAACCTTTAAACAAATCACTTTTGTGATTTTAATAAAATATAGTTGGTATCTTTAGAATTTTCATTTTCCTATATTCCTCTTGGCAGTTTCTTGAAATAGAATGAGGGGAAATAGCACTATTTTTTGTTGAATTTTGTTGAGAATGGAAGTTGATGACGCATTGCTTTGGTAAATTCTATGGTTAGATGAGCCTCAATTTTCTTTAGATGGAGCTGCAAATAACTAAAATTGAGGTATATGGGGGGCTTTCCCTCCTAATGTCCTTCACCAACAATCACTGCATTCTGATTATGTGACTACATGGTGTTTAATTGCAGATTTTGTCTTCGGATCGTTTTTCTTTGAAACTCTCACTCTTAAAGGTTTTAAAATGTATCCTATCAGGAGTGTGTGGTGATTGCTTTACATATAAGCCAGATAACATCCCTCGGACCGAAGTGCACTTTTGGCCCAACGGCTATGTTACTCGGCTACTAACCATAAGATTGGGAGTTCGGGCCTAGCGCTCTCCGCTACACATCCTACAGATGGTAACCCAACGACCGACCTTGGATAAACGCAACCTTCGCACATAGCTTCGTTCAAACTGTCGTGGTGCCCTCTATCGGCAACTCAAAGCTTTAGACGCGCATTAAATACGACAATTGTTAACTACACCACTACTTCACATAAGTATCGTTCGCCAAACTCACTGGGGAGATACTCTGTGGTGATTGCTAAACACATAAGCCAGATAACATCCCTCGCACCGAAGTTCACTTTTGGCCCAACGGATATTTTACTCGGCTACTAACCATAAGATTGGAAGTTCGGGCCTAGCGCTCTCCGCTACACATCCTACAAGTGCATGATGCTGTGAACTCCATCACCAACAGAACATTCCTACTGTTATGACGTAGGTGCTTTCGTAGAGGGCACTGCAGAGCCATCTGCGCGGGCACTTGCGTTGACTTGGGGAGAATGGAATTAGAGCATGGAGAGTGTGCGATAGTTGAAGAGAATGTGCTTAGGAAGATAAACAGTTTTGTTTTGAAGCTCGAGTTTGCTTGAGTATGTAGACCACACCCCGGTTACACAATTGTGGTAGTGCATGATCCCACACCTACTTTACTGGAACAAAAAAGTTTTCATGCCACTGTCTTCATGCAAGATGAAGCAAACACTCCACATTGGAAGCCAAATGAAAGAACTGCTTCAAGCTAACTTTCGCCAAAATGTATAGTATTCAGATCCTTTCTAGACGCATGGCTTACTCCTTCACCCGACTTAAATCTCTTTCATTTCTAGTTCTGGGGACATCTAAAAGACAGTGCTTATGGAGGAGGAATTGGAACTTTACCTGAGTTGAAAGCCAACTTTACGTGCCATGCTTTTGAAATCCTTCGAGAGTTTTTTCATGCTACCACTAAACACATAGTGGGCTTTCAACACGTATTTGATGTCAGTGGAGCACCTTTTGAGTCCATTCTGTGACTACTAATAAGTTTTAATGATTCACACAGATTTTTGAATCCTCTTTTAAGGGCTACAATTCCCACCCCTGGTCAAAACATGAATTTTTTTAAATGCAAAAATCTTTTTTCTCAGGGCTTATATAGCGTATATAAACCATTCTATATAAACAATGAAAGATGAAATGAGTTCTTGACAAGTCTGAATTGAATCACTTTAATTATTACCACCCTATATGTATGTTTGTAGCAATGTTTCTATACAATCATGTTTTGCAGTGAAAAGTTTTTAATTTTACATTCTCCTGATGTTTGACTACTCTTTACCCATACGATTCAAATAATTGACTAATGATTGCTCAGATTGTCCATTTAATGTGCAAGCATTTATAAAAGTTTTTAAAAGTCATTTAAGCCGATGTCCTGGCATATGGGTAGTTAGTCTTCCCCGTGATCTGGGCGTTCTGGGTTCGAGTCCCAGTTAGGGCATGGTTTTTCTTCTTCTGTACTCTATCTGTGAGGTGTGTAAATGTGCCCACTGTAATACAAATGTTGTGCAAGCGAATGTACTGCTTGTGTAGCTAAGCTATACTCTTGGCCTTAGTTGGTGCTACTTTAAACAAAAGACGCTCATTTGGCTTAAATTCGCTGTTGCATCAGCAAGCTTGTAAATGGGGTCATTAGTAACAAAAACAGAAGTTTCTGAAGGATCTAAAGCAGTTTAAAAACCTTTTCATCGTTTTATCATTCTTTGTTAGATTATTACAGGACTCATAAAAGGAAGTAATCGAATTAAATTTTATTTCATTTGAAAAGCATGGCAAAAGATCAGTTATCAGTTATAAATTTTAATTAGCGACTGGATGTGATCTAAAGTTTGATCTAGAATATCTATTGAAGGCCATTTTATAGAGTTGCACTCTACAATCCCTGGAATTTCGTAAACTTTTACCTGGGATATCAAGACATCCAATTTTATTTGCCATCATTAAATATTATTTTTTAATAATAATTATTAATTTTTTTAACGTTTAGCTATCACACTTCAAAATTATTTAAATTCTATGTATATTTGCATTTTTATTTCCTTTTTTTAGGGAAATTCGGCTATAACGAAAGAAGACAGTGTTTTATCCTACTTACCTCTTGCTCATATATTTGGACAATTTATTCATGTAAGGAATATTTTCATTATTATTCATGACTGTAAACAAAAAGCCTGCATTTTTTAAATAAAAAAAACATTCTATCGTCCAATTTATTTATAAACAAATTGAGAGTTTAAAATATCTTCAGAAATCAGGAATTTTCTCAAAACTAAATAAAAGGTCCATTGATTACCGCATAAACTCAACTTTCTCAGTTTCAGATGATGAACAGTTGAGGGGAACGAAAAAAAAAAAAATCAGTCAGGACTTAACTTATTTTTTGTAATTGAAGTTCGAAGTGTTAGTTCTTTATTACTACTCAATTCAAACAATTTATGAAGATTTTAGTTATAATATGAAAAATTATAAAATGCCAATTTTTAATCAATTAAGGTCCAAAGAAATAATTTAAAAAAATGGTTTGCACTTTAAAAAAAATCTTTTTAATAAAGACTTTTATGTCAACCGCGTGAGGTTTTTGAGTGCTATTCTTTTTTTTTCTTTCAAAAACTTGGTTCCTCTAGATATATTTCTTAGGATGTTTTTCATTCTATGAGAATATCCTAAGAACCATACCATATTAAGTTTATGCTTATTTAATGAGGTAATTTTTAATTACTAATGAAACATTTATTATTTATCAATGCATCAATTATTTTCAAAGATCATGAAGTTCATGATATATAAACTTAATCATCTTATATAAAGTCTCATATTCTACTTATAGTACATGCTTTTCACACATCTCAAATACTTGCAAAGGCATTGAACCATTTTAATGTTTCGGGTGAATATTTTTGTGAATAATTTCAGGTGGTTTTTCTTATGGTCGGAGCTCGCATTGGTTTCTTTAGCGGAGATGCCAGTCAGTTGTTGGATGACATAAAAATTTTACAACCGACAATTATACCGGCCGTTCCAAGATTATTGAACAAGTGGTATGACAAAGTAGGTTAAAATTATATATTTATTAAGATAGTAAATCTAATGTAAATCACAGTCCCGATTCATAACATTTTTATGACATAGATAATATAAAAATGCTTCTCAGTTGATTAGATTAATCTTTTAAGCTTGATACATACGTTTAAATTATTAGCTGTTTCGTGCAAAAATGATTCACGGTTATGATTTCATGAAATCTAATTAAATGAAGAAATGAAGAAAAATTAAATTATAAAAAGTCATTTTACTAGGAATAATTACATTTCAATAATTCTTAGTCAACAGTTTGATGATGTTAATGGTTGGCATTTTATTAAGTATCTTTTGGGTTCCTTTTTATTGTATTTATAATTTTTAAAAATCAATTAAAAGGTTTTTAAAACCCTTACATTTTTATCTAAATATTATACGAGGGCTATCCAGAAAGTAGATTACGTTTTGGAATAAAAAAATAAACAAAGTATAGGAAACAAATTTTATTATATACAGATGAAAGCCGCACTCAAACACTACTTTTCTACATAGTCACCATTCAAATTAAGGCATTTATCGTAGCGATGTACGAGCTTGGAAATTCCTTCGTCGGAAAATTCGGCCGCCTGCGCCTTCAACCACTTCGTTACCTCTTCTTGCAGCTGTGCGTCGTCACCAAAACGCTGCATAGCCAGCCACTTCTTCATTGCTGGGAATAGGTTCCGTTATTGTGAACTTTCGATTTTCACGGACTTTAGCATCGACTTTTTCGACAAGTTCGGCAGTCACTATGCTGGGTCTCCCACTTCGATCTTCGTCGTGAAGATTGGTTCGGCCATTTTTAAATCTTACGACGCCCTCCACCTTCGGTGATAATGTTGTCCCCATACACTTCACAAAGCTGCCGATAGATATCTATCGGTTTACGGTTTTTTGCAGTCAGAAACCTTATTGCTGCACGCAGCTCGCGGGATTTTCAATTAACGCAGACATTTCGAACCGTCGCAGTATCTGAACGGAGCACAGCACGAACCTCTCACTAGCACGGCTAGATGCCGACTGCCGACTGAGCTGCGCAACGCTCTGACCCCAAGATGGCCGCGCTAGCCCCGCCCCTAGCGGACACAGACGAAAACGTAATCTACTTTCTGGATAGCCCTCGTATTTAAATCTCAAATAAATCTGAAATTAAAGCAACAGCTTAAAATGTGCAAGCTTGGTTTTTCAAATATGTGAAAACACATAGAATGAAAAAAAAATATTATTTTTGATTTTTCGTAAATTAGGATTGAACATTTGGAATTGTCATAAAACCATTGATTTCACAGGATAAACAATTCTATAATTGTTTTCAAAATTTTCACTCCAAGGCCTTTTATTCAAAAATTCTTAAGTTCCTTTGAATTATTCAATGGTGGAAACTAACTTTGAAGCATTTTTTCTTTTATATTTTATGTTAATTATATTTAAAAAAATAATTTAAGTTTTTATTATAACATCTGGGCGATAACCGAACATTCACGTAGAGTTTTTATGGATTTTTTCTAGCCTTCAGATTACTTAATGAGAATATTTAACATGCATCCGTTTAGGACGTTTCACAGTCATCTGATCACAAATCACAAACATCTGATCTTTGGTGAAAGGCACTAATGTGTCAGACTTGTCATGTTGATTTAAGCACTAAGCACATTTTAATTAAATGCCCTTCTTACAATTCCCATCGTGTCAGCTTTTTCAATACAACATCTATAACTCTAACCGACCTGGTGGGTGAGAAATATCATCCAAATATTTTTTTTAATTTTTAAAAGCTATTTACTCTTTTACTTATATCTAGCTGCTTTTTTCTTTTAATTCCTACTATTAATTCACACTCTCTCTCTATATATATCTTGTTCAAACTGTAATTCAATTGTAAACGTTAGTAGAATACTTTTTATTTAATCATTAAAATTCATATGCATTTTTAAAAACTTATAGTGGATGGCATTTTATGTTAATACAGTTTTTACACATGTTATTCCATTAACTTTCCATTTATTAATTAAAAACTAATTTTCTAGCCAAAAATCTCTATTTCCTCATCGCTAAATAAGTAAGACTTCAGTTTGTTTCCTCCCCTACAATAATGAGGTTATTCTTAACATGTTTTCGACCGATTATTTCAAACGATTCTGTTTATTTTCTTAATGTTTGAGGCATTTAAAATTAAACATTGTTAATTCATCGATTTTTCGAATTCATTTTAAAGTACTTTTGAATTAAAATAAGAGAGAATATAGGAAACTAATCTCTACTGCGTTATCCCAACTGGTGTAGGAAATTCACGCATTTGCTTTTTAAATTCGTTTATTTACACTAATCACATTCTGACAAAACACACAACATGAATCATTCTATACAAGTAACAATAAGAAAATGTATACATTACAACATTTGTAATCTAACTTCCGTGTCCCTCATCCTAATTCATTAGATATAATATTGTTACAAGTGGACGAACGCCGCTGAAAGCCCAGAAGGGAGAGCGATTGGCGACGGCATCAAAGAGCTTGGCGCCAGCCGGTTTGGTTAGGCGAAAGGAATAGTCTGGCAGCCGCCGGATCTCTCTCGGTGATTTACGAAGCTTCTTTTCTCCCTCGCCCGGCTATATAAGGGACGGGCTGCCGCATTCGGCAGTTTTTTCCCTCTCGGAAGAGAAGCGTCTCGCTGGACAAGCGGATTGCTTATTATTAACGGAGCTGTGTTTACGTTTGCTGTTAACGTAGTATTATTGAGCTCGCTGCGATTTACTGTTGCTGTGTTATACGATAGCTGTTTTACAGTCTGTGTTTATTGTGCGTAAGGCTTGCATTTACGCTGTTAGTGACTGTTGACTGCTGGATTGTTTTTATCGGAAGTTTTGCTTTATCAAGTCGTCCTGTAAATAGCTGTAAATACATTTATTTGTGCTGTCCTCGAATAAAGTCCATTCAATCCGAGCCCGCTACGCTAAAAAACGTAACAATATTTTCGACAGGCATCAATGTCTTTTATTGTTAAGACAACAATACATACACAGCATCACACCACGTCAACTCTCGCCAACGAAACTCAGTCTGCTACGATACTGGAATGTAGAACATACTTTTAATCTAAATCAATACAGTGCTGACATCTATCGGGTTTCTTGCAATTACCAGGTTCTTTATAGGAGCTGTAGCATTAACCTCACATTTTTACTTTGTTTCAGAATCGCTTTCTTTTCTGCAATTCAAAAATTAAAATTTTATCAGTCAATTGCTACATCTCTAATGTTGTAAAAGTTTTTTTTTACCTCAAATGGTATTTATTAATAATTCTTTGATTGGGTTCATATTAATTCGCTCTTAAATAAAACTATATTACTGACTCAGTATGACCTTACATGGCCTTATTGCCAATAAACCCTACCTATCTAATGAGAATATCATTTAGTAATCGTTATGGATTGAAGTAATTAGGCAATAATTTTACACAATTATATCAAAGGGTGATATTTACTACACAGAAAAATAAGTTTAGCTATATCAAGTTAAATAAATATAATGCAATGTTTATTATTTGATTTTGACAAAAAATTTACTAATGCCTTTCGCAGTTCATACAAAAAAAAGAAGAAGAAGAAGAAGAAGGTTCTGTGAAGAAATTCTCTCATTAGCATTTTAACCATATCAAATACAGAAACATGAAAACTTAGAATTTATGAACTAATTTTAATGGAGTTTCTATAAATAATATCATCAGTTCTATATTATCTATAATTTAATTTCCAATTTTATTCTAGAATTATCTTTAAAATAAAATTATTCTGCTTTTTCAATAAAAAGTTATTTTAATGATATTTATTTCTCTTAGGCTCAGTGGTTGATTCAAAGCAATTTAAAAACAGTTACACAAGATGAAAATATTTTAATGGAGTAAGTAATTAGCGAGAACATTTTTCCTAGCGCTTTTTTTAAAAAATTATAAGCTACTAGTTTTGGCGATTTGGCGATGCTTTTCTATTTCACCTGTAAATTATGTTACGGTAATGTCGTGAAAAAGGTTTTAACCCTAGTAGCACATAAATATTGTACAATATTGATGAATATTCGCAATATTGTATAATATTGTGGAATATTGTTTAATATTATATAATGTGGCACAATATTGTACAATATTATGTTACAGGATGTGATACCTGGAAAGCAGAGAAATTTAGATATAATTTCTTTAAAGCACATTTAAAGTTAGGTGTTTCCTCTTTTGTAAAATATGCAATGGATTTTAAAATAAAATTTGTGAAGTTGCGTGATGTGTGCCAAGAGAATACATTAAAGATATTTTAATGTTACTATAAAATAAATAATTTTTTGGCACTAATTGACAATTTTTTACAATCATTTCTTATAATTTTTGTAACTTTAAATGCAAATATATTGAAAATAAATTTATAATATGTTTATTATATATTGCAACTTTAAATACTAAGATATTGAAAATAAATTTATGATATAAACCTTATGAAAATACTTAAGAAGTTAATAAGCTATTTTTAAAGAGCATAAATGACGGAAAATAGTATGGATTTCTGAACGATAAAACTCTATAGAATTTGAATAATTTACCGATACATTTGATTTATAAACAAACTAATGTTTTCTAAGTTAGTATATATGCTCAATAATACAAACTGAGTAGTGATTTTTTAGCCTGTAAACTTTTCACGCCAATTTGTCCATGGTAATTGTGAGAAAAAAATCTATAAGCACACATTTTTTTTTCAATTCGTGAACAACTGATTTTTAAAGGTATATATAAAATTATTACTTTTCTTAATTGCAAATAATTTATTTTATAATGAAGATTGTTGTCTGGGTGAAATGACTTGAAGACACAGGTTACCTTTTATGTGTTTTATTGGCTAACATTAACAACAAAAGGCGCATGATTACACCATGTTGTAGAAGGCCAAGAGAATTGCACATAAAATATCTCGGGAGAGAGCTGAAATGACACTCCCCCCAAGTACCCCGAGTCCAGTTCACTTTTATTGTACTAACATCAACAATGACACCACGTGGTGTTAACATTAATGGCAGCTGACTTCTCCCAAGAAGACCACGCGGTTAACTGAATTCTTAACGGTGTATATACACCTGAAGGACTGCTAAGTGAGGAAAATGACAGTTAATGATGAAACCGAATGTATGTGTCCAATTGTTGGGATTCTGCAGGACAAACCACTTGATATAAAGTTACCAAGTATGGCACTAATAGAATTTGGAGGATTAAATTTTTAAAAAGAATTAGTTATTTATTAATTAATGAAAATCTTGGAATTTCTTTTCTGTCTGTAGCTTTCAAAAATTTTACAGTACAGAAATTACTTTTAAATCATCTTTAGATTCAAATAATTGTGTTATTAAATTTATGTTTTGGTACTTGCGTGGCAATTGAAGGTCACGGTATGATCCCTAGATGCTAGGGCCAATAGCCGAGGAACATAACCCCAATACTAAAAATATACTTCAGTATCGTCGCTGTTATCTGGCTTATGAAGATAGTACCACAATACTTGCTCTCCAATGAGTCGGTGGAGAGACGAATGTATTTTATAGTGCCAAGCATTATGGTGTTTGAGTCCTCAATGCAACAAGTGAGTCTGGCGGCTTCGTTTTGTTGCTGCGGCTTTTGCTTGGTTGCTACGTCAAGTGTGTCTGACGGCCTTTTTTGGTAGCTGCGTCAAGTGAATCTGATAACTTTTGTTGCGGGCAGAAGGCGCCACGACAATTGCACGAGGTTGCCTTGTCAAGGTCATTAATGTGGCAATTGAAGGTTGTGGTACGAACCCGCGACGTTAGGGCCAGTAGCTGAGTAACATAACCTCAATACTAAAAGTATACTTCGATATCGTAGATGATATTTGGTTTAGGAAGTTAACTTCTCTGTAGTTATTAAGAAGTGTCTTCGCTTTCATTCTTCTAAAGATTGAAATTATACATATTTTACATATGTGCATTTTGTGTGCTTTTTTTAATCTCATGTCACTATTAATTCATATAGAAATCGATTTTGGGAACTGTATTTATTAGAAAAGGACCAAAATGCATGATTGTGGATATAATTTTTTTTTAAAAAAAAGAAACTTGCGAATATATTTAACAAATTAAACTATTAGCAGATAAAGTTTTTTTTTTAAAAAAATTCAATCTATTTTTTTAGAGCCGAAAAAAGGTTGGCTTGCAAATCCTTTCTTGATGACCTAGGAGAAAACCTCCGCCTCATTATAACTGGTGCAGCTCCGATTTATAGCAACGTTGTTGAATTCTACACTAAGTTTGTGGGCTGCAAGGTAAAAAAAAAGTTTCTTTCTTTCCCCTTTTCTGAGATCAAATAGTTCAATATAATATCAGCAATAAATTTTGATATTTTCTCTGTTGTAATGTTGATATATCAAAAGTGAAGAAAAAGGAGAATCAATGGTAAAATAAAAGCTTTTCTTTGAATAAGATGGTATGCAATTATATATATTATCTAAAAAAACCCCTTTTCAGTGCAAAATCAAATAGTTCTATTTAATTACAGCAATAAATTTCGATATTTTCTCTATTGTAATGTTGATATATCAAAAGTGAAGAAAAAGGAGAACCAATGGTAAAATAAAAGCTTTTCCTTGAATAAGCTGATGTGCATTTATATCTATTATCTAAAAAAAACCCTTGACAGTTAACTCGAATAGTTCTATATAATATCAGCAATAAATCAGAATTTACTCATAAATGAAATTACTTTACTTAAATATAGATTTTTCATGTCCTAGGATATATTTTAAAAAAGTATTTAATGTAACATTACGCTTCTACTGAAATATATCCGAATTATATAGAAATATTTAATTTCTTATCATATCAAATAATTTAATGAAATTTGTTTTTAGGTTTTAGAAATATACGGACAAACTGAATGCACCGGTCCATGCTGTGGAATTTTGCTAGATTCCACTTATGATGGTAATTATAAAAAATTGACAACTTTTCTATTAAGAAAAAAGGCATTTTCCCTCATCAAATGAGATTAGAAATTTTTAAGTAATTCTAGGCAACAGAATATTGAGATAAATCTTTTACGTACCCTAAAGCAAACATAATATTAATACCTTTACTTGATTAATACTTGACCTTTACTTGACCTTTATTAATACCTTTACTTGATTAATTAATACCTTTATTTGATTTAATGCATTTACTGTAGGTGCTGTAAACTTTAGTAAAAGTAAAGGGAAAAGATTGACAAAACATTGGATCAAATCATGCCCTTTTATTAATCAAATACAAGTTCAATTAGTAGATCTAAAGAACGATATTTTTTTTATAGATACCAGTTTGAAAGATAGTATGAATTCAACGTTGTAGAGGTTCATTATGGGGGGGTAGTTATATATTAAATAATATTTTCTATTTTCGAATGAAAAAAATAAAAATTTTAGAAACGGAACTGCTGGTATCTTTAAGATCTGCTTGAAGTTCTGTTCTGAAGTTCTTTTCTATCTTGAAGTAAATATATGTTACTTTTTAGATCTGCTTATAAGGTATTTTTTTAATTCACGGACCAATTAAAAATATGACCCTGATCCAAGATTTTAAATTGACTATTAGTCCTACATATTTATTTTTAACAATCACTGACGTATCGGTATAAGTACACTTAGTGGTTTATAAATCAATATTATCAATCAATAACATCTTATTTTTACAGTTGCATTTCAAACGTCATATAAATTTTCCAGAAGAATTGTTAGACATCGAGTGAATTAAGAATAGTGTTTTGGATAAAAATTTCAAAAACGTTTTTCACGAATGATAGAATTTCAAATTTTAGACCTCTTTTGTTATAATTTCTTCTTGTTCTTTATGTATTATTTTAAAGACAATAATGCGACTGAATTGGGATATCACATCAAATAGTGAACTTTTAAAATAATATTTTCAGCCATTTGTAGATTATAATATTTACAAATAAATGGCTAAAGCACTTATCATCGACCATATATGTAAAAAGATTTGTCTAATGATTAAAATTATTCTTTGTATTAATATGATAAAAATAATCATTATTTTTAATAATATGATAAAAATAATTATTCTGTTTATTAATATGATAAAAATAATTTTAATCACATGAATAATCAGGAAAAATGTGAATCAAAATTAGACAAATCATATTACGTATATGGTCAATGATAAATGCTTTAGCCATTTATTTGTAAGCAAGGTAAAAAATTATGATTTGCTTAATTTTGATTCACAATTTTCTTGTTTATTAATATGATTAAAACTGTTCTGAAAATCAAATCTGTTTTCTTCCTTATTATCTTTTTATAATTTTTAGTCAGAAATGTTTTAACTTTTGTTATGTTGGAATGCGGATGAAAATTTGTGTAATAAATTAGATGGTACATTTATTTTGATTGTTGAGATTTTGTATTAAAGGCACTTAAATATAATGTTATTTTCTGTTAAAATATAGTTTTTCGATTTATTTCTCTTGAAATATTGCTAATAGGCTTATAATTACTTTTCCTTGTTAATCACTTCTCATGATCTGCTCTAAAAATATATAGAAATTAGCGTTTTGATATATATTTTTTTAGGTTGCGCAGGTGCACCTCTTCCATGTTGCACGATTAAACTTGTAGATGTTCCAGATATGGGCTATTTTTCGAAGAACTCCAAAGGCGAAGTATTATTTGCAGAATTTTGCATTTTTTACTGCTTATAAGCATTTTTCCATCAAAATTTTCATTATTTTTTGAGAGTTAACATTATAAATTTATCATCAGAAAACTGAGCGAACGCAGTTCTTTTACAGATAAGATAATTCCCTTGCATAAATCGACACATCGCTGAGAATTTCCTATCAGAATCTCTTAGCAATAACATTAACGGTTTCTCCTTTTCAATCACGCATCTGCTAAACACACACACACACACACACACACACACACACACACACACACACACACACACACACACACACACACACACACACACACAATGCTAACGCGCGTGGCACACATAAATCGCTGTTATTACTTATTGACGAATCACAATTGTGAAATTTAAATAAACTATTCTGAGAATTTCAAATTGCTTCATTGATAGTTTTTACAGAGGCATTGAATACTTGCTAAGTGTCTGATAATTTTGGCAAAATTATAGAATCAAATTTTGTGCATTTTCCTTGCGCTTTCGAGTGATCAAATTTAAATGCATACGAATGCACAGACTGATTAATGGTATTATCGCTGACATGTTTTATTCGAAAATTGATTTTCTTTAGAGTTAAATGTTAAAACAATGTGATATAAATTTTATTTATTTAGCATTTTATCGATATCATTTTATGGACAAACTTACCGTGAACGATTTCGTTAAGTGTTTAAAAAAATATACGATTTGAAGCAAATGCTATGTATCTAATTCCTTAGCAATAAATGTTTTTGTGTTATCTTGTTCATGAAGCAGAGATATAGAATTCGAAAATTAGTACGTCGGACTGAAATGTAAAGATTTGTCAAAAGTTCGAATTCGAATTTTTTGAGAATTACAATACGTTTTTTTCTGGTACCTCATGCATTAGAAAATAATAAAAAGAGTATATGACGGCCTTATTATTTTAAACAATGGCATTTAAGTCGCAAAAACTGTGGTCAAAACAATTAATTCCAAAATAGACAAGAATTATTATTAAAAATTAGTTTGAGATCAAAAGACGACAAAACTTCTTGTATAGGAATGAGATATCGAAGAAAACCTTAAGCGAGAAACAAATAAATATTTAAACTAACTGTTGATATTATATTAAGAAAAAGAGAAAAATTGTAGTCAAGTTCTTTCTTTTAGAAATGAATCGGGATAATCAGTGTAAAAATGGAGAACAGATTGTAGATGAAAAGAAAGTAGTAATATCCCCTTAAAAATTAATATAAAATATCCTTTTAAAATCCTATCAGTTATTTCAGATTTAGAATGGATTTCAAACAGCAGCCTTATATCAAAAAATATTTATTATTATTATTTTTGGTGAGTAAGTAGAAACGACATATTTCATTTGTTAGTTTGGGGAGAGAAAAAAAAGATAAAAACATTAATGAATAGTTTATTAATGCATTCGCTCATTTTCATAACTGCTGAAATCATTTTACTTTTTGAAATTTTCTAAAATGTTTCGAATTTGCAATCGATAATAGAATAGAATTCCACCACTCAAATAGTTTAAATGAATTTTTTAAAACTTTCAGTAGATGACACTTGATTGTTAAAAAAGTTTTTCAAATATTCATTCAGTAATTAAATCTAATTAATTTTTAATACTTTAAACAGAGTTTTAGCAGTTTTTACTGAAAATTGAAATCGGCAGACAGCCGAGGTAGCACACCCTGTTGTACAATATTGTGAGATATTATATGATATTAAACAATATTCCACAATATAAAACAATATTGAGAATATTGATCAATGTCATACAATATTGTACAATATTTGTGTACTACTAGGAGTAGGTCAATCCGTAAAATGCAAGGATTTCGGTATTTTTGATATGAAATTCAAGAATACGATTTCAATTCTTGCGAAAATTTATAATTTCTTTTCACTGTTTTTAAAATTTTTTTACTTTAAATATACTTTTTATCCAAATTATTTATCGGAAGGAATTAACAGTTGTGGATTATTGCTTAGAATGAAGGATGTTTTTTTTTTAAAAAAATGGAGGACTTTTAACTTTAGGTTCACTTCCGATTTCTCTCCTTAAAATCTTTGTCATCAGTTATTGGCCACTTCTCTTACCTCACTTTAAGATTGAGCTACGTGTCGAGAAGGAAAATGGAAAATTGTTTGGAAATTCTCTTTCTATACTGCCACTTAATATTGTGATTCTGTCATATGCATATGCATATTTATACTAAATGTAATTGTTTAATAAAAAGTAACTAAAATAAAATAAAATTTTTCTTCGTTGACCTAAGTAGGAAGTGACAATTCTTTTTATATTACTTGTGTTTCTTATCCTTTTAATTCTCTGATTCTTAGTGATAGTCAAAACTTCAATGTAATTATTTGCATACGAATGCTACTTTTATACAGGGCGTTTTAGAACTTCTAAGAGGGGTAGGGTTCGTCCTGACGAACCAAAATTATATACCCATGGGCAATTAGAAATGCTTTCCTGACGCGGCAGATGGCGTTGTGTGAAAGGTTCAAGATTTCATGCAGGGTATTTTCATTTCGCACAGAAACGCCAAGTTAGTAGGATGGATGATTATACGATCGCAGAGTTAGCAGATATGCATTTGACGTACGGGGCTGCAAATTGTAGTGGGCCAGCCGCACAACGTTTGTACACGGAACGATAACTGACGAAACGTATTTCCAGTCATAATTTCTTTGCAAAACAAACTACACCAGAGATTAGCTGAGATAGGTTCATTAGAAAGAGCTCACAGGGACAATGTAAGAACAACACGGACTGCACACACCGAGCAGAATGTGCTGCAGCATGTACAGGGGAATCTAAGAACGAGTACACCAAGTGTAGCAAACGGAGTCGGGGTTTCCCATTGCAGCGTCTGGAGGATTCTCTGAGCAGAATACTTGAATCCATTTCACGTGCAGCGTGTCCAGACACAGAAACAAGAGGATTATGTACTTCGTATTGCTTTCGCTCAGTGGTACCTGGGAAAATGTGCTACAAATCCCCTTTTCCTGCTGAAGTGTTGTTTTCCGATGATGCATCATTCACAAGGGAAGGAATTTTCAACACGCATAACGACCATATTTAGGCGATCGAGAACCTGCATGTAATACGAAGTCGTACAGCACAGAATCGATTTTCGGTCAATGTATGGGCCGGTATTATGGAGATCACCTCATCGGACCTTACCTGTTACCGGGCCGTCTAACCGGACCTACGTACTTGCTCTTTCTGCAGCAAGTATTGTCACAACTTTTGAGAGATGAACAGATTTCTGCGTCGACGCAACAGACAATATGGTTCCAACACGATGGCGCCCCTGCCCATTATTGCGAAAATGTTCGTAACTACCTGGATGTCACATTTGGTCAACGGTGGATCGGAAGTGGGGGTCCCGTGCGTTGACCTGCTCTGTCACCCGACTTATCATGTCTTGATTTTTATTTCTAGGGTCACATGAAATCGCTAGTTTAGTACACCCCTGTTGATACTGCTGAGAAGTTCTTTGCAGGAATAGCAGTAGCTGTCGGAGAGATTCTAGATATACCTGGAGTATTCCAGAATATTTGGATGTCCATGCGTCGGAGATGTGAGGCGTGCATTGTAGCCCGTGGAAGAAACTTCGAACAATTACTTTAATCCATGTACCTTTTGCTTCTTTTCATGAAATATTAAAACGATTTTTCATTTACGGTCTCTTTTCTTTATGGTGCTTCTGTGTACAACACTGCTTCAGGAAAACATTTCCGGCCCCACATTGCTATATGATTTCAAATTGTCAGAATCTACCCTACCCCTCTTAGAAGTTCTGAAACAGTTCACTGAAACACCCTGTATATAGATTGGCGGAATGAACTCCTGTGTCTCCTATACTCTTCAGTATCAATTTCATGAAACCTTATTTTCTCATGTTTGGAATTGAATACGAGCTGCCGTAGAAGAGATGTTTTTCAATTTTTCCTTGTTTTGAAAATTTTTACAAATCATCGAAAGCTTTTTTGTATTTACCTGTCTATCTTGTTTAGGTATGCATCAAAGGCAAATGTGTGTTCAAAGGTTACCTGAAAGATCCAGAAAAAACTGCAGAAACATTGGACAAAGATGGCTGGTTGCACTCAGGAGACATTGGAATGTGGTTACCTGTAAGATTCTGACATTAGATGTAATTTTTAATGTGTCACAATAGAAATATTTTGAATTCTTAGACGTATGCATGATAAAATGGGAAGTTAAATACTTGAATTTCTGGTTGCTTTTAAGTTGTTCGAAAAGTAATTCTATTTTTTTCCTAAGAAAGGAATTAATTGTATTTTACCGCATCAATAGTGCCGCATAATCGTTATATATTTCGACAACTGATATAAAAAGGTTCGCTTGCAAAAAATCCGTTCGATTCTACTTAGAAATTTTTGGCTGGTGTCCTTTCAAATATGGAAAGTGTAAAGAAGCACACATTTTACATTTTTACTTTCGAAAAGATAAAAATAATTCCAAGTAAGAAAAAATTATCTAATGAGCATGGATAAGAAATTGGCAGAACTCCGGTGGCTAAAATGGCTTGCAAAATTTTGATACTCTCGAAGGCCAGTTGAAGTTGGTGAATAAAAAAGGCCTTAACTGATAGAAATCGGTAAATAACAATTCCTGATATCACTGTGGGATTAAATTTATTGGAATTCGACTATTTAAACGCTGAGGTTTAATCTCAAAGCTCGATATAGGGGTTTCTCATGGTCTTAAGGAAAGAAATTTGTGTCATCGCATTAATGTCTGTAATTTATTTCACAAAGAAAATAATCCAGTTTTGAAGTCTTCATCACTGGGGAATGTTGCTTTCATCAATATTAAACATAAGATACAATGCAATAAAAAGATGAACCGGTTCAAAATACTCCGAAAACTGATATTAATTAAAAAAATATACTATCTGTTTGATGGGATTTCAAAGAGATTTTTTTGGATAACACAACGATTGATTTTCTGGTGTACTGTTATTAACTGGGCCTCAGATCACATACAAGTTTGATTACTCGCTAAAACCTCTTACAGCTTGGATGGGATATACTTTCACACCCGCCATATCAAACCATACGATTGGCGCAGTATGGCCAAATATGGCTCTTGTGCCACTAAATCCCACTATCCTACCCTATCCCGCCATATTTTCTTGATCTCGAACCTTCTAATTTGTTCTATTTGTTTCGGTCTCTACGAAATATTTTAAACGGCAAAACTTTTACTTCAAATGAAGAGGCCTAACATCACTTAGATCAGTTTTTTTGGAAGAAAAAAAATAAACTTTTTACGAGCGGGGAATCGTGTTACTGTCAGATAGATAGTAAAAGGTATTGGAGCAGAATGGATAATATATAATTCAATAAAATATTTATTCACTAAGATAAAATCGTCCTTTTCATCTTCATAAAAGAAAAAGGAAATTACTTTCCGAACTATCTAATATTAGCTGGAAATTCAATATTTTTCATTAGAAATGTTATAGAATTAAGATATCGCACCAATTAAATAGAATAATCGCAGTTCTTACGTATTTGATATACAGAAAATCTCGAAAGAGGGGAAAAATTTCCTTAAACTTCCATTTCTTCATTAAACCATTGATAAACTTCCAAATACAAAGTTTAATTAAATAAAGTTGGAAGTTATATAAATACATGGTACTTACGTATTAGACCGTCCACCTTTATCGCCAAATTGGAAATCGTCGCCAATGAGTTGCTAAACGTCCAATTATAGCAATTCGGCAATGATGTAATCTGTTGATCTTTATCACCAAATTTAAATCCATCGCCAATGAGTTACTAAACCGTTGGCAAAGACGGTCTAATACGTAAGTACCTAATTATTTCTGATATGTAAGTATCACTTCGTTATTTGTGAAGATGGGTAATAAAGATAACAAAGAATATTTTTATACGGTTTCATAATGTAAAAGTTCCAATTTGAAAATAAGGCATACCTTGATTGCTTATTTATCAATAGAGCACATGGATCTTTATGCTTCTTATTGTAAAATTTGTGGTGATATGGAAAAGGATATTTATTGACTTAAATCACATTTTCAAACCTCGTACTAGTACCTGAACGAGTTTTTTTTGTAAATTCAAGCACATATTAAAATATTTAATGTACATATGACAATTCCTTTTTTAAAATTTAGAAATAGAAAATAATAAAGAATTTAGAATTTCTTATTAAGTTTAATAAATATTAAACTGTACTTAAGATGTAATGATTAAAATAAACACTTTAGATATTTATATAAAATTGAATTTTTTTAATCATACATGTATACACGTGTTAGGATTACATGCAGCTTAAATCATTAATATTTTGAAATATTTCCCTTATTAAAATATGGCATTTTTAATGAAGTTTTACGTACGTACGCAAATGCGAGCAAAGAATATGAATTTTTTGGGTTCGAAATCTCATTATTTTTTAAAGTATCTCAAATGTTAACATTTTTAGAGTTTCGCATTCATGCTTCATTATCTTGAAGAATAACGAACAACTAATAAAAAAGAACATTAGTAAGTGCGATTAAAAAATTTCTTTCTAAGTTATAATGATCGAACGATATACTATTTGACAAATATTTGACTTTTCTGTATTAAATAAATTTGTATTTCTAAAGTGCAAATTTTTCTAATTTGTGATAAGATTCTCTAAATTTAAAAATAATCCTATCTTTAAAACTTTTCTTCATACAAGTGTGTAAGCTTTTGTTGAGCATATATAAATGAGAGAGAAACATTTTTCTTAATTCACATCTTTACATTATACATTTTGACTATTTTATATTATTAAAATTTAACTTTGGTAATATTTTGTGATTAACTTACACAAAAGCCAAAATATTTTTAATAATTTGTCTATGTTATTTATTGAAATTTTATAACTGAATTTAATTAAGTTTATTTTTAGGGACATAGAGTTTTCCTTCTGTTGGAATATATTTTGTAGAATACATGGTAAAAATATAGATTAAATCAAACACCATTGTTTCTTATTGAGAAGGAAACAAAAAATAATGTCATTGAAAATAATTTCTGGCACTGAGAGGCAGTTTTAAATTCTTTATCTGAACTCACATAAATAATATTGTACTTAAAAATAAAATAAGTAGAATTTCTTCATTGTTTCTTTTGAAATCTCTCTTTTAAATTAAAAAAAATATTAATTTTTCAGTTTATTAGAATGATTATTTATCAATTGTTAAAGTGACTAATTTGACTGAATCTTTCCTTTTTACGAAATTATTTAGTCATAAGTTTAAAGTGTAAACACTTATTCTTATTTTTTTTATCTTAGTTAAATTTACTTGCAATAATTTTGTGTCTAAACTAAGAGCAATTTTACTCAGAGCTATTTCCATTTTTTTAACCGAAGAATAGAATCTGTTAAATTTAATTGTTGCTGACAATGTTGATTTATAAAATTGAATGGACAAACACCTCTACTATGTGGAAAACTATAAGCGAATGTTGCAAGAAGTTTCGAATGTAATTTTTTTTTTTGTATCAGTGGGGATAAAATACGCATAAAACATTATCTAACTTAAATTAAAATTTTCATTTTAATTTCCTTGATTTTTATAAAATTGACGAGTTTTTTTTAAAAATAATTTTTTAATGCAGGATTTCTAATCGTATTGGATCATTCCTTAAATTACAATGTGTCAATGGAATTTCTTAAAATTTTCTTTATTTAAAATTTGCTTCTGTTTTTCTTAATTTAAAATTCGTTCTACACTTCTAGGAAAAATAATTTATTTTAAAATAAGCTAATTAATAAGCTTAATTAAACAATTATTTTAAATTAAGCTAATTAATAAGATTGATTAAGCAATTATTTTATTATTTATTATTAAATTAATTATTGTTAAATTAATTATTAAATTATTTATTTTAAAATAAGCTAATTAATAAGCTTAATTAAGCAATTATTTTAAAATAAGCAAATTAATAAGCTTAATTAAGCAATTATTTAAAAATAAGCGAATTATTAATTATCGGATTAAATGTAAGATTTTTCTTAAATAACCTACATTTCTCATGCAAAGCAGAAATGGCTCATTTCCCATTTAGGCTTATTTCATTTTATTTTCTGTTATAAATTAATTTGTTACTGCGGTTATTCAAATACTTTCTTGAATTGTAGAATTTAAAAAATTGCATTTTCTTATTTAATGTATAAAAAATTCGCGTGTAGTATATATAATTTTATTTTTCTTTTCTCGCACTAGAATGGTACACTGAAGATAATTGACAGGAAAAAGAATATATTGAAGCTTGCCCAAGGATTGTATGTCGCTCCTGAAAAGATTGAAAGTATTTATGCCCTTAGCACGTTCATCTCGCAGGTTTATGTGCATGGAGAGAGTTTAAAGGTACACTTTCCACATCATAAACTTTTGAAATAAATATATAGGTATTAAAAATTATAAAAATAATTTATTATTTAATTAATTATTATGCATTGAAATATTTTTAATTTTTAGATGGAATGATCTTTTTTTTTAAATTTAACTAATTTGATCGAAATCTGTTTTGAATTTTCTGAGGAATATTGCTATTTTTTAGGACAGCCAATTTTTTTGATTCTGAAGTATTCTTGAGAATAAAATGTGAACAATTTTGAACTAGGACTAAATTTTCTTAATAAATTGAATATTTAAATTTTACCAATAATTATTTCCAAATTCTTATCTAACAAAACTATAACTAAATTTTTCTTTTCTACATAAATTACTGTAGTATATTTTTTTTCTTGTTTTGGTTCAAATACAAATTAAATTTTGGTTCAAATGTTTCTGGTTCAAATACCAAGGATTCAATGAATGCCAAATTTGTATGAAAATTCAATATGGTGAACATTTGTTTAATTCTAGAACTGTTTGAAATTTTTCCTTTACTTGATTCTTTGATAATTGAGGCAATATCTCTTTTTCATTAAAACTCGTAGATCATTGATCTAATCTGTATTGTCTGAATACACATTCAATTTTTTAAACATAAAAAGCATAGAAATAATTATTTGAGTATTTTCAGAATTTTCTGGTTGCCATTGTGATCCCCGATAGAGATACTGTAATATCGTGGTGCAAGGAAAACTTAAAATGTGATTCATGGGACGAAATCTGCAACCATCCTGTAAGTTAAATAAAACTTTAAGTATTTTGAAAATTTGTCTTTTTGATTTATAGTTGATAAGTGAATTATTTCGCCTTCTAATAATTTCGATAATCAACAAGAAGGGCAACCGTTTGATACCAATAATGTATCATTTTAATTTTAATCGTTTTTATTTTTAGCTGATAATATCATATTTTTCATAGTTGAATGAAATATTATGCCATTATAAAGTAAATTTTCATTCTTCCTAGTGCGTGTAAATTTCATTTTTTTGTTTTTTAATTGTTATTTTTTAAATAAAATTTATATTGGACGAAGAAAAACTTTTCATCTTTTCTAATTATAACATTTTTACACCCCAAATCTGAAATCCGAATGTATGCAAATTCCGAGATCTTAGACTTAAAGAGTTCAAAAACAAATCATAGTAATACAGAAAAACTATAGATATATTTAATTTGGTTTTATAATCTTTATGATCTTCATCTAAGAAAGAAAGAAATATTTTGTGCTATAAATGCATCTCATTGCAAGGTTTCAATGAATTTTAAACAGTTTCTTTTTTGCTTCATAAAATGAACAATTGAGTGATTTTCTTCCATTATTGAAAGACCCCCCCCCCAAATCAGCTTGTATGAAAAATGTATGTAGAATAGCACGCTCTTTAGATCGTCTTGAAGAAAATGCACTAATCAACGGTAGGTATTTCCTTAAGCCTAAAATAAAAAAATCGTTAATTGTCCTTACTGTCCTATTATAACTGTATAGGTGGGGCCACGGGGGCGTGGTAGTAAGGTCTCGGCTCATGAGTTGCAGTGTTTCAGGATCGCAATTTGATCTCACCAAAGAACAGTCGAAGAGGGTCGGTTGCTCGCCAAATCTTTCAGCGCTAAACGCTCTTCCACTGGAGTGGTGTGGAGAGAAGGGTTCCAACTCAAATGTCGTTTTCGTCATCTGATCGCGGTTCAAAATGGCGAGATCCATCTAAAATACCCCTAGAGTTGCTTTACAATACGAAGTTAATTAGACTAAACTAAACTAATAACTTTATAGGTTTAATCATTGAAAATTTAAATGTTAAAATTTTGAAATTACTTGTTGCAAATAATTCGAAGGATTGCATAAAATTCAAATTCAAATTTGTGTTTTCTATATTTATTGATAAAAATAAAATAATTTATTACTTAACACTTTTAAATTAAAAAAAAAAGTAGAACTTAATTTTATAATGAACCGGAGAATCTTTTTATGAAATAATAATTTGAGGTATTGAATAAACAACAACAAAAAAATATTTTGTAGTGCATATAAGATTTTATGGCTGAAAGATTCGATTTTTTAAGACATATTAAATTCTTTTTGTTTGGCTTAAAAAATATGAGTTTTTACATCTGTCGAAGTTCTAGCATTTGTACTTCAATTTCATGTTCAAATTTTATGGGAGCTAACAGAAAATTAGAGATATATGTATTACAGAATATCATGTTACTTCCATCTCAGTTTGAGCTATATCTCTTAAAATTGAAAATTTAAAAATATTTTGCTTGAAAGAATTTTATGAAATCAAATTATATAAAATATTTAATTGAAAATTTTATTTGTATTTTTCCGTCAAATCAGCTGATCTCAAAGATAGCTAGATGAGAATAAAACAGAGCTGAAATGCGAAAGTTGAAAAATAAATATATTTCCATGAATTTAAAATTTCAATTAAACTATGATTTCATGAAGCTTTTTTGAAGAAGGTTCTCAATAAAAGATGAACGTAATGGGTGTAATACTATTAAAATGAAACGGCTTTGATGTTTGTCGTAGGTATAAAATAATAAACCACAGATATGTATATACAAATATTATATCAGAGTTATAAAATATTTAAAGGAAAAGTTTAGCGAACATTAATCCTATTGTACTGAAGCCGAAAGGATGAACCTCAAACTTTGGATATCCTTTACTTTTTCTCTAGGATGTCACAGCTTAGGACAGCATAACACCGCACAAAACAAATACACTACACAATAATTAATAATAGAAAATAGAGTCTTGGGGTTCTACCCGGAGGATGCTCATTCCGATCGTCTTTTGGTGCTTGACTTTGCCGAGGTTCATGGGATCATGGATATGAGCCTGTGGACAACAACAACAACAGAAAATAGAGTTCATAACTAAACAGCGAACACGCCATCCTGGTTACTTGAACAGACTACTCCTTCCTCTTTCACCAACTCTCTTTCTCGTAGCTAATCTTTCCCACTGTTCCACTTGGCTATCGCGCCATCTGGCGGTCAAAGGTAATACGATCCTTCCAGATCGGAGGTTGGCAAACATTAGTATCTCCCATGTCTTTACACTATCAAACGAGATGGTTGCCAAAAGCGGATAGTGCAAAACAAAAACACGGATTATCAGTTGGTACAAATAAACAGTTAGTTTTTGATTTTATCAGTTATCTTTATTGTATAGATTATTTATGAAACTCCTTTTTATATTTCTTTTGAATGTCTAACTATATTTTTTCTGTGCACAGGCAGTTAAAAAGCTCATTTTCGAAGACATGCTGAGAAGAGGAAAAGAACTTGGACTTAATTCAATAGAACAGGTGATTTACCTTCAAAAATGTTTTTAAAAGAAAATGTAAAGTTGATATCTGAATCAAGCAATGTCTTTTCTTCTTTCCCCAAACCATTTAAATTTCGATTGCTGGTAAATGAAATTACTAATAATCTAATTTTTATTGGAGCCCAGAAGAGAGAATGCTGCTGTTCTATTCGAATGAACTCGGAATTAATAATTATATCTTTATTAGAAATTAATATAACTTATGAGCTAAGATAAATATTATAAGAAAGTAGAATTATTTGCATCATAAAAGGTAACTTTCATAAGAATAATTGATTCCATGCGTGCGAGAGAGAGGGTGGGATCCAAACTCACTTGCATGTTGTACGCCACCGATGTGTAAGTATCATGTATTTTATTACGTTAGCATACTATACGTAAAAGAAAAATAGTAGCGGTTCAGCTACCCTCATAAGGGCTCATTCACAAGGAATCATTCATAAATGATTTCTTACTTCTTTATGAAATACTAGCTTTTACCACGGCTTTGTGAGCATGGAAAAACACTCAAGTAACCTAAGAACAATTTATTTAATGTCTACCTGAAATAATCCAAAACAGCAAATCAAGTCCGCATTTCTTTAAAATCAAGTAAATTTTATTTTATTTATAGATTCAGACAACTACAACAGTATTATACACATAATTTTTAAACTTTTGAATAAAACTAAAATAGAGTTGTCAACTATTACAACACACTGCACGTGCTTGGATTTTCCTCCTCGCCAATTGGGCAATGAAAATGCATAAATTTACTACGTCAGTTAGGGTAACGCATTGCAGATTAGAAATTTTTGATTTAGATCATCGTTAGATAACACCCCCCCCCACACACAATTATATAAACAAGGCTTTCATCCTTTTCGTTTATAGAATTTAAAAAACCTTTGAAAATAATAAATAAAATCATGCTCTAAACATAGTCGGTCATCTTAAATAGATATGCTAAATGGTATCAAAAACAAAGAAAAAAATTGACGTGAGAGGTTAAATCTGAATTAACAAAGAAGCAAAAAGGTGTTGTTGGATTCAAAAATTCATTTTCTTAAACTTTATTTTTGTCTTGGACATAAAATAAAAGCATCGATCGCTTATAAGATACTTCAAATGAAAGGATAAAAGAAAATTATTATTTTAATTGCTACATTCTAGAATTTTCATATCTTATACATCAAATTACTTTTTTTAATTCTAAGCTTATCGCATAACAAGAGATTATGCATAAACTACTAGCCTATAATATTAAATTATCGTAAGATAAACTTAATCAATATTGGCATTTAGGATTCGGAATATATTTCTTTATCTTTTTCTTTTGCAGGTGAAAGCCATACACCTCCATCCTGAGGCTTTAACATTCGAAGCCGGCTTTCTCACTCCGACATTGAAAACGAAGCGAGATTTCTGCAGGAAGTATTTTGCAAAAGAGATTGAAACTTTGTATACCAATTACAACGAATACGTTTGAAATCTACTGTATAAAAAAAACTTTTGTACATCTTTTAGTAGTCTTTGTAGTTTTTATGAAAAATAAACTGTAATTTCTTTCTTCGAAGATCTGACCAATGTTCTAATTTGAATATTTTAATTTTCTGTGATTCACCAGGCTAAAAAAATATTCTTTCGCATTTAGTTGCAGATTGGTTACATTTGGTAATAATCTGATTTGTCGGGAATATTGGTTGTATTTCATTTCAATTAAATCACATACACAATATTAACCAACATGAGTCCCTAAAAGTATTTTTAAGAATAGAATTTTGACAGGCCTTAAAACCATCTTATTTTGAAAGAGAATCAATTATTCTGTTTATTAAGAACATAAACCTTCTGTATAGGGTATTAATGCTTCAGGACATTATAGCGTTATTAAGTATCTTGCGTCAATGACGTCTTGCATCATGCTGTCATAGCAACATTGAAAGTTTCTAGGTAGGTATATCTTTCTCTGTAAAATAACAACTTATTTACTCCTCACGTAAACACCATAGACTTTCTTCTTTATATTTCAGTGATGGAAAAAAAGAATGAAATTAAATATTTAAGAAAGAATAAAGAAAATGATACGAATTTCAGCTCAACAATGAAATCCATTGCCAACAATTTTGCAAAAAAAATTATTTTGAAAATACAGGAAAATATTTCTAGAAAAATAAATTGGTGTTATTAGAAAGTAGTTTTTTGGATTTTTAAAATTACGTAAAAAAAGCAATTTTGTATCTTTGATAATCACTAAAATTTAAAAGAAAAATTAATTAAGATTTTATTCTAATAAAAATTATGATGCATTGTATAGTTCTATTTTCCATGAATATCTCTGCCAAATTCAACACACTTATTTTTAATGGTCTTTACCGAAAGTTACCAATACGCATAGACTGAAATTTTCTTTCATAGAGAGAATGAGAGACTAGTCACTAGAGTGACTTTCTAGCTCTTCCTGCATGTAGAATTTTTTGGTGTTTTAAACACTAAGTATTCAAATATTACTCATGCAAAGGGTGAGGTTTTTAGCAAGATTTGAACTTTTATATCCTTCGTTAATAGTTAAAAACAAAATGTTTTTTAAAAAGAAAAAGGAAATCTGTGATCGCAAATTTCAAGTTTTCATGTGAGAACATTATAATTTTTATATCCTTATTTCTCTTGATTAATTTAAGTCATTAAGTACTTTAAACAAGTTTGAAGAAGCAATCCTGGTAAAAGCAGGGCAAATTTTTTAAAAACGCATCTGCTTTCAAAGAAGCAAAAATATAATAATGCAATACTGGTGAAATAATGTAAAAATATATGTGATGAAAAGATGTTGATGAATATTTCCATTCATGTTTTATTCATTGCCTACGCGATTTTGTGCTTCAATTATTCAACACCCCTAACAAAAACGACATCATGTTCTTGAATGATAAAAACGTATATGTTTCCATCTATTTGTCTATTTGTTACTTTTTATCAGAGAGTTATATCAAGTGGTGACGAATATCGAAGAATGAATATGTACATATCTTGGAATGATATTATAAAAGTTTTAATTAGAATTTCCGCTATTGAAAATAAACAAAATATTGGTGATAACATTAAAAAATATTACAATATGAGAGTAACTTTTACACAATCTTGAAATTCAAAATTTTTTATTTTCAGTACATTGGATTATTTTTACTTATTTGCTAAATGACTTATGAAAAATTCTAATTTTTTCAAATTTATTTTTACTAAACACGACGAATACAATCGAATTTTCGTAATTTTTTCAAGTACATTCATTGTCCGAAGCAACATTGAATATAATTTTTTATGTCATCTAAAGTATTGCTTCATCTAAAAGAGTGTGTATATATATCCATAATGGTTTAGAATTTAGTAATGCACTACAATTAAAGTGAGCACATTGTGTATGCATATATACAGCTTTACACAAAGCGTATTACCACATACTCATTATAATAGGCTTCAACTCTTTTCATTGTTAAACTCTTTTCAAAATTTTTATTTTGACTTCACGAATATGTATATTGGGAATCTATTATTTGGCAAGCTGTACGACATTTGAAATGAACAAGGAGGAATCAAATGCTTTTTATTGTTGAAGATCAATCACAGCTGCGTTGTCCGTAAAAATTGTTCATTATTGTCTAGTAATAAGCTGAATACCTTCATTTGTTGTAATCGTATCAATCTCTATTGTTGTTAAAAATGATTGTTATGTGTATTTCTGTTCCATGGAAATTTGTGTTGGGTCCCATAGGCCAGACCAATGACCTACAGCTACCAAATTTCACACACACACACACACACACACACACACACACACACACACACACAC